>NEWO01000184.1:78741-221330 GCA_003013225.1 Phalaenopsis aphrodite
AATCAGTCCTACATTTTTGATTCTTTACATTTGAGTTTGAACCTTACATTCCGACACTTTCTTTTGAGAATTGACCTACATTTCAATTCTCATTTCCAAATCAGTCCTACTTTTCTGATTCTTTACATTTGAGGTTGGACCTTACATTCCGACACCTTCTTTTGAGAATTGACCTACATTTCAATTCTCATTTCTAAACCAATCCTACATCTCTGATTCATTTTATTCGAGGTCGGTCCTTACACTCCAACTCTCTCTCTCTCTCTCTCTCTCTCTCTTCCTCTTTTCAAGTCGATATTTGAATTTCAATTCCTACGTCGGGGTCAACACTTACATTTTGACTCCCATCCTTCGAAAATCTTTGAAATTTCATAACTCAAAGTCCACTCTCCAATCCCCAGCAAGAGTCCCTATTTATCGACTTGATTAAGCACACAATCTGCTAATTCTCCAGCATAAGCAAATTACACACACAACTCTATACGTACTTTTGGTTTTGTTGACTTGGGAGTCTGTATTGGTTTTTGTTGATCTCGTCGGTCAACGCCAATATGCATGGTGTGCTTTCCCAGTACACCACACCTATTGGGGTCCATTTGTTGACCTTATTTTTGGATGAGGTTTAGTTTTTCCTCTTTAGTAGCCTAGGGTCTAGCCAAAGAACTTTTCCTGTTGACTATTCCTAGAAAACTAGACATGGAACCCTCACCACTAGAAATTTCAAACCCTTCTCCACTTAGCTTGAAATTCCACATATTGCTCTCAACCTCTAAATACTTAGTAGGTTGGGTCACTGTGGGGAAAACTCAGGATGAGTCACCTTTAGGATTGCTCGACCTTAGGGTTGACCTTGGGTGTTGGTCTGGAGCTAAGGCACTCACTACACTAATCTACACTCATCTGCACTCATTTACACTCATCTACACTCATCTACACTCATCTACACTCATCTACACTCACAATCACTCACAACCCTGAACTCAAATTTCTAGCCTAGATCCCTTGATCTTTTGGGATACTCATGTAGATGGTCCCCTAAACCTACTAGCCCTATGGCTATGGTTTAGCTAAGGCCACTATGTAGAGGACCCAAAATGAGGTTTCCATTGGTCCATGGCTTATTGGTGATGGTTGGTACCTCAACTCTACCAAAACACCCATCTTCGCCTTTTCCCCCTAAAACACCCCAAAATTACCAAAATACCCCTCTTTGACCCAAAATTCCAAAAATTCTCAGAAAATTCTGATATATCCCAAATATTCCTAATTTTATTTCTTTAAACTACCACATGATCTAATTTAGCCAAATCGACAATCTTTAACCAAAATACCCAAATTGCCCTTTAAAGACTCAAATTTCCCCAAATCCAACTCAAATGTCCATCAATTCGATCTTAATTGACCCCAATTATAATCCTAAACTCAAATTCACTTTTCATATGACCAAAATAAACCAAATATAAGCTCAATTGGTCAATGATTTGAACCCAATTCTGATTTGGGTCAAAACCCCAATTTTGATCATATGACCTAATCTCACCAAATTGAACCCATAGCCTAGTCAATTGGCCTCAATTAATGTTGTAAAATCTCTATGACATTCCCATACATCAGAATCAACCATCAATTGGCATTGGTTAAGCCTCAAATCCATTTGATTTTGGTCTAAATCCAAAATTCCCAAATTTAGCTCCAAATTGGCTAAGTCCCTAAATTTCACCTAATTGATTGCCTTAACCTCCAAATTGGCATCCAATTCATGTTGAAAACTCTTTATGAGGTCCCTATTGACCATTTACAATAATAAATTTGGACTTAGCCCAAGGCTAACCCAAGCTAGACCCAAGCCTAGCCCAACATGACTAAATTGATTAAAGTTCACAGTTCCTTCAAATTGACCCTTCAATTGAACTCAAAAACACTTTCATCCTTCACCAAAGTTGTTACTTATGATCATCTACATCAACTGCAACAATTATTTGCTCTAATTGACATGGCTAACCTAACCCAAACCCAAGTTTTGGTCATTTGCACCCACTTGGACCCATGCACTAAATGTGACCTAACCACCCTAAAGCCACCAAATTAACTCCACCACAGCCATTAGTCGACTTCTTGACCAGTCCAAACACCATGAAATCACTTAAATCAAGCCATGGACCAAAGTTCCCCCAAATTAAGGGATCTTATTTCCAAAAATGCACATGCTTAAGATATCTTTGCCAAATCCAAACACATTTGCATTAAATTGCTGTGATGGATTCCTCTGGGTTCCCTGAGTTCCTAGCCACCTCCCCCTGGCCGGCCGGCTAGGCTAGTGGCCAAAAAAGCCCAAAACCAAGAGCCACCCTCAAGGCACCTCACCCAAATCAAACATAGAGGCCAGCTCAACCAAATCAAACTATGAAGCTCCTCAGCTCTCCACCTAAGCACCACAATGCACCCAAACTTACGCCCTAAGAGCCACCCCATGGCCATTTTTATAAAAACTCACCTCCCACGACCATGGGAGGTGTGCTAAAATTTTCTTAGAGAGGCCTCTCCAAACTTCACACAGACCTTCCCTATGATCCCCTCAGTGCATTCCAACCATTTTCCCTCACCCATTCCCATTGTCGGAGCTCAATTTTGAGCTTCAAACCTTGCCGGAAACCAGGACATAACCCAATACGCCTCCGCACTCCACCAAACTTCAATTTCTTGTGCCCACACCTTCACAAGAGTGAAAGAAGACAAAGCCCCATCAAATCCCCCTTCCATAGAGCCTCTACCATAGCTCAAGACCAACACCTAAAATCAAGCTGGGTTGAATTTATACCTAGACCTTACACCAAGACCAGGGGCTCAATCCCTAGCCTCCTTGGATCCCAACGAACATGTCGAGCACCTCTGATTGAAGCTTCCCTTCTCAGAGCAAAGGTATAAAACTTCTCCTTCTCCCGAGCTTATTTTGATTCTCCATTTACTTAAGCTTGATTTCATGGTACCTTAGCTGTATGCATGTGTTTGTCTCACTTAGACGAGTCCATAGGATCAAACCCGAAGTGGTTTGGTTGAGTCTAGACCAAGATCTTAAGGTTTTAGTGTGGACGGGTATGGGATCATCCTATCGAGGACGATGAAGGAGAGTCGTCCAATCGAGCGTGTATTAAATGAAAGGGAGAGATCACACAGGACAACACTTTAGGACATGAATAGCGGGCCGAGTCAGCAATCTAGGTGGACAACCTTCCAACCAAAGCGTGCCACGCATGCTTTCGGAGCCGTCGTAGGTTGAGGTGGCATGCGCAGTTTAAATGGAAAAATAGGGGTATTTTCTTATTTATTTAATCCCCAAAACTTAAAAAATACATAACTTTGTGTAGAAAAATCACAAAAATAAAATAAAAATCCTCTTGCTTTGTGAGGAGAGGAGAACAATGTGGAATAATTTTCAAGTCCATTTGATGCATAAAATATTTTTAATTAATTAAACACTATTTGGAATCATTTGATTCTCCATGCATATTGACACATCACCTTGGCTTGAAATTTTGACATGTTGTAGCCTCAGTTAGGGGAAGTATTCTATGATTTTTCCAAAGTCAGAGAAGGTCCCTATATAGAGACCTATATTTTTCAAGTTATTTCACATCTTTTCCTTAAAATAATCATGGAAATTAGCATATTGGTTATTAAATCCCAAGAAAATTTTGAAAGGTCCACCATAAATAGAGAAACCTTTGAAAATAATTTCATGGGACAAGTCATTTAAAACATCCTTAAATTTTCTGAATACTAAATCACTAAGATAATTAATTTTGAAAAATACAAACATTTAAATGACATGATTTTTTATCTCCACTGTGACTTATGATCCAGAAAACTCATCATAAATGTTTCAAAATATTTTGAGTTCACTTGACACCTTAAGTTTACTTTTAAAGATAAACACCACTCTTGACATTTAAATGATTTTTAAAAATCAAAATATAACTAAAAAATTATGAAATTTAGTTTTTTGAGTTCTCTGTGATCAGGAGTATTTTCTAGAAATAAAATGATTTTTAAAATAAATACTTTAATTTAAACCTATTCAAAATATTTAAATAATTAAAAATTCAGAAAAATCATAAAAATAATAAAACTCATGGAAATGTTCAAATTTTTTTCCTAATCACCTAGGAACAATTAGAATATTTTTCCTAATTTTCTAAATAAAGATATTGAATTTTGAAGTTTTAGAAAAATTTTTTAAAGGCTAAAAATGAGTTTTCACAAAATGATCCCAATAAATTAAAAAAATCAAAAAAATATAAAATTTGCTCCTTTGAGTTCTTTGACCTTAGAGATATTTTCCAAAACTACAAAACTTAATTTTCACCACTTAAAATATTTAATTTTTATTAAATAACCAAAAACTTAAAATAATTCTAATAAATCAGAGGGATTTCAAAACATTGTGAAATTTGATCCAAAGGCTCCTCTAGTCTAGGTCTACCTCCACTAAAAAGTTTAAGAGATTATAATTTACCTTGATCAAGTTAGGAATTTTCTTTGAAAAATCCTATATTTGCATTAAAATAATTTTATAAATAAAATTAAATTTTGAAAAATTACATTTTCTCCTCTGATGTCTCAATTGACCCATGAATGAGGTAGGATAAAAATTTCAAAGTCATTTGAATTGAATTTGACAAATTATGAAGTGTTAGAGCCTTACAGGCAAATGTGTAATTTTGGAAATCTTTCCTTAATTAACATTTAGGCTTAATTCAAGGAGGGGAATGGGTAACCTCTGATCTTAATCAATTTATTTGATGTTTGAAACACAAAGAGGTTAATTGGTAGAAACCAATCTCACTTTCTTAATTAAGATTAATAAATTTCTAAATTATTAAAATTTGGAAGTTTATTAAAATTAAATGATCCTGGACTTAGGGGTATGACTTTCGAAGCCAATAACTAATCAATTTAATACCCCTATTTTGATTTTCAAATAGAATCCAAATCATGAATCATGATCACTTAAAGCTTAACCTTTTCAAAACTAATTAAAACACTCACCTAGGTTTTAACGGCTTAGTGGTGGCTTAGGCCAAATCAAAATTGACTAAATGAGGATTAGAGAAATAAACATAATTAAATCAAACATCCTTGAAACACCAATAAGCCCAATTAGGTTTAAAATTTTGGGTAGGTGTTCAAATTACACTAACCTGCCTCTTTAAGGGTCTTCACCCACATAATGTTCAAATTAAATGATAAATGATAATTACCATATTCTTAGGAATAATTGAGACATCAATGTTGTCTGAATAATAAGGGTATTTACAGGATGAGCCATTAAGCATCATAATAAGTTTAAATGAACTCGAGGCTTTTCACGAGTTGGTGAGAGGGAGGCATGGACCTGCTTCCCCCTCCTAACTTGTTGGATACCTCAGAGGCCTATTAAACTTAATATTCTTCGCTCAATGAAATTATCCTTAATTAAACTTCTAAGGACCCGCAAAGATATGACATAGGGTTAAGAAAATTACCGAAATTTTATCTTTCTTGCTCTTCATAAACTGCCTTAACATGCATTTCAAGTTTCAGGGGGTGGAACAAGAAGAACTTTAACACTTTACACTTTACAGTTTACAGTTTACAATACCGTCTTTCTTCTGCCTTTTCCTTACATGTTTCATGCTTGCATTTACCTACATAAACTTGCATGTTAACCATAACCATACCCAAAATCAAAACTAAAATCAACCAAGATAAAATTCACCACCACAACACTCAAAATATAAAACAACTCAAAATTTAATCAGAAACATCACACAAAACCACAACTTCAACTAAATTAAGATGTCTCTATTAGATGATCGGGAATCCCTCAGAGGAGGTAACCTACGGTTGCTAAGGAGGCTTCCCACAGTTTTATTAAAATTATGGAACTCATTAAGTTGAGTTTAATAACGTCATTTTGACTAAGTGAATCCAATAGAAAATAGTGATGCCGGAACGAGGGAACCGTAGTATCCTAACCGGTGTCGCTCCAATCAACTTTAATATGCCCTCTATAAAATTTAAGGACTTTCAACCATAGGACCACCTGATTTGATATTATAACTTGAAACACTAGATAATTCAAACTCGTCGCGGCAACGAGCTTGGAGCGAGCATGGTAGGCAGGACAACCATCTTCAACAGCAAAACTTGTCTTCCCCAACTAAACCAATCTTTCTTCCTTAGACTTAAACAACAAAGCCATAGGACTGAGGTTGCTTGCTTATGAAATGTAAATGATCACCTTATCTTTAGGCCTTTGTATAGCCCTGTTATACAATATAAGCTCTAACTCGTCTTAGGATTCCGAGGTTGTCGTTTGTCACGAACTAAATCCTCACATCATCCAGGCTATTTGTGTGATCATTTCACATGAATGTAAGCCCTAACGAATAAAATTGGCAGGATGAAACACCTAAATATTTCTCCTCAAAACTGAAGCCAAACATTAGGATAGCTTGGGAAGTCACCAAGGTTCTCCTCTGGATCCATGACATCCCCTAGTTCTTCTTTCTTTGGATTCTACAATAAAATGTTCCAAATTTAAACAAATCCCCTTTCACACCTCTACATCCGATTTCGTTGAAGAGTCCCACCCTTTGAAACTACATGAAGATAATTTTTCTTGATTTTTATCGAGGTCTTCTTAAGTGACTTTGGTCATTTAAGATGTAATTAACTATAAGGGCTTGCCCTTATAGAAAGCATGTCCAAACTCATCTTAATATAAACCCTATTTAATCTTTTATATTAAATAGGGGAACTTGTCGGCGAATACAAAGGTTTTGCTGACCAAACGGACGTCATACTTACCTTAGTTTATTTGATCGAGCCTCATCCTCAATTCTTGTGTTTATCCTTTAGGTTAGATACAGGATTTGAGGTATAGTGCTCTTTCATTTTAAACTATGAAAAATATGGGGTAAGTTTGATTTCATACTTCAAACGTCCTTCTGAAGCGAGCGACGAGATTTCGATTACGGCGACCAACAACTTCTTACGGGCAACCCCACAAACCAACCCTAAATAACGCCGACAAGGATTTACCACCCTGTCATTAGTATTTAAATTTAGATCTAGCTTGATGTTTGTGCCATTAACCCGATCTCAGTGAAGAAATCATTATTGAAGGATTTGAAAGGATACTAAAGGCCAAATATCAAAGAAAGTATCTGACGATGAGATTCCTCACCAAGAGGAATTAGGATTGCTTAAGACCTCTCTGCTTCTGTGAGGGAGTAGGTTTCACTTTTTAATGAAATTTAATGGGTATGAAAGTTTTCAGAAAACTGTTGTTACCTTACTGTTACTTCAAGATTATGGTGAGGAGAAGGAGAAACCCACTCTTATCACCAAAGTTAGTAAAGCATTTTTAGAGGATGGCTATTAAAGAAGGATGTTCGATTATTGAACTACTTAAGCGAGTGGGATGTGAGGTGTCCCCTCAAATGGGAAAAGAAATTTTGAGGGACGTCAGTTTTTTATGACAGTATCAAAGATCAACTGAACTTTTGTCACCTCGTGTGGCTAATTTATTTGAGCTTAAACCTATTATTATTCAAATGGTATCAAATAATTAGTTTGGGGGATCACCAACTGAATATCCAAATTTACACCTTGCCAATTTTCTAGAATTGTGCGCTACATTTAAATACGATGGTGTTTCAGATGATGTCATAAGACCAAGGTTATCTCCTTTCTCACTGAGGGATAAAACTAAGATGTGGTTGAATTTGTTAGCATCTAGATCTATCAAAACTTGGGGTGATTTAGAACAAAAATTCCTTGCTAAATATTTTCCACCATTAAAAACTGTGAAGCTTAGAAATGATATTACATCTTTCAATCTGTTTGAAGGGGAACCTATTTATGAAGTATGGGAACGATTTAAAGAACTCTTAAGAAAGTGTCAACATCATGCTATACCAGATTGGATAATAATTCAAACCTTTTATAAAGGATTAATTGGTTCTCTTAGATCTATTATCAATGCCGCTGCTGGTGGTTCATTGATGTCAAAACCATTTCATGATGATTTTGCTTTAATTGAAGAAATGGCTACCAAAACTTTTCAATGGCCTTCTCAGAGGGTGAATCCAGAGGAAGTAGCCAATATTCATGAAACTGATGCATTTATAATGTTAGAAAATCAAGTTACTGTAATTTTAAGGAAGTTAGACCAATTTGGAATGAATTTTTCTCAACCAATTTCCATGATTGAAGAGAATTCATTAAGCTAAATAGTAATTCTCAAACATCATTAGAAACTTTGAATGCCATAAATAATAAGCAAAACAACCCATATTCTAATTATTATAACTCAGGTTGGAAGAACCATCCCAATTTTAACTTGAATAACAATTTGGGTGATAATGATCTATAATAGGGAAACAACCAAGTAAACCCATTAGGATACTAGAACAACAAAGAGAAATAACAAATATAGATCTACTTATCCTTAAGAAATCAACAATAATACACAATTTAAGGATAAGAAGTTGTCTATAGAAGAAGTGGTGTTACAATTGGGTAATCAGTTACGAAGTCAAGGAGCTACAATTAGAAATATTGAGAATCAACTTGGGCAAATTGCAAGTTCATTAAGTAATAGATCCCAAAGAACACTTCCTAGTATTACTGAATTAAATCTAAAAGACCATAACAAAAGAGTAAGTTAAAGTCGTACAACTTAGAATATAAGAATTCAGAATGTTCTTCTAAGAGGGCGAATTCTAAAAGAGTAGTAAATATTCATGAAATTGGTGCATTTACTATTTTAGCAAATCAAGTTGTTACAATTTCAAGGAAGTTAGAGAAATTTGGAATGAATTTTTCTCAACCAATTTCCATGACTGAAGAGAATTCATTAGGACAAATGGTAGATTCTCAAGCATCATTAGAAACATTAAATGTTGTAAATAATAAATAAACGAACCCATAATCAAATTATCATAACCCAGGTTGGAAAAACCATCCCAACTTTAACTAGAATAACAATTTGGGTGGTAATAATCAGCGTTGGGGTAACAACTAAATAAACCCATTAGGAAACTCAAAAAATCAAGGGAATAATAATTATAGATCTACTTATCCTCCATGTTTCAATAGTAATACACAATTTAAGGAGAAGAAGTTGTCTATATAAGAAGTGATGTTACAAATGGGAAATCAATTACAAAGATAAGGAACTAAAATTAGAAATACTGAGAATCAACTTGAGCAACTAACAAATTTATTAAGTAATAGTTCCTAAGGAACACTTCCTAGTAATACTGAATCAAATCCAAAAGAACAAAATAAAGAGCATGTAAAAGCCGCTCAACTTAGAAGCAGAAGAGAGTTGGAAGGTAGGGTTCAAAAAGAAATTGAAGTGGAGAGAGAAGAAATTGAAGAATTAAAGGAGGATGCTCGAAAAGATTTTGAGAAACCTATTTCTCTTGTAAAAAATTATTTGAAAAATAACCACCTCCATTTCTTTAGAGACTTCGTCAACAAAAGTTGGATAAGCAATTTTCAAAATTTTTGGAAGTATCTAAGAAGCTTACAATTAATATTCCATTTGTTGAAGCCTTAGCAAAAAAACCAAGCTATGTAAAGTTTATGAAAGATATTTTCAACAGGAAAAGGAAGTTTGAAGAAAATGAGACTATTGAACTTAGTGAGGAGTGCAACTCTATAATTCAGAAAAAACTTCCACAAAAGCTTAAAGTTCTGGGTAGCTTTACAATTCCATGTGCAACAAGAGACAGATTTTATGGGAAAGCTTTATGTGATTTAGGTGAAAGCATTAACCTTATGTCATTATCAAAATTCAAAAGATTGGAATTAGGAGAAATAACTCACACTACTGTAACTCTGCAGTTAGTAGATTACTCAATAACATGCCCTAAAGGAGTTATAGAAGATATCCAAGTGAATGTGGATCAATTTATCTTTCCTCTTGATTTCATTGTGCTAGATATGGAGGAAGATAAAAAGATACCTATCATTTTAGGGAGACCTTTCCTAGCCACAAGAAGAGCAATAATAGATGTGCATAAAGGGTAATTAATAATGTGCATCAATGATCAAACTATCACTTTCAATATTTAAATATCAATTAAATCTCCTGCAAAAAGTAAAGATGTTGAATGTTATAGGATGGATGTTATAAGATATCTAAGTGAATGCCATTTCAAAACAACTTATGAAGAAAAATCTGAAGAAAAAGATTTGTAACATGAGCAAGAAGAGCAATTAGATCAATGTGAAGAACTATTTAAGGATGATTCAAACTTTGTTCGAGAAATTTTTGAATTTTTGGACACGATAGACAAAGATAAATCATTTTGTCCATCAATAGAAAAACCTCCAGAACTTGACTTGAAGTTACTTTCTGATCACTTAAAATATGCCTTTATAAGAAATTCCTTTACTTTACCAATTATAATTTTCTCAAAATTAACGATGGAAAAAGAACAAAGGTTGATGAAAATTTTGAAAATTTTTAAGAAAGCCTTTGGATGGATAATTGCTGATATTAAAGGAATCAGTCCTTCAATTTATATGCATAAAATTCATATGGAAGAGAACTGTAAACATGGGGTTGATCCTCAAAGGAGATTGAATCATGTTATGAAAGAACTTGTTAAGAAAGAAATTTTAAAGGGGTTTTTTTAGTGTTTGGAACTTAATTTGACTCATGTTTAGAACATTTACCTAAAGTTCTTAAGTGCTGTGAAGAAACAAATTTAGTCCTTAATTGGGAAAAATCCCAATTTATGTTAGCAGAAGGAATTGTATTAGGTCATCAAATATCAGAAAATGATATGGAAGTATCCTACTAAAATTCAAGTGATTGTTAATTTACCTTATCCATTAAATGTAAGGGAACATAGAAGTTTCTTAGGATATGTTGGATTCTACAGGAGATATATTAAAAACTTTTCAAAGATTTCTAAGACTTTATGCCATTTACTGGAGAAAGATACAATTTTCAATTTTGATGTAGAATGCCTAAAAACTTTTAATTTGTTAAAAGAAAAATTAATTACTGCACCTATTATAGTTTCACCAAATTGGGGAACACCTTTTGAATTGATGGTGATGCTAGTGATTATGCTATAGGAGTTATTTTAAGACAAAGATATGATAAAATTTTGAAAGTAATTTATTATGCTAAAAAAACTCTTAATGAAACTCAAATCAATTATACAAAAACTGAAAAAGAGTTAATAGCAATAGTATATGCTTTTGATAATTATATATCATATTTAATTGTAACTCATTGTGTAGTGCATACAGATCATTCGGTTATTAAGTACTTTATTAAAAAAATAATGCTAAACCAAGACTTATAAGATGGATTCTTATTGTGCAAGAATTTGATTTTAGAATAGTAGATCGAAAGGGGACTGAAAATCAAATTTCTGGTCATTTGTCCATGCTTGAGTTAGAAAAACCAGCCTGTTTTGAAGAAGAAATTAATGAACATTTTCCAGATGAAAAATTATTCACTATTAATGAGTGGTGTGTTTTGTGGTATGCCGACATTGTAAATTTTATTATTAGCGATATTATACCCTATGGAATGACATACCATCAAAAGAGGAAGTTAATTCAGAAGCTAAGACTTATTTTTAGGATGACCCATTTTTATATAAACAAGGAAAGGATCTAATTATTTAAAGATGTGTACCATTAGAAGAAACTTATGAAATTATCCAAAAATTTCATAATTCTAATTTTGAGAGACATTTTGCAGTTGATTAAACAACATACAAAATTTTACAATCTAGATTCTATTGGCCTATAATTTTTAGAGATGTTAATACTTATATCAAAACTTGTGATAGATGACAACGGGTATGCAATATTTCTAAAAGAAATAATATGCCCCTCATCTATATGCTAGAAGTAAAAATATTTGATGTTTGAAGATTTGATTTCATGGGACCATTTATACCATTTTTTGGAAATTTATATATTTTGTTAGCAGTGGACTATGTATCCAAATGGATAGAGTTGTTGCTTTACCTTGATGTGATGCTCAAAGTGTTGCAAATTTTTTGAAAATGAACATATTTTTTAGATTTTGGATGCTGAGAGTTATCATTATTGATGGGGGAAGTCATTTCAGAAATGTGATAATGGAGAAGGTATTAAAGAAAAATCTTATAAGTCATCGGATTGTTGCTGCTTATAATCCTCATACAAGTGGTTTGGCTGAATTATCCATTTAGGAAATTAAAAAAATTATGGAAAAATATGTGAATCCAATAGAGATGGATTGGTCAATCAAACTTGACTATGCTTTGTGGCTTATAGGACTGCATACGGAACTCCTATAGGAATGTCCCTATATAAGCTAATATTTGGGAAAGCTTATCACATACCAGTTGAACTTGAGCATAAAGCATGGGTGTTTAAAGAGTTCAATTATAATTTGAAAGCTGCTAGTGAGAAAATATTATTGCGATTAAAAGAGCTTGAAGAGGTAAGGAATGAATCTCATGAGAGTGACAAGATTTATCAAGAAAAGATGAATATGTGGCATGATCGAAGGATTCTTACTAAAAATTTTCAGTCAGGGTAACAAGTTTTTCTATATTATGAAAGGTTAAGATTATTTCCAAGAAAACTTAAGTCCAGGTGGATTGGCCCATTTGTTGTGATAAAAGTTTATCCACATGGAGCTATGGATATTAAAGATCCTATGTCAGAGAAAATATTTAAAGTAAATGGACATAGACTGAAACCTTATTTTATCAGGGATTAACATAAACTTAATGATGGAATGATGTTTGGTCATTCATAATAAGCACTAGTTATGTCGGGTTGAAAACGTAAAACCAAGAGCTTTGTAGGAGGCAACCAATAATTATCAGAGTGCTTTTATTTTGATTGTTGTTTCTTGTGTGATTAATAAAATTGGTGTAGTTTTTTTTAAAAAAAATTATATGTTAGTAAAGATTTTAAGACTATATTTAATGACCAAGACTTTATAGAATAAGAATTTGGATGTTAAGTTGACTGGTGCAAAAATGTGCACTGGCGCTTAAGCGCCAGATCCGGTGCTTAAGCACTGCAAATTAAACACATGTGAAAAATCAATATTCTAGAAGGTTTAACCGCCAATTAGTTTGTAAAAATATGCCATGGCAGTTTCTAAACATGGGTAGGAGTTATTGGAAGGATTCAGGCCTATAAATAGAAGAGTTTTATGAAGGAATTTTACCCCAGATCATTTCTAGCCTTAAAAGTCTATGAGAAAGTGAGATTTAGAGAAATGTCTTCATGGAAGATGAATTTGAAGAAGGAAGAAACCATGAGGCAGAGGTTCATCAGACAAAGTGCACCAGAGATGTATAACAATTTCTTAGCTGTTGGTATTGAAGAGATATTAAAGAAGATCAACAAAATTGAGAATACTATGTCATTATTGGAAACCAAGGTACTTAAGTTGCATGCACATCTAGAGCATATTGGATGGTAAATTAATATGCAAGTTAGCCACAAAAGTTACATGGAGTAAGCGGATAAGGCGATGTTCATAAAGCAAAAGTGGATCGAAGAAGATAGTATAAAGCTTCTCACCACCATCTGTTTTATCAACTCTATATTCCTAGAGAGACTAATGAAAGACAGGAATTTGTTCCTTTGAATAAAGAATATAATTACGTTTAGAGTTAGAATTTTTTGTTAGAAGTTGTTGTTTTCAAGCGGTTTAGTGTTTAAGTCTTTTTTTTAGTATTTATGACTTCTTATATGTGTTCAATTGTGAAATGATTGTTATGTATTTGTGTTTTGAAAAATTTTCTCATCCAAGACATTTTGGAGTGAGAATTAAGTCTTTAATAGTATTTGTACTTGTTAGTGAATTAATATAAGTTTGTTTGTGTAAAAAGTTGTGTTACTTTTAGCCTCAAATTGAAATAGTTATTATGGAGAATTTTGAGAGGGGGGAGTTTTAGGAAGTTGAAAATAGTCATTTAAGTACTATGGGACCATTTAAGGGTGGTTTACATAGGCAAATAGTGCATTTTACTTTAATTTGAAAATTTTAAAAATCGTGCATAGGCGCCTAAGTGTTTCATTTTGTGCTTAAGTTTGAGCCAAACCAAGAGGCAGCCGCCTAAGCTCCACTTACCCGCGCTTAAGCGCTGGTTCACGAAAACTGGTTCGTGAATGGTTAAAAGTGAAATTTTGGCCCAAAAACCACCATTTTTACGCCTCCCGTCACCTTCAACCTCTCAAAATCGTGATTTTGGAAGGCTAGGGCACATCTAAAGTGAAGATTCCTTGGTGAAATCAAGTGAAATTTTCTAGATTCAAGTTCCTTGAGATAAGAGCTTTACCTCTATGCAAAAATTTTGGATTTTTGCTATGTATTTTGAGCATATTTTGAGAAATTTGAAAATTCACTATTTATGGTGAAAAATGAGAAAAAAGTTATTTGGAAATTGCATGAGAAGTGTAGTTTATACTTTAGAAGTTTAGTTTAGTAATTTACACTTAATTTTTGATGTTATTTTTGGAATTTATAAAATTTGTAGAAAGGCACCAAGAATGAAGAGAAGCAAAAGAAGGAGCTCTATTCTGTTGTTTCTCTATTGTGGCGGTTATTTCTCTTGTTATAGAGTTCTATGCAAACCTCCTTGAGGCCGAAGACAATAGAGTCATGGTTCGAGGAAAGTTGGAACCATTTTCACCAAAGGTAATCAACTTATTTTATCATCTGCCACCTGATATGTTATGTTTTGATGAAAATTATAGTCTGACTGAACCGGAGTTAGATGAGACTATTTCTTACTTGATTGTTGGAAGAGGACTTTGGAAGATCACTAATGAGAGGAGAGTCAACTTCTCAACTTCAAATTTATCTGCACCTTCAAAGGCCTTACACTATTTTATTTCTGCTCATCTGCTACCAACAAATCATCTCAGTGAAGTGAACAAAGAGAGAGAGCGACATTAAATTATTATATCCAGGAAAAAAAGCTCATTAACTTAGGATGTTTGATTTGTCAAACTATCATCTATTATGCCACTGCAGTTACTGTTGTAGTTCTAGGATTTGCTTCCTTGATCTTTTCCTTATGTGAGAAAGCTGGAGTTAAATATGATAGCTGGGAAGAAGTGTTGTTACCTGTAAATCTCACCACTAAGGTGAATGTGAAGACTTATTACGAGCATTCTATTTTTGGCTGGAGGGGAGGATTTTCTAGGAGTTATGGAATGAAGACGTTTGTTTTTTCTACCTCTGCAGCTTCTACATCTAGACCATCTACCTCACATGCTTCTACATCTAGAGGTGAGTCTACTGAGACCAAAAATCAATTATTTCAGAGGATGGTGGATCATATTAATTTTATCGCTGATAAAGTACATAATTTAGAGCATTTTGCATAGCATACTAATAGCCATAGTAGGATAAAGAGTGATTATGAAGATAAATTCCACTCATCTCTGGAGAACCTAATTAGGGGTTACCCATGAAAGCAATTTCCTTAATATCCTAGATATCCTGATTAAGAGCCTACAGAAAAGTGGTATAGCGGTGATTCAGAAGATGAGGAGTAGAATTGAGAGATTTTTTATGTTTGTAATATGTGTTAGACTATGTTCTTTGAACTTGAGATTTGTGATGTGTTGTTTATATTTTATGTTGTGGACTATGTGGTGTGGTAGTGCTACATTTGCAATTTTATGATTATATGTACTATGTATTATGTTTTGGACTTTCAAATTTTATTCTTATTGTGATGTTTGTGTTAGTTAGTAGTTTGTTTTAAAATTCTAGGGCAGTAACTGTTGTGAGTTTTATGATTTAGTTAGTTTATAACTTAACTTAATTCTATGTCTTTTGAAAAGATGAAAATCTTACTAAGTTACGCCTTATATATTAAATTTCAGAAACTGCTGCTCTGTATTTTTATTTTATCATGATCATGAGTTTCTTTTTATGTTAAGATTCTGAAGTCAAGTTAGTGTGTTAGTTTGCTTTTATATTTATACCCACTATTTAGAAGTTTATTGAATCTCTAGATGTTGAATTGAAATAAAAATATTAAAAAATTTGATCAATATTTACTTTACTCCGGTTTTTAGTTTTATTCTTGTATAATTAAGGTATAAAAATTCCTGTTGGCAGTTATTTTAATTTTCATTCCTGCTTATATATATTTGATGCTAAACTATTTAATCTGTTAAAATTTTAAGTTTGGGGGGGATGAAAAATATTTTCAAAACTTTTATTATATTTGTTCTCAAATGAACTACAAGTGAGTTTGATTTGAAAAGAACAATTGATCATGTATATGAAGTTATATTAGGGAAGTAAAATTTGATTTTAGAAATGAATAAGAGTATTTAATTGAAATTTTGAGTAATGAAGAAAAATTTTAAGTTAAAAGTTTTTAGTGTAGAAAATGATTAATATAAGTAACTATCTTTAGTAAGAAACATTGTATTTTTGAAAATTTTAGAAATTTAAACTTTTATTTTCAATACTGAAATTTCTTTTACTAAAAATCATTTTCAAAGCTATTATTATATTTATAAGTAAAATTTTTGTATCAAGACTTGGCTTTAGGAAAAGAAAAGTAGAATTCAAAATTATTGAAGGCCTATCCA
Source organism: Phalaenopsis aphrodite (assembly GCA_003013225.1). NCBI lineage: Eukaryota > Viridiplantae > Streptophyta > Magnoliopsida > Asparagales > Orchidaceae > Phalaenopsis > Phalaenopsis aphrodite. Next base: position 95,392 of record NEWO01000184.1, read on the forward strand.
GATATAATAATTATTACCTAAAAAAAGAGAAAAAAAATGGAAAAGAAAAAGAAAAAGAAAAAGAAAAAAAAAGAAGAAGAAAAAGTGAGGAAGGAGAAGCTTGAGGATTAGTGTCTAATCAAAAATCGGTTATACATTTGATCTTTTTAAAGTATAAGACTTGAGAAATTCTTAAACTTATAGATATAACATAGTAAGTAAAATTATTCTAAATAAAATTTTTTAAGTGGAGATAATAAAAGAACTAAATTCTAAATTTGGAAAATTTAAACTATTTTGGAATTAGATAGGAACTCATATTTTTATCTTTCTTTACATTAAAAATTTATAAACTTTAAGTTGGTCTCATTTACTGAATATTTTTTCTAAATTGACTACTATATTTCTAAATCTAAACTTTAGTAACTCTTAAAGAAACTCATATACATATCATACATATTTAGTTTTTAAGATTGAAGTGTCACTTGAGGACAAGTAATATCTTAAGTTAGAGGGATTTTGAGACGCCTAAAATATATAGTGTTTTTAGACACATTTTTATACCTATTTTTGAGATATTACGCTTTAATGGAAAGTGTTTTTGTATTTTTCTTTCAGGTATAGGTAAAAAAGTGAAAAATGCTTAAAGGAGTGAATAAGGATCAAATTTGGAGCAAATAGCTGAAAAACGTGCAAAACTGTTTCGGTCCCTAAATGCAGATTCGGTGCTTAAGCGTCGGTTAAACATAGAAGGTGGAGCCTAAGCGCCAGAGGCCGCGCGCTTTATCGCCAGTGGCAGTTATTGGATGAGTAAATTTGGTTTTTATAAATTTTGAAGAGCTTTTTGAGGCACCTATTTTATTAATAGGTGGTCACAACCACCATGGACGAAAATAATTGCAAAAGGATGCATCTCTTGGGGAAACAAATTGAAACAAGACACATTTTGAAAAGATACCAAGGCACCTTTTAGAGAATTATTAAAGAATGAAGATTGAGACTTTGAAAGGGGTCCTGAAAGTACCGGGAAAGTTTTGAATGTTCAAAAATTTGGGACTTAGTTCGAGAGATTTTTAGGCACTACATATTTATCCTTTTTTTTTAATTTTATATTGAGAGTGTTGTAAAAGAGAAGAGATTTAAAGAAACTTCAAGAGTTTGGTGGAGGATTTGAGAAAAGTTTTTATCTTTTGTTTTATACTACTTTTGGTTTTAATTGAACTTGTTTTTGGTTTGAGAATGATTTCTACTTTTAAACTAAAGTGTGGTTTTGCATTCTCCATGGATTCTGAGTAGCTTTTTTTATCTTTCTGCTTAAAATGATAAGCAATTAAGTGTTGGATGGAAGTTGTGGAGAGTATTGATCTTTAATGTTAGAAGAAGTTGTGATGATTTAAATCCATGTACTTCATTTACTTCTTGATTTGGCCAATCCAGATGTTAAAATTTATTATGCGAACATGTAAGAACCAGGCTGATATTATCTCAGTCAATAATTGGAAAGAATCACATGAGGTTATATGAATGAAAATGTAGTTCATATGATTGAGTGCAAATAAATTGGAAAATATTCATTGAAGGGTGTAGAGTTAGAGGACTTTAAAGTGATAGGTTAAAGCCCCCAACTTAGTTTATTATTTTAGGTTATGATACGAGTTGTTAGCCCCTATGTGGAGGGTATCAGGCGAACTCTGGAGTGAGATCTAGTATCTTCCTTGCCTAGCCGGTCTGCAGAACTATTAAAACTTAAAATTAGCCAATTTTCTTTATAGCATCTCTAGTAAGGATAAAAATTATTATTGCTCTTATTTAGCCAACATAATATGCATACTTCCACAACAAAATTCTTATACTTACTACTCATTCATGAAAAGGAGAAAGATATTTTCATATTTAGTACTTTTCTTCTACAAAAGCTCAAGCTATCTTTTCAAGCTTGTTCTATTTTGTCAAAATATTAAGATTACCAAAAATATTTAAACTTTCGTTACTAAAAAAATGTCATTAGTTTAAATAATTATCTTTTTAAAAATAAAATGTTTTCCAAAAAAGTGCAAGTTGCATATCTTTCCTGTGGGTTCGATATTCATGTCTTAAACAAAAAGTCATATATTACTTGATAACGATACGTATTCTTGTGTAGTATCCTAATATATATATATATATATATATATATATATATATATATATATATATATATATATATATATATATATATATTTATATATATTTATGTATATATATATATATATATTAAAAGTTAAATTCTTATTTTTCTTTAAAATAAAGCTTTTGGTTTTGTTGTAAAATAAGGAAATTTAAGTAAAAAAATATAATCAGAATTATTGTTATACTGTTGCAAGCAATTTTGGGATCACTATCCAATTCAATTCAAAATCACTTGAAATCCTTTCAAATATCTTCATGACATCTCCCTATACCAAATTAAATGTTTTATTGACTAAAACTTTTGCCCAAATTCACCCATAATTTTAAAAAGCCCAAGCTTACCACATTTAATTCCAAAAGCCCAAATCCAAAGCCCACCTGACAATTTTTCTCTTCATCATTCATTTCATTAACATCATTCCCTTAGTTTTAAATTCATGATCAAATAATTCCATATTAGGCCTCATGACAAACATCACAAAAACATTCCATAAAATCCAAAAATTCTTTCTCATGCAGGTGACCAAGCCAAGTTTTAAAACCATCCTGATGCCATAGATGAGCCATATGAGGCTTTGCCACCTCAACAAGCTATTAATGTCAAAAGGAAGAGGCACTTTCAAGCCTCCATAAAAAATTTTTTAACCCTTTTAATGACACACTATAACCCATGCTTAACCAAATCCTTTGAATACGGACCTCTCCTCACTAATTAAGCTGAGCCAAATGATCTCCTCTTCAGCCCAAACAAGCCATGGTGGGTGAGCCCAACCCTAAATCATGTCTTGACATAAATTGACCAAAATGAACCTTCCCACATCTTATTTTAATTAACAACCTTTAAACATGGCAACCCCAAATTGATTGCACCAAATGCAAACCCATGCTTGCCTGAACCAGATGGTGACCTGAGCCTGGCCGGCCGACCACCTTGGTTGCCAAAAAGCACCATGGCCAAGAAGGAGCAATTATTTACACCCAAAATTGCACCCAACCAAGTTTGCTCAACCCATTTGGATTGTTGCCCCTTTCTTCCCTCCACCTAAGCAACTAAAGCCACCTACTGGTTGGCACAATTACAGCCTTCAAGCCCCTCTATTTGAACTCACCCTCCATGACCAATGGGGGAGAGGTTGAAATTCCTTGAGGAGACTCTGTCAAATTGTTCTCAAAGATTCTTCAAGATCTTTTGAGTCCAATCCAACAATCCTACAGGCCTCAAACCCACTGCTTGAGCTCAATTTTTTAGCTCAAAATCAAACCAAAAACAGGACGTCCTTCTAGAATCCACCAAAGATAAATTAATTGCACTCACACCATCCTCTAGGTGAGAGAAGAAGATCCCCCATATAAGCCCCATCAGTAGACTACCCTAGCATAAACTTTGATAAAAACCCCAAATCTACCTCGATCAATTTCACACCTCAACATTTCACCATGACCCAAGGCTTTATCTAGGAGCTCTTAAGACTTAACTCAAGCTTTTGGAAGCACCCAATCAAGGTCACATCTCTTGGGCAAAGGTATTGAAACCTTCCCTCAAACCAAGCCTATTGTAATTCTCCATGCTCATAATCTCTATTTAAGACTTGATTAACCATGTGGATGTGTTCATCTCATCGAGACAAGTCGATAGAAAGAAACCACACTTGAATGGTTAAGTATCGAGTAAGTTATTAAGGTTTGAATTTTAACGGCTCTCGGGCTAGGGACTTGGTGATGATGAAAAAATGTATTCCATTTCTACATGCATCAAATGGTTTCTCTGGATCGTGCCAGATTTATGGATGGAGAGGAATAACAGGACGTGTGTCAGCTGAGTCAGAAGACACTGTCAAATGGCGGAGCGCGGCGTGGTCTTTCAGAGCTGCTATGATCCAGTCAGTGTTGCACCAGATTAGTAAAAAAATAGGGCTTTATTTAATTTAATTAAATCTCAGATCTTCAAAAATCCATACCTTGGTGTAGAAAAATCATAAAAATAAAATAAAAATACCCTCTTGCTCAGCGAACAGCGGAGAACAATGTGGAAATGGTTTCATGTATGTTTGATGCATGTATGATTTTTAATTAACTAAATTGTTTATTTCATATTCGGATTCTCCATTTGCATGGAAATTTCACAAAGACATGATTTTTGGGACTCTGATTCTCTCTATCATGTGGGAACTTTCCTGATTTTTTCCAAAGTCAAGAGAGATCTCTAGGTAAAGATCTTTATCTTCAATTGTATTGTGTATATTTTGATAAAATAATTATAAATATTAAAATATTAATAAAAAAATACAAAGCTTATTTTGGTAAGTTCACTGTGGTCAAAGGACCCTAGGAAAAATATAAACTTCGTTTAACCTATTAAAATTAATCCTTACTGGCACCAACCCCTAAAAATGAAATATAATTAAATTGGAATAAATATAAATTTAAATGGCATAAAAATCATTCTCCACTGAAATTTAATGATAGAGGAGCTCCTCATAAAATTTTTAAGTCAATTAAAATAATTTGACATTTAAAAGGGATTAATTAAGTGAAATGATATTTTTGGCACTAAAATAACTATAATAATTTAAATACAACTCAAAAAAGTTACCAAATTGGTTTAGGGAGCTCCTTATGACCGGAGGAACCTAAGAAAAATAAAAGTACACATAAAATAAATACTTCATCTCTAAGTTATTTTTAAGTATTTAAATAATTAAAAATTAATTTAAAATCATAAAAATTACCAAATTGTAAAAACATGTTAAAATGTCACATTTGGCTTTGTGATCACTTGGGACAAAACAAAAAAAGTTTTTGAATTTTCTAAGTCAAGATATTAATTTTTAAAGGCTTAAAATGAATTTTCTTTAACTTTCCACTAAAGTAATTCTAATAATTAAAATATAAATCACAAAAATATGAAACTTATTTCTCTTGGTTCCCTAACCTCAAAGAGACTTAATAAAAATATAAAATTTAATCTTCCTTTTAAATAATCTTTTATATTTAATTATTACTCAAAATAATAAAATAATTCTAATAATTAATCTAAACTTCTAAAAATCGTAAAAATTAATTCAAGTGGTCCTCCTACTAAAGAAAACCTCCAATAATTTTTTTATGAACAAAAACTTTGTTTTAGTTGAGTTATTAAATTTTCATAAAAATCTCTATTTTTGCATTAAAAATAATTATAAAAATAAATAAATTCAGAAAAATCACATTTTCTCCTATGATATTTTAATTAACCCATGAATGAGGTAACATAAAAAATTTTAAAGTTATTTGAGTTTATTTAATGAATTATGAGGTGTTAGAGCCTCGAAGAGCAAAACAGTAATTTTGGGATTTAATCCTTAATTAATATTTAGGTTTAACCAAAGGGCAAGTGGATAATAAATGATCTTAAATAATATATTTTAATGGTTGAAATATTAATGGGGTAAATGGTAGCAAACGATCTCATTTTGGTCTCATTAAAGATAAGTTTGTAATTTTTCAAATTGATGAAATTTCAAAGAGTAATTAAATAAGAAGATATTAAGGTGAGGTGTTTGACTTTGGAAGAGCATAACCCACTGTTTTAAAACCCCAACTAATGGTTGTGAAATAATTTATGACACATGGTAAGGATTAAAAATATCAATATTTATTTTTTTTCTTAAAATTACAAATCTACCCATTAAGTTTTAAGGGCTTAGTAGTGAATTAGGTTTAATCAAAATTTTATCTAATGAGATTTCGAAAATGACCTATAATTAATTTGAAATTTTACATCTCTACAAGTCCATCTTTAAAAATCAAACAGGGTATGTTTTTAAATTAAGCCAAATTGCCCCTAAGGGCATTTACCCGTACAATTCGTAATTGAAACATCAAGTGATATTTACCCCACTTAAAGGGATAATCAAAATATTAAAGTTCACGGAGTATAGGGGTATAAGTTGGGTGAACCACATAACAAACATAATAAAAACAAAATGAACTCGAGACGATTCGAGGAACTATGAAATTTTTAGGGTATTACCCATGACTTTTCATGCTCTTTTGTGAATCTGGGATGACACTTGGACTTATTATTATTTGCTCAATAGAATCATCCCTAAAGATGAATCCTGCACACACCAGGGTATGACATAGGATCTGATAGACACACCTCAAACTTGTGTTTCCTACTTTTCTTGCAAAATTATATACATATCCTTTACAAATACTGACCTTTCAGGTGGAGGATCATGAAGTATCGACATGTACGCTTTTAAGTTATTTCATGGAAATTTACTTTTATTTATTTGCACCTCTTGTCCCCTACTTATAAACGTGCATGTTAAACAGGAAAGTCACCCTGCATGTCAAAACTGAAACTTTTAGCATACCCACAAAATTGAAACCAAAACAAAATTAAGAAATTAAAATAAGATAAAATCCACCACCACAACAGTAAAAATATAAAATAACTCAAAATTAAATCACAAAAAAAATAAAACAAAAATTGCAGTTAAATTAAAATGTCTCTATAGGATGATCGGGAATCCCTCGGAGGAGGTAACTTAGGGTTGCTAACGAGATTTCCCATAGTTTAAATGATAATATGGAATTCATTAAGTTGAGTTCAGTAAATTCATTTGGACTAAGTGAATCCAAAGAAAACAGTGTTGCCATAACGAAGAAATAGTAAGATCCTAACTAGTGTTGCTCTAATCAACTTTAACATCCCCCATAATAATTAAATAAACATAATCTTAGGAAACATTTGATTTGACATCAAGACTCGACACATTTGAAAACTTAAACTTGCTACGATGAAGAGCTTGAAGCTAGCATTGTGGGCAGCACGACCATCTTCAACAGCAAAACATGTCTACATCAGTTATACCTTTCCTTAAAATTAAACAACTAGCCATATAATTTTGAGGTAGCCCACCTAGTGTGACATAAATTCTTAACTTTAATTTAGGCCTTTGTATGGCTTTGTTATACGATATAAGCCATAACTTGCTTTAGGATTCCAAGGTTGTCGTTTGTCACGATCTAAATCCTCATAACTTGCGGGCTATTTATGTGATCATTTCACACGAATGTAAGCCCTAATTGAAAATTTTGGCAGGATGAAAAACTTAAATATTTCTCCTCTAAATAGAAGCCAAATAGTAGGATAGCTTAGGAAGTCACTGAGGTTCTCCTCAGAATCTGTAGCATTCCCCAGTTCTTCTTTATTTGGATTCTAAAATAAAATGCTCCAAATTTGAGCCATTCTCTTTTCACACCTCATTGTCCGTTCTCTTGAAAAGTCCTATCCCTTAAAATTATTGAAGACAATAATGTTGAATTTTATCGAGAGTTTTCTTAGGTGACTTCGGTTGTCTAAGATGTAATTAACTATATAGGCTTGCCTTTATAGAAAACTTTCAAGAACCCAACTTAATATTAATTTTTCATATTAAATAGGGGAACTTGCCGGCTTATAAGAAAATGGTTTCACAAACTTAAATGGATTTCATATATCTCTTAGGTTTTTTTAATTGAGCTTCACTATAAAGTTATGTGTTTAGCTTTTGAGATAAATATATAGCGTGAGGTGTAGTGCTCTTTCATCTAAACATTGAAAGATATGAAATTGGTTTGATTTCATATTTTTCTAACTAAATAAATATATGAATAAATTAAATACCCTTCTGGTGCGGGCATCATAATTTTCATTTCAGCGTGCGACAGCTTCCACAGGACCCCCCTAAAATTGTGCCGACATAGGCTTAAGAACTTTTAATAAATGTTCTAAACATATTTCAAATGGAGGTCCAAAACTTCAAAAATCATCCACAAAAACTTCAATTCCATTTCAATTAAATAAGATAAAAAAGCCATCATACATCTTTGAAATGTAGTAGAGGCATTACATAAACTAAAGGAAATTCTTCTAAAAGAAAAAGTACTATAAGGACTTATAAATGTATATAGTGATAACCAGTATATCCATCCAGAAAAGAAAGGTATTTATGCCCAGCTAGTATATCCAACGTTTGATCTAGAAAGGGTAATGGAAAATGATCTTTCCTAGTGGCTAGATTTAATTTTATATAATCAATTCATATTCTCCACTCCGTGACTTATCTTGTTGGTATTAACTCATTATTTTCATTTATAGTCTCAGTCTCTCCTCCTTTCTTAGGAACACAGTGAATTGGACTAACCCATGCACTCTGTGAAATAGGGTTGACCACTTTAAAATTTCTTTCTTAAGGACTTATTTCATAATAAGATTCAATCTCCTTTGAGGATCTGCTCGGGGTTTGCAGTTCACTTTCATATGAATTCTATGCATACAAATTGAAGGATTGATTCCTTTAATATCAGCAATTGTGCATCCAAAGGCTTTCTTATACTTCTTCAATGTTTTCATTAAACTCATTTCTTCTTCTATAGTTAAATTTTAGGAAATTATAATTGGTAATGCTGAGGAATCACCTAAAGGGTCATATTTCAAATGTTCAGGAAGAAACTTTAACTCAAGTTCAGGAGGATTTTCAATCGATGGACAAAAAAGTTTATCTTTTCATGTTATGTCCAAAACTTCAAAACTTTCTCAAACATAATTCAAATCTTCCTTATAAAAATCTTCAAATTGATCTAATTCCTCTTCTTGCTCGTGTTCCAACTCTTTCATTTCAGATTTCTCTTTAAAATTTGTCTTGAAATTGTATTCACTCAAATATCTTATTACATCCATTCTGTAACATTCATCATCATTACTTTTTGCAGGATACTTCATTAATTTGGAATAATTAAAAATAACTTTTTGATCATTGATGTTCATAGTTAATTCCCTTTATGCAAATCTATCATTGCTCTTCCTATAGCTAGGAAAGGTCTCCCCAAAATGATAGGTATCTCATTATCTTCCTCCATATATAGCACAAAGAAATCAATAAGAAAGATAAATTGATCCACTTTCACTAAAACAGCTTCAATAACTCGTTTATTAGGGTTACAGTAGTAGGGGATATTCTCCTAATCTACTAACTGTAGAGTTACAGTAGTAGCGGATATTCTCCTAATCCTTATTATTTAAATATTGATGATGGCATAACTTTAATCTTCCCATAAAATCTGTCTCATATTACACATGGAATTGTGAAGCTATAAGGATCTTTAAGCTTTTAGGATGCTTTTTCTGAATTATATCACCACATTCTTCACTAAGAACAACAGTCTCGCTATCTTGGAACTAACTTTTCCTGTTAAGAATATCCTTCATAAACTTCACATAGCTTGGCATTTGTTTAAAGACTTCAACAAATGGAATATTAATTGTAAGATTCTCAAGGATTTCCAAAAATTTTGAAAATTTTTTATCCGACTTTTGTTGATGAAGTCCTTGAGGAAATAGAGGTGGTGGTTTTCTAAATCAATTTTAAGTGGATAAATTTGTTTCTCTAAACCTTTGGAGCATCCTCTTCAGGCTCTTCAATTTCTTTTCTCTCTACTTCAATCTCTTTTTGAACTCTACCTTCCAACTTTCCTTCGCTTCTAAGTTGAGCGACTTTTACTTGCTCTTTACTTTGGTCTTTTGGATTTACTTTTGTATTACAAGAAAGTGTTCCTTGGGATCTATTAATGAATGAGTTTTCTATTTGTGCCAGTTTATTCTCAATATTCTAATTGTAGCTCCTTGACTTTGTAACTGATTTCCTATTTGCAACACCACTTCTTCTATAGAAAACATTTTCTCCTTGAAATTGTGTATTACTGTTAAAACCTGGAGGATAAATAGGTTGTTGACCCACTTTTGGTTGAGGATTAGTTTTTCCACTTTAGTAGCCTAAGGTTTACCCATAGGAATTTCCTGTTGACTATTCCTAGAAAACTAGAAAAGGAACCCTCACCTTTAGAAATTCTAGACTCTTCCTTCCTCAACTTGAAGTTCCACATATTGGTCCTAACCTCTAGCACTTAGTAGGTGGGGTCAATATGGAGGATCTCAAGAAGAGTCCCCATAGGACTGCTTTACAATAGGGTTGGGTGTTGGTGTGGAGCTAGTTCACTCACCTGCACATTACACTTCCACTTACAACCCTAAACCCAAAGTTGTTCACTTTGATCCCTTGATCTTTTGGGAGACTCATGTAGATAGTCCTCTAGACCAACTAGACCTAGGCTAGTGTTTAGCTAAGACCAGTGCATAGAAGACCCAAATGGGGATTTTATTCATCCATAGCTCATATAAGGTGGTTGGCACCCCAATTCCACCAAAATATTTAACTTAGTCTTTTACCCACAATTCCACCCAAACTACCTAAATGCCCTTGAAACCCTAAATTTGACCAAAATTCCCAAATTCATCCAAAATACCCTAAATGCTATAAAAATCATTTCAATCCATTTTAAAATACTTAAATTGCCCAAAACCACGCAAAAGTTCCAAAATTGCCAAAATATCCTCAAATTTGCCAAAATTAAAAAAATACCCTTGACACCCCAAACCTTCCCAAAACATCCAAAATCACTTCAAATGTCTCCAAAACCAATTTGGACCCTTAAATTGAACTAAATTTGACCAGTTTGACCACTTTGACGAAAACCACCAAATTGCCTTTAAAGGCTCAACTTTCCCAAATTCATTCCAAATGTCCATAAATTTTGCCCCAGTTCCCCTAAATTTCAATATTAAAATCAAATTCATCTTTCATATGCTCCATCTAAACCAAATCCAAGCATATTTGACCCATTCTTTGAGCTCAATTTTGATTTAAATCAAAAACCCCAATTTTAGCTCTACGACCTAACCTCACGTAATTGAACCCCATAGCCTACTCAATTTACCTCAATTTGACCCCTAAACTATTCATAACAATCCTACACATCCAATTGTACCTTCAGTTACTCTTGTTCAAGCCTCAATTTCACTCAATTTTAACCAAAATTAAAAATCCCTAAATTTGCCCCAAATTGGCTGTCTCCAAATTCCACCAAATTGAAAGCCTTAACTCCAAAATTTCCACTCCATTCCATCATGAAAAATCTTCATAACATTTTCCTTGATCATTTGGATAATTCAATTGAACCAAATTCTAACCTTATCCCAAACTAGACCCAAGTCTAACTCCCTAAATTGACTAAATACCCAAAATCCTTCAATTTGAACCTCCAAACCAATTCAAAATCACTCCAAATCTTTTCTAAAACTCTTGTGAAAATCATTTACACAATGTTGATCAATCAATTGAGCTCAAAGTCATGGATATCCTAAGCCAAACCCAACTTCTAGACATTTTGACCCTAATTGAACCCATGCAACAAAATTGACTTAGCCATGCATAAGCCACCAAATTAATGCACCACAGCCACCAAATACACCATATGCACTCGGCTAAACTCACCTAAACCAGCCAAAATGAGCTATGTTCCAATGTTCCCTTGAGTATATGAAGGTTTAGAAACAAACCCTATGAGATTTGATTGAGTTTAAGCGAAGATCATAAGTTTTTAATCTGAACGGATTGCGGGTTAGGTCACTTGGGGACGATGAATGGATGTCGTCCGATTGCACGTTTATCCATTGGATGGTCCTAATAAGCCGAACGAGGATAGGGTACATGAACCTCAAGTTGACAAGGCGGCTACATCTTTGGCGGCATCAAATGGGAGCGTGCCACGTGTGAGTTCGAAGCTACCGTAGGTTGAGTTGGAGCCACGCTGAATAAATAGAAAAAATATTTATTTTTTGAATTATTTTAAATACCTAAACTTCAAATATCTATATCTTTCTCTAGAAAAATCATAAAAATAAAATAAAAATAGCCTCTTACTCAGTGAATAGAGGAGAATAAAGTGGACTAAAAAAGTTATTTTATTATTCCCAATTTTTTAATGAATTAAATACTATTTGTGATACTTCAACTCTCCATGATTAAATATTACTCACAATGGCTTGAAATTTTGAGTGTTCATTCCTCATGACAGAGACCATGACTTCTGATTTTTCTATGGTTAAAGGACATCTGTATGCTTCTAGCCCTAATTTTTAAGCAAAGGTGACCATTTTGGCTATTTTAATTATATAAATTAAAATATCATTTGAAATGTTATGGGATTAATTTTAGTAGGTTTCTTGTGGTCAGAGAAGTCTAGGAAAAATATCATCACGCTTTGACTTATCCTGTAAATTCCTATATTTAATTAAATGTAAATATCTTGTGTGAATTTTGGTAAATTATGTACTTATCAAAAGTTGGCAAAATCAATTCCACATTGTTCATAAAAAATATGTTTACTCACTGTAAAACTAAAAAAATTATTTGACGAATTTAAGATATTAAAGTTTATTTTCTAAGGAACCTTATACTTTTGTAAAAAAATAATTATATTAATTTAAATACACTCGAGAAAATGATGAAAAGTTTTTTTTTTAAGTTCCTTGTGATTAGAGGCACTTAGGAAAAATAAGAAATATTTTTAGAAAATACTTAATTTTCAAGCATTATTTTCAATTTTAAAATATTTAAAAATAATTAAAATCCGAAAAATATCAAAATATTTTAAAATATGCCTAAATGTCCTCTCATCGCTTGAGACTCATTAAAGTATTTTTTCTAATTTTCCTAAGTTAAAAATAAATTTAAAAAGACTTAAAAGTGGATTTTCCTTCATTCTCCCATTAAAATATCTATAATAATTTAATTCAAAAAATCGTGAAATTTTGTATAAGTATTTTTCTGATCTCGATTAACCTCAAATAATTTTCTTATGAATAAAAAACTTTATTTTGGAAAGTCAAATAAATCACTTTCTAGAGAATCCTATTTTCTAAGCATTAATAAATAATTAAATCAAATTAAATTTTGAGAGGTCTGTATATTGTATTATAGATGTTGTAATTACTTCATGAATATGACACTCTAAACCCTCAAAGGCATTTGAGTTGTGTTCAATGAGTTATGAGTTGAAGTGCCCCAAGGACAAAAATAGTCATTTTATACTTTGGTGCCTTAATCAAAATTTAGGACTAACAAAGGGAGAATGGGTAATTTTGAATTTAATAAATATGTTTGGATGATTGAAATACAATCAGATTAAAAAGGTAGAAACCCACTCACCACCCTTGCACAACATCAACAAAATCATAATCCTCTTAATCTTCATGGATTTAAAGTCAATTAAGATCAAATGATTCTTAAGTCATGAGCTTAAATAAGGAGGATGATAGTGTACTTTTCTTTAGCCAAAAGTTGAGGATGATGTGATCATTGAATAAGGATACACATTACTTGAATCAAAATTTTGATAACCAACATTCACTTATCATGATTGTTAAAGGCTTAGTAATGACTTAAGCTTGATGCTTAAACTCAATTGATTGGATTTAGAAGATAATATGATTGGTGATTGATATCTTTAAACCCTAAAAGCTTGACCTTAAATGTGGGCACCCCAACCTTTAAATGACTTAAACTTGCCTTAGGGGCACTCACTCACATAACTCTTAAAGGGAACATCAATTGATTGATCGAGTACCCTAACCTGGGGATAATTAAATTATCAGGTCTCACTGAGCAACGGGGTAGTCACACTTCAGCCTCGGATGATTAATGGAACAGTATGATAAGTCCAAAAATGAACTTAGAAGTATTTCAAGAGATCTTCAAAATGGTCTAGGATCATGCCCCCAGCACTTTGAAATCTATTGTTCATTCTAGAGGGCAAACTGGACTTGTCATACTTTAGTTCTAAAATCATCCACTAGGATCTTCTGACACTCAATAAAATCATAATGTTAGGATTGGTAGCTAAACCTTCACCTACTTCTGCAATTTAAATTCACTGCAAAATTATATACATGCCTTGTAAGTATTGACCTTTCAAGTATGGGAGCGAGAAGAATTGGTCGGTACACTTTTAAATTAGCGCATTTACTTTTTTGTATTTCTTGTCTTGATCTTGCATGTTAAACAATAATGTCACCATGCATGAAAACCAAAACTGCTAGGATACCCACAAAACCAAAACTAAAACTAAAATCATATAATATAAAATTCACTATCACAACATTCAAAATATAAGATAACTCAAAACTTAATCAGAAACATCTTAAAATAACAATTGCAACTAAATTATGACGTCTTTATCAGATGATAAGAAATCCCTTAGAGGAGGTAACCTGAGGCTGCTAACAAGATTTCCCACAATCTAAATAAAAGTATGAAACTCATTAAGTTGAGTTTAGTAAATTCATTTGGACTAAGTGAATCTGATAGAAAATAGTGGTACCAGAACAAGGGAATTGTAGGATCCTAATCAGTGTCGCTCAAATCAACTTTAATATGCCCCATAACATTTAAGAAGCATAGCCATAGGGAAATTTGATTTAACATTATAACTTGACACGTTAGAAAACTTAAAAACATAATGGCAAGAGCTTGAAGCTAGCATTGTGGGCAGCACTGCCATCTTCTTCAGCACGAGGATCCATAACAACTTATCTTTCCATAGAATTAAACAACAAACCATAAGACTTCAAGGTTGTTTGGTTATACAACAAAAATCCTCAACTTTTCTTTACGCCTTTGTACAACTCTGCTGTACAATCTAAACCCTAACTCATCTTAGGATTTTGAGGTTATCGTTCGTCACGGCCTAAAACATCATATCTTTCAGGTTATTTGTGCGATCATTTCACACGAATGTAAGCCTAAACAAAAAAAAATTGGCAGGATGAAACACAAAAAATTTTATGCTATAAATTGAAGCCAAACCCTCGGGTAGCCTGGGAAGTCACCGAGGTTCTCATTAGGATCTGTGACATCCACTAGTTCTTCCTCCTTTGGATAATATCATAAATGTTCCAAATTTGGAACAATCCCCTTTCACACCATTTTCTCTGATCTCGTTGAAAAGTCCTATCCTTTTGACCTCTTTGAAGATAATATTCCTAAATTTTATGAAGAGTTTTCTTTGGAGACTTTGGTTATCTAAGATGTAATTAACTATAGGGGATTGCCCTTATAGGAAGCTTTTTCGAACTCAGCTTAATATAAACCTTATTTAATTCTTGTTATTAAATAGGGGAACTTGTTGGCAAATAAAATAGTTTCGCAGACCAAGTAGATGTCAAATATTTTTTAGTATATATGATTGAGTCTCACCCTCAAGTCTTGTGTTTATCTTTCGGGATAGATGTAGAAGATATAGGGTTTGAGGTATAATGCTCTTTCATTTAAATTATTAAAAATATGGGGTTAGTTTGATTTCTTTTTTTTCTAAAACTTATATATATATATATATATATATATATATATAAATTAAATGTCTTTTCAAAGCGGGCGACGGGACTTCGATTCCGGCGGCCGACAACTTGCAGCGTGAAACTCTTTAACAAAAATAATGTCTTCATAGTTCTATAATTATTATTACCTTAGTTTTTTCAAATTTCCAATGGGTTTACTTGGTTGTTCCCCCATTGTTGATTATTACCACCCGAAGTATTATTCCAAGTAAAGTTAGGATGGTTCTTCCTACATGGTTTATGGCATTCAAAGCTTCTAATGATGCTTGATAATCTACCATTTGGTCTAATGAATTCTCTTCAATCAATTAAATTGGTTGAGAAAAATTCATTCCAAATTAGTCCAACTTGCTTGAAATCATAGCAACTTGATTTGCTTAAATTGTAAAAGCTTTAGATTCCTGAATACTGGCTACTTTCTTAAGATTTAACCTCTCAGAAGGCTACTGAAAGTTATTATTAGTCATCTGTTAAATTAAAGCATAAGCGTCATGAAATGATTTTGACATCAATGAACCACCAGCAGTGGCATCGATAGTTGATCTAAGAGATATTGCTAATCAATTTTAGAAATTTTGAATTATTAACCAATCTATTATAACATGGTGTAAACATTTTCTCAGTAGTTTTTAAAATTTTTCCCATGCTTCTTAAATAGATTCTTATTCACACTGACAAAAAGTTGTAATATCATTTCTAAAATTCACAAATTTTTATGGTGAAAAATATTTAGCAAGTAATTTCTGTGTTAAATCACACCAAGTTCAGATAGATCTCGATGCTATTGAATGTAACCATATCTTAGCCTTATCCCCAGTGTAAAAGGAAAAAGTATAATTCTTATAGCATCATTTAATAAACCATCATTTTGAAATATAACACACATATCTAGAAAATTTGTAAGATGTACATTTGGATCTTCAGTTGGTGTTCTCCCAAACTAACTATTTGATACCATTTGGATAATGACAGGTTTAAGTTCAAATGAATTAGCCACTACAGCAAGTTTTTGATTACTACAATGAAGTACATCCATTGTAGGGTTTGCATAATCTGATAAAACTCTAAACTCTTGATTAATTTCAGTATTTTGATTATTTCGGTTTTTCATTACTTGAAAATTTTTGCCTTTTTATGAATTTTTTATTTTTTCTAATTTTTCTATTAGTTCTTTCTAATTCAGAATCGTACGGTGCTAGTCCTTTAGAACCTAAACTACACATACATTACTTGAAAACAACAAAAAATAAAATCAAACAAATAAGAACTTTATAAAAAAATAACACTACAATATTCCTACAATGAATCTAAAGCTTAACTAAGACTATTCAAACTTTAGTTGTTTTTCTACACCCTTCAAATAACAACTCTGGTTGTTATTCTACACCTTTAAAGTTTATTTAATTATTTGTTTGCACTAAATCATATCAGTTAAATTCTCATCCATGCAATCTCATGTGATTCATACATTGGTTGACTAAGACAACACAATCATAAATCTTACATGTTCTCACAACAAATATTAACATCTTAATTAGACAAATCAAGAAGTAAATGAAGTACAAGTTTTAAATTTTTCACAACTTGTTCCAATATTAAAAATGAATACTTCACACAACTTCTATACAATAATTAATCACCTATCATTTCAAGGAAAAAGATAAGGAAAACTACAAAGAATTTTTGGAGAAAACACAATCACACTTAAGTTTGAGAGTAGAAATCATGCAAATAAACAGGAAGTCTAAATTAAAGTCAATTATTGTCACAAAGATAAAAACTTATCTTAACTCCTCTCCACCAATCTCTTTAAGCTCCATTGAATCTCTTCTCTTTCTTTCTCTTACAATACTCTCTACTCACAAACAACAACTCCTCTCTTCTACTTCTCCCTAAAAGTATCGTATTTAATCTAAGAGACAGAGGCATCATCGGTTTCTAGAGGGGGGAGACGACTCCTAAATTAGTCTCTCTTCAATTAAATCCAAGTTCTTCTGTTATAATTTTTAAAAGGTGTCTTAGTGTCTCTTCAAAAAGTGTCTACATTCAATGAATCTTCAAAAAGTTGCCTCCTTTCAAAAGCCAATTGAATATATTTTCATCTCTATTAACTATTTCCCACATTTTTACAAAGGGTTGCTTCAAACACCTCTTCAAAAATTCTTCCAAATTCATTGAATCATGAAGTAACTGCTTCTAGCACTTAAGCTCAAAATACTTGGCAATTAGGCACGGCCTTCTCGGCTTTACTGGCGCCACCATTTTTAGGTGCTTATGCGTTATAGTTCTTTTGCACACCTTCTTCATTTTTACTCTACATTTGATCTTTTTTCACTCCTTTCACCATTTTTTATCCATTTGATTGTACCTGAAAGAAAAACAAGCAAATACCTTCCATTAAAGCACAATATCTAAAACAATATGTATAAAATTGTGTACATAAAGACTATATATTTTTGGTGTATCACTCACATAACACTAAGTCTAACATAAATTTACATAGGTTTAAACCTAAATCTAGTGTGAAATAGATTCAAACCTAACTTAGACATCTAAGTTTAATCTAGGCGAACTCAAATTTCACCAAACCACTTATTAGGTTTAAACCATAAATTAGACCTAATTAATCTTCTTAAACCTTAACAACATTAGTTTTAAGACAAAATGATTCCTAATTAGGTCTAAATCCTAATTATACCTAATTAACCATCTTAAACCTTAAAAACATTAGTTTTAGGACACATTAAACCCTGGAAAGGTCTAAACCCCAATTATACCTAATTAACCACCTTAAGCTTTAATTACATTATGCTTAGGTAAATATAATCCCTAATTAAGTCTAAAACCCAATTAGACCAAATTAACCACCTTAAGCCTTAATTATGTTAGGCTTAGGTAAACTTAAGCAATAGTTCAATCTAAACCCAAATTAGACCTAATTAACAACCTTAAGCCTTAATTACATTAAGCATGGGTAAACTTAAACCTTAATTAAGTATAAACCCAATTAGACCTAATTAAATCTATTTAAGCTTTAATCACTTTAGGCTTAATGATGCGCACGGATTTAGTGTGAGAATTTTGTAAATATTTTTTAATATCACAAAATTACACGACAAAAATATAATAAATATGCAATATAATTCCAACAAAAATAATTTTAATGAAAATAATTTATCTTTTAAAACTCTTTTTAAACTATCAAATCCCCTTTAAAGTCAACGTAAGTACACGTATCATTCAAGTAATAAAGGACTCTAATGGAGTCCTAGATATCGATCCCATAGGGAAGTTGGAAAATCCTAAAAGTAGATTACGAAAATTATTTTATAATCTAAAAACTTTATAAAAAATTAAAGTAAAGTGCAAAGTTTGAAAATTAACTACTTAAGTGAATGCTAATTAAAATGCAGATGTAAGACTACAAAAGTTAAACTAAAGTAAATCATAAACTTTCAAAAGTAAAATTAAGAAAATTAAATCAAGTTTTTATTGTAACGGAAAGTTTGAATTTAAGAAATCATCCTTTCCTTCTAAAATGAGTATTTCGATTGTGAAGAAATTGAAATCATTTGAAAATATATATAAAAACTATTTTGTGTCAAATAAGAGCAATCCTATTCTTTACCCTCTTTCGAGTGCTATAAAGAACATTGATTATTCCAGAGTTTAATCTCTAATTCCTTGGTTAGGCTGGGACGTTGCTGGCTGCCACTCTAGAGCTCCCACTACTCCCTCACCTGAAAGCTAACAATCTCGCATTAGTTTTTAGTCTACTAAATCAAATTGAGGATTTTAATTTATCACCATAAAATCTCCAATTTTAAAACCAACAAAGTTTATTTCCCTACTTATTTGCAACCGTTCTCATGGATGACATACTCTCCCATGAAATCAAATGTGATTCTCACTAAGTTGTAGAAATAATATCTCATTTAAGAACATATGTCTCTCAACAAGTTTTAACATTTCAGTTAGCCAGATCGAAAAGTAAATGAAAATTGGAGTTCAAATCATCACAAATTATTAACATTTAAGACCGTAGAAAAAAAATCTATTCTTCACAAAACCATATCTCAAAGTAGGAAAAAGGATAGAGAATACTACTCATAATTCATGAGAAGGATACAACAAAACACGGATTTCATTTATAAAAATAAATTTACAAAAAAGAAATAAAAATACAACATATTTCACAATCCTTCCCAAGCAAACCCGTCGAAGTTCTCTCCAAGTCTTTCTCTCTTTACAATCACTCCCAATTCTCTCTTAGAAATGTAATGAAACCCAATTACTTTTAACCTCTCCTCTTACAACCCTAAAAGAAAATCTTCTCTTCTCTCTCTATTTCTAACTCTTGCCCACTTTCTCTCTCCCTCACGCCACACACACTTGACAAATGAGAAGTCTTCTTCATTTATTTTAAGTTGCCTCCTTTGGACAAGAATTCAAAATTCCCTCCAAAAGTCAACTCTTTTGAATTCAAAATATGTGTCATTTGATCTAAGAGACATATACATTCATAAAAGAACCTTTCAAAGTGTCTAGATGCATTGAATTACTCCAAGCAGTGTGTAGAAAAGGGTCCTTATGAAATTTGAAAGAAAATTCTCCTCGAACTGCCTTAATTTAAAAAAGTCATCCTTGGTACATCATGTGCCTATTCTCTAGATTTTGGAGCATCATGCGCCGACCTGGCCCATCATGTGCCAGAATCCCAAAATTCACTATTTTGGCTCCAAATTTCATCATTTTTGTCATTTTTCTCCAAATGCCTAAAAATGATATACCTGCAACAAAAACACAAAAATCCCTTCTTTAAAGTGCAATATCACCAAAAATAAGCATAAAATAAGTACTTAAAATAGTATATTATTTTGGTGTATCACTTAACACAATTAATCCTTACTTTGGTCTAAACCCCAATTAGACTTGATTAACCCTTTTCAAGCCTTAATTACATTATACTTAACATAATAAAACTCAATTATATTTAACTCTAATTATTCCTAATTAAACACACTAAGCGTTACTTAAATTAGGCTTATCTAATCTAAAATGCAATTAGATCTAACCATAATTAGATGTAATTAACAAAATTAAGCCTTTTTTACATTCGACTTAATTAACTTAAACCTAATGAGTTTTAACCTTAATTAGACCTAATTAAACACATTAAAATTACTCTTAGTTAAACCTAAACCCCAATTAGGTCTAACCCTAAATAGACTTAATTAACCACATTAAGCTTAATTACCCTAAAGCCCAATTGAGTCTAATGCTAATTAGACCTAATTAAACACAGTAAGCCTTACTTACATTCAGCTTAAATCAACCTAAATCTCAATTATTTCTAACCTTAATTAGACCTAATTAATCACATTTAACCTTACATACATTAGGCTTAATTAACCAAAAAATAATTAGAATTTAATCCTAATTAGACATGATTAAATACATTAAGCCTTACTTACATTAGGCTTAATTAGTTTAAAACCCAATTAGGCCTAACCCTAATTAGACCTAATTAAACTAATTAAGCCTTACCCATATTAGATTTGATTTATTTGTAAACCTTGTTAAGTTTAATCCTACTTATATTGGATCTACATCAACCTTATGTCCTATCTACATTGGACTTAAAATTATTTCAAACCTTAGGTTCAATCCATATTTAACCTAAAACCAACTTTAGGTCATGCTTACATTGGATCTAAATCAACCTTAAGTCCTACTTACATTGGACACACCTTAGGATCAACTTATATTGAACTTAAACAACATTAAGACCTACCTACATTGAACTTAAAATTATATTAGACCTTTGGTTCAATCTATATTGAACCTAAATCAACCTTAAGTCCTACCAAAATGAAACCTAAAGTGCCATAAATTTTAAGTCCTACCTAAATTAGACTTAAAACATCTTAAACCTTAAGTTCTATCAAAATTGAACTTAACGCGACAACAATCTTAGGTTCTATCTTAAATAATATTAAACGACATTAACCTTTTGGTTCTAGTTAAATTGAACCTAAACAACATAAATTCTTAGTTTTTACTAACATTAAAACTAAATCTTAAATCCAATTCATTAAACTTCAAATTTCTTCAAACATCAAACCGAAATCAAATGACATCATTGACATAAAAATTCAACTTAATAATTCGCCAACATAAACATAAAATCCACTTTAAAAGACATTAAAACTTAAACTTTAACTTAAAAGGAAACTAGGTTAGAGAAGATATTTTGGTGGAGGCAATCCATGGTTGCTAACAAAATATCTTCCAACCACTTGTTGTTAATAAAACTACAAACATAATGACACGGGATGATGGAACCATGGGATCCCAATCGGGTCATCCAAAAAACAAACAACAAAATGAAAAAAATGACAAAATTTAATTGGTTAATAAATTGTAAAGAACCATAAATTTTATAACTCCTAAAATCTGAATAAGACATTAAAACAAAAATTGAACCCTAAAGAACAAAGATCATAGAATGCAACGTGATCATTAGTGTTCAGATCTACGATGATTTTTAGACAATGCAATTTAGATTTGCTTTTCATGTTATAGGGTGTGCTAAGTCTATTTTTCAGGATGACATTCTGAAGTAGAATATCAAGACAATAAAATGACACAAAAACAATTAAAAAAAAAAATAAAACCAAACTAAACAACACAATAACAAAACAAAAAAAAAATGACTTGACATGACATGACAACAACAAGACTAAATGATATAATTAAAAAACATTAACAGAAACAAAATGACAAAACTAAGCCTTTAGGTTAGAATCAGTTTCTAAGAAACCTATTACTCTAGGAATAAACATTTGATGTTTCCTTCCTTGACCTTGACATTTCTTAAAAGAACGAGCGTTAACGTTAATCTAGATTTTTTCTTAGACTGTCATGATTGTCTGAGATATAATTAATTATAGGAGCTCGCTCCTATAGGAAATGAAGAACTCGGAATAGGTAATATACCTTTACCTCTATCTATTGAATTTTTTATGTGGTTTCCATCTATGAGAATCTATTTTCTCTATAGTGATCACCTCAATGAAAATCATCTTGACTTTTCCTTTTTCAACTATTTCTTATTTTTTATTGGCCCTTTTACTTCTCTCTATGAGTTTCTTAACATCTGAGATTCCTTCACAATATTTAAAAGAATAAGTAACTTGAGAACAGGGCAGTAAAATAGATAAATAGAGTGTCGACTCCTTTTAACAATGACATCAATTCAACGACATGATGACAGGAATTGGCGAAGGCGGGACCCAACTGGTTCCGGTGGTCTATACATCTATTAAAAATTCCATCTAAATTCAATGCATTTAGAGGAATAACTATGTCTGGTGCTTAAGCGCTAAAATCCTGCACTTAAGCGGCACCTTCTTTGGAATGTGGAGCTCAGGCGCCAAACTAGGTGGTTAGGTGGCATTACAATTATGAACTATGTCGCTTAGGTGCCAAGTCAGACGCTTATGTCCCAATTTAGTTTTTACAAGGAGTCACCCTTTACCTCTAAATTCCTTCCTTTTTACTTTCTTTAAGCTCAAAATGCCTAGACTTAGTATACCTGCAAAAAAATATGAAAATACATTTCCTTATAGTGCAATATCACTAAATATGGGCATTAAATGTATAAATGAAAGCTGAATATTTTTAGGCACGTCAGAGTGCTACTCATAGAGCATGAATAAAACAAAAAACCAAATTATTGAAATAAAAAAATTCTACAATCCATATATTTACAACAAAAATAAAAAAAGAAATGCACGTTAAACTTATCTTACTCTCTATTAGAATGACTTGAAGATGCTTCACCAATGCTCCTTTTGAATCTTGGCTACAGCTCTTGAAGGATCTAACTATCCTCTGCCCTATTAGAACAAGAAGATAAACATGATTCTTCAGCAGGCTAGAAACTCACATCAATCTTCCTAAATTCACCAATCCTTCACTATCAGTTCCTCTCCTTCAACAACCTTCAACAACCCTGTTCCCTTCCTTCCATATACATAATTTAGACTCCTCATTTCAGCACAATAGGCCACTCCACAAGCTCCAAGTAACTCCCAAAGTCGGGCTACTGAACTGCTCAAAACTGCCTCTAGCAGTCATTAAGGTATAGATAGCCAAGGGTTGTCTCTCAATTTTTGTAAAATGAATGAGTGCCTTGGCACCCAAGGGAGCAACGCTTTCACACCAGTATCATGATGCCTTAGTGCCAAGTGGGTGGCACCTAAGCATCACCTTCTCGGTTTGTCAAATGCGCAACTAGTGCTTAGGTGCTTATAAGATTTGTGCTTAGGCATCATTCATCCATTTTGCTCCATTACTGAAAGTGCCCATCACATTGCTCCCCTCCAGCACCTATTGTACCTGTATTTAAAACATAAAAATTCCATTCTTTAAAATGCAATTTCATCTTAAAAAATTTGTGAAACATAAAGAAATTTAAGCATTCTCTTGTACACATCAGCCTCTTCAATATCTAAGGACCGCTAAAGATAATCGTATCACTTTCATGTCTCGAGGAGAAATCCCCATACCTCTCCAACCCGACTGACCCAATATTGATTTCTACATTAATGGTTTTCAAGTGCATTTAGGTCATTAGATAGCTCCCTGACCTAGACTGAGTGAAAGTCCTTTTATATAGAGTGTTTCCAATTTTGTAGATGAACCTCCCTTTCTCCTCTTTTTCTATGACATCCTCACCATTTTGGCAGGTATAAGTCCCACATCTTAGAGATATTCATAAGATAGAGTTTTGTTCTTTTGACCTAGGGCTATCAAGGTCCCATATGGATGACGCAATTCAAGGATTGCTAAATTGGAATCTCTGGATGTGCTAGGTTGACTTCCTTCATGACAATGTAGACTTATTCTAAAGGATGATATATTTGTGGTACCATGACACGACTTCTTCTACCTATGAGGGACTACTCCTCCCATCCTTTGACTATACATGTCGAGCCCTGTTGTTCCTGGTGCCTTCGATGGTTTCATCTCGATGGTTTAATTTCTTAAGAGTTGTTGCTTGTTCAAAATTTGAATATTTGTACTCTACCCTTATAACTTGGATGTGCTTTAACTAATTAAGATTTCTTGTTAAGATGATTCGATATTTTTGCAGGCTCCATATGTCGATGAGTTCTTTATCTATGTAGGGACAAAGAGACTCACCTTCTGCCCCATGGCATGGTGGGGGCTTTGAAAGTTCCATAGAAATCCTCTTCAATATAACCCTACTTTATATCCTGGTACTAGTCCTCACTTCTAATGTAAGCAAAACACCTTTAGTTTAAGATTATTCTTAGGCAACCCCTAAGATGTAATTAACTAAGTGAGAAAAGTCCTCTTAAGAGCACTCTAGACCATAGAATAGAAAACACACCTGAATCTCTCGTAGTGAGAAGTCTATGTAAGAATCATTTTTTTGATATTGTTTCAATGTGCTTCCACCTGATCTAGTTCAAGTGGACATACTTGATCTATCTTTTAGAGGTTTATCATTCTCATGCACTCCAATTTCTTTCTCTTCTTTGTCGTCTGTGTCGTATGCACATCTTTTCTGGTCCCTCGCTTCTCTTGATCATTCATATGATTTAGAAGAGAGATTTATTTGAAAAAGAGAAGTATAGGGTGATGGAAAAATTGAAGAGTTTAAAAAAATCAGAAATAAAACGGAAATAACAAACAATGACTACAACAAACATCAAACCAAATTAGAGCACAAGCACCTCAATATGAAAATTTGAATCCAACTCATTAGAAGTGTATAAATGGTCAGTGAATCATAAAAATCACCAAATTAACAAAAATATCCATTGAATACATATTATCAAAAAGAAAAAATCAACCCAACTCAATGTAAGTATAATGTGGTAACAAATATATTCCAAACTACATTGATCCTTCATCTTGTTGCTAGCTATGATGTTTATCTCATTAACTAAAAGTAAATAAATAACTTGCATTCTTGTTTTAATTTTCATTTGATTATCATGATCATAATGAATCAAGCATCAAGTTATTCAAACTTGTGGAGATGTCTAAAATTTTTTTTCCAATCTTCTCTTTGAGTAATGGCGATCATGTCTACATGTTATTTATGAAGATTACCAAAATTACTCTTTAAGACTTTCTTTAAATAATTTATCAAAGCAAATTTAGGGGCTATCAATGCATAAAGTGATTTCTTACAAATTTTAGTGTAGTATGATAGCCAATTTTAAGTAGGATTAATGTTGGATTTAAGTTAAATCATGTCAAACAAAAAAGAATGCATTTTTATATCCTAAAAGCTCTTGAATCCCATATTTTTTCTCAATTTTACCTTATATCATAGATTTATAAAATCCCATAGGAAATAAGATTTACAATTATGTTTTGCTAAATAACCTACAATTATAAATCCCAGAAGCTAAAAAGCTAAAGGTGTTTACTAAATAACCTACAATTATGGACTCTAGTTAATCGTCATTTAGAATTGAAAGACTATTTCTTTGGTAATAATAAAAAACCTCCTGCAATAACTTTGTTATAGATAAGCGACAATATATCCTTATTTATACCTTCTCTAATAGTCGACCTGATAAACTGTTGTTATAACATCAGAAATTAGTATGTTTTTTTCTGACATATATTTTGGTCGTTGGGCTTGCCATAAGTTATACCTGATTTTCATGTAGTGGTTTTCTATTAGCGCAGTAATAATGATCATCTAATTGTATAGGTTTTCTTTTTGGGGGAGATCTACATTTGTTAAAATAACTAAGGGGTTGACTACGAGTGTATGAGGTGACGGAACATACCTCCCTTGACCTCAGTATTTTTAAATAGGATAGCTGGAGAATCCCTCTGACACTAGCAAAGACTGTTTGAATGATTCAAACTCGATGGATTTCATTCGCGTGCACTAGTTTGTTCACATTATCCTTTGTTAGGTTCTTGTTTTGTTGCTGCGTGTGACTTTTAATCACGATATACACCTCCAACTTTCCAGCCTTGATGAGCTTCTCCACCAAAATCTTGAACATTCATCCATGTTTTTTCAGTGGTCTCAATGATAGACACAATATTTTCTTGGGTTATTTAATGTTGGTATTGTCTTTTGTGGAGTGGCCTTCTTGAAATAGTTCTTATTTTAAATGGCCTAGACTAGCTCGAGCACTGACACATTCAAGTATATTTCTTGATACATATGTGTTTACTCATAGTGTTGAGCTGACTATTAGTTAGGACGACATCATCAACTCTTGGTACTCTGATCACCCCCTCAGCCATCCTAAGATTCAGGATTGTCAGTTTTCTAGCCACCGTAAGTGTGATCTCCCTTTGGCCTTTATAGAGGTATTGGAATTAGCAAATGACCACTTCTATGACTAGAGTTTGGATGCTCTTAATTTTGTTTCTGAGGACTCCATGTGGTCCTCTTTTGCAGTAAAGTGGTCATTTGCTAATTCCAATACCTCTGTAAAGGTCCTTGGCTTGAGTATGTTAAGGCATACCTGAATCGCTTGTTGTGAACCCCAACTTCAAACTAATTTTGGCGATGAGTAGCTCCAAGTTCTTTACCTCTAATATTTTCATCTTGAAGTGATTGATGTAAGCCCATAGACTTTCATTGTCGCCCTACCTGATCTGAAGTAGGGTTTCTCTATCCTTCTTCATATTTAAGAACCTTAATGGGTTATGATCCTTCTTTGATTTTTCCACATAAGCAAAGTGTGCCAGGAAGAGCTCACAAAATTTGTAGAGGGATTGGATGAGCCCATCTAGCAGGTTGTTCAACTACTGGAGTGTGGTTTTTTTAGCATGGTGAGAAACAAGTGGCATCTCAGGACATCATTAATTATCACGAGTCTGATCTTTAACTAGAAAGAAGCTATGTGATCGGCCACGTCACTCTTCACTTTATAATAATCCAAGTTAGGAATCCTAAGCTATATCGGGCGTACGACATCCAGGATTCTTCGAGAAAAGTGCTACTAATAGTTGGGAGAGAAAACATTCCCACGCGGTCTGCTCAATGTTGGTCTACTTGTATAGATGTCACACTATTTGTCAGTTGAGAATAATCAGGTCCTTTGATTAGCCGGTCACCGAGCCAGCCATGAGGTGCTGATGTGTTTTAGGGCATGTTCCATGAGACTCTTTCTCTAGGGCAGTGGTCAGGCATTCTGCTGGGTCACGGCTACCTGAAGAGCCTTGAACTGGTGCATTGTTTCTTCATAAACTGCATGGGCCTTTTTTTGTACCTCTCGATGCACCATCTCTCTACGGAACTCCTTGGGCAGTATTTCTCTCTATAGGGATTCTTATTGGTAGTTGACTCTGATTTTCATCACGGGCATGTCCATGTGCACCGCAGTACCTTTCAAGATCTTGAGTCTGGAGTCGTCCTTCGTAAATACACACCCCAGAGTAAAGAGTCAGGATAAGAAGTGGAGAGAGACGAAAACTGCTAATGAATTATCAGTAGAGAGACCGGGAAAGATTTCTTAGACCTGGTGTCTATTTTTTCATCAACGTGCCTAATATTTATGGGAGGCCTTCCTGTACAATTAAATGAAAAAGTGATTATGGAAATAGTTCTCAATTACAGAAAGTAGTGAGCAATTATAGAAATAGCCCTCAATGCAATCAACGTACCAATTTAATACTAAATTTATATTAGAAATCAAATTTGGATATGACTGTAATTAGTCGGTTAATATGTTATGGTCGACCAATGCTTCGAGCCTGGTGGGAATTGTTTATGCGAAGGTATGAGTGGTCGGTCGGCTAGTTGTGTTCGACCAACCTATAAAGACCTTTGTTGGTAGATAGGTCCGCAGAACAGATTTTCCGAGGGTGGACTTGATCAGTGTGTAGACCTTTCATGGGGTCGGTTCAGATCATAATTCTTGAATTTAACGCTTCGATCATCGTGTCATCATCCCTAACCGTTCGATTGTTTTGAGATTTATGCCCACAAAATTGTTATTTACAATAAAGAAACTTTTTCAATGTCGCCAAAATTTTGGGCGTTTTGCATGCAAATAAGAACATTTAGGTTTTAGTTCTTAAATTATAAATATTATGTAATATGTCCATATATCGATACCTTTATAACAAATGTCAATATGCGGCATGATAAATATAAATAATATACGTGGAAAAGGCTAATAAGCACTTGAAATTATGAAATTCTTAAACCCGAGTTAAAAATATTCGAGGATCGCCGATATTTTGTTAAGAACCCTTTACCCCTCTTTATTGGTTCAAGTTCTAGGTGACTACATTCGCCGATGCAGATATTTCTGAAAAATATTAATAAAAATACTGTTTAATGAAGATAATTTTTCGTGAGACCTTTTACAGTAAAGTTAAAAAATTATGGATTTGTTTGCGATATTAAAAATAAGGCTGTGAAAGTGAAAAACTATTGATTTCATTTATATTCTCTCTCACCAATTTCCTTACATCTTTTTAATTGCACATGAGAAGTAAATTGAAGATTTACGTACATAGAACTAAATACCTGTGTTTATAATTCTAACATATAAACTTTTAACTTTTATATTTATATGTCATATTATTTATACATTAAAATATGTTTTTAAACTTTTATTAAAATAATGTTATTTTTGATGTAATATGAAATATTTTAGTAATAGAAATATTAAACACAAATTTTAGATGCTAGATATATAAACAATCAAGAATTTTTTAATATGTAGGATATTTGCTCATCAGCTCCAGCCAACCCTCCTTTTCGTTTTTAGATGCTGTTATAAAAGGAAAAAAATTAAGATTAAATGACCCAGTAAATGAGCGACACTATCAGTCTTGGGCTCTGCACTCCGTTCCTTTTAAAAAATCAATGTTGAGATTCCGACATTCCTACTACTGCGACAGAGAACAGTGCTCCAACATTTAAAAAAACCTAATAATTAATAAAACATTTCCATCCTCCTTGTGACAGTAAATCCCGAAAAGGTCAAAATCAGCATCTGGCTTCTCGACAACGGTCGGTTTCAGTGGTGGGACCGTCGTCCCGACAATGAACCACGCGCAGGTCTACTTTTATTAGTTTTCTTGGCCTCCATTCGGTGTAACGCACGACCTCAACAAGTCAAGGACGGAGAAGTAAATTTCTCGTTAATCTAATTTACTGATGAATAATTGTATAAAATTTTTTTTGTTATTAATAACTTTTGATTTACATTTTGTAGCGAAAACAATTAGCTTTAATTGAGTATTAATAATGTTTTGTAAATTTGAGAGATTGTTTCGAGTTCACTTGTGGGACAAACTTACGATAGTACTTTGATTGCTTAAAAAATTAATTTATGTTATACTCATTGGAATGCTGATTTCCATAATGATAGAGATATGTGCTTTATTCAGCATTGCGAGCTATAAGTATGGGTGAAGGTCAGTATAAAATTGCTATGAAAGAAAAAAACATTTATTATAATAATTTACAATTATATAAGCTTATTTTGAGTTCTCTTGTATCGTTGGCTAAATGTTGAACTATGTTAAAAGTTATCACTTATAAGTAATATGTCAAGTTGACATGGAAAAATCCTAGCAACAAGGAATCGAGATAAGTTGGAGATGTCCTCTAGTGAAGAACGTCTTAGTGAATGCCTCTTAGAATCACTCTGTTTAGAGGTGAGATATTTATTTTCCTTAATATGCAAAAAAAACTTGACCTAAATTATATTTTTCCGGCTAGTTAGAACAAATATAATATTATAAAATTTAGATTAATAGTTTTTTCACTAGAGATACTACGTAAGTATATGTCTTTTTTCAAGCAATATATAGTTTTCTTAAAAAAAAAAATTCAGTATCGATTCCACAGTAAATGTCAGGAAAATAAATGAAATTCAGTAATTTAACTTTAAAAGAACTTCACTTACAACTGCAAAAAATATCTAAATTAGTTCAAGTGAAGAAATAATGTTTACTAATCTCTATAAATGCAAAGAAAAGTAAATGCAGTGATTTAAAAGATTCAATATATATATATATATATATATATATATATATATATATATATGGAGAGAGAGAGAGAGAGAGAGAGAGAGAGAAACTTTCCCCTTGCAAATAATTAATAATCAGTATAGGATTTCAACTGTTTAGAAGTTTAACTGTTGTATTGTGACAAATAGGTACATGCATATTCTTTACTTATTTCAAAGTGTAAAGAACATTGACTAATTTAAAAATGGTGTTGGTGTGTATAGTAGTGCTCAGTAGGTTCTAGCATCTCACTCTTCGATTACCCACTGTGCTCTCTTTATTGGACCTACCAGTGACCTTTAGTTCCAAACTCTAGAGAAAATTGATAAAAGAATCAAGCATGTCACTCTAAAAACATCAACTCTACGCCCATCAAATCTTATCTCCCTACTTATTTGCAGTCCCCCTCGAATGATCTCAATGGCTCTTTCTAAATTGAAATGTGATACTCAATAAATACAAAAATCTTAGCCCTCTCGGGTCTATATATTTCTCAACAAATTTTAACAATAAATGTGGTTAATTTGTATAGTAAATGAAGGAATGTTTAAAATATCATCACAAATTTTTGGAATAAAAAGAAAATTCTAAACAACTCAAAATCACTACTTAATTACTTCATATTGAAAGAAGAATGAAAAAAAAACTACTCATATTACTTGGGGATAACAAAACAAAACATAGTTATAAAGCTCAAATCCAAAGTACAGTACTTAAAAACAGAGGTACAATTACTTATCTGAAATATTTCCCCAACTATTCCTTTGAAGTTCTCTGACTTCTCTGACTCTAATGGACTCTTACAGGACTCACCCAATTTCAGAAATCGCAAGCACATACCAAGTTTGCCTCCCTCACTCTTAACACTCTGGTCTACAAGAGATATAGGAACATTACTGATGTATGAATACAAGATTCCCTGATTTATACTGAGTGAGAAACTTATCCCCATTATAGTCTCCAGGAGCTGTCGGTCGCCAAATTGGAAATTATTGGTCGCAGGAATGGATATCCTAATGCTCGATTTAATTTATTGTTTATAAGTAATTTTGAGAAAAGTAATATTTAAGGTTTTGAAAATACAAGATCAGACTTATCTCATATTCTCAGTAGTTTAAATAAAAGAGCCTAACGTCACAAACAATGCATCTATCCTAAAGGGTAGACACAGTACTTACTGGTAAGGCTCGATTAAATAACAAGGGAAGCATTCTACGATAGCAAGTGGATCTACGACAGGAAATCATTTCTTAGAATTAAATAACATGCTAAAGGATTTTGTGGTAGTTTGCCTAGTGCAACATAAATCCTCACCTCATCTTTAGGCTTTTGCACAATTATGTTGTGCAATTTAAGCCCTAATGTATTTAATGATTCCAAAGTTATCGTTTGTTATGACATAAATTCTCTCATCTTCCAAGCTATTTGTATAATTGTTTCATGCAAATATAAGCCCTAATTAATAAAAGTGGTAGGGTTAAACATTCAATAATTGTCTTCTCAAAATTGAATCCAAACAATAGGATAGCTTGGGAAGTTAATCAGGTTCTCCTCATGATTTGTCACAACCCAAAATTTTTTTTATTTGGATTCCACAATAGTGTTCAAATTTTGAGCCTTTCCAATTTGACACTCTTTGGTTCGACCTTTAAAAAGTCATAACCTTTAAAATTTTTGAAGATAATACTTTCTGATCTAAATCGAGAGTTTTCTTAGGTGACCTCAGCCATTTACGATGCAATTAACTATAGGGGCTTGTCCTTATAGGAAAATTTAGAACCCAGCTTAATGTAAACCCTATCAAGTTTTTTGTGTTAGATGGAGAAAATTGTCTGTAAACAAAAAGTTTTTATAGACTAAAAGAGGTGTGATTATTCTTTTCGTTTATTTAATCGAGCTTCACTAGTAAGTGATATGTCTATTCTTCGGGATAGATATGTAACATGTGGAGTTGTTCTCCATTATTTAAACTATTGTCTATATGGGATCTGTTAGGTCTCGTATTTTAAAAAGTTAAAATATTGTTTTCAAAAATCATAATATATATTTTATTAAGTCATACCTCTTTTTCTCGATTTGGGGACCGATATTCTTCAAAATATTCAAAATATTATAAAAGTGTTTGGGGCATAGCCCTAAACAATTTAAGAATACTTTACACTATTTCATGTCCATTTGAGCATATTATGTTGTTGAATAGACCACCTCAAGGTTTGTTAGGTTTAAACTGTGCTAAACTTTATATCTCAATTAACCCATGAGAGAGGGACACGAAAGCTTGAGATTTTAGTGCTCGAAGGGGATTAATCATGGTTTATTGATGTGCCACTAGTGTGTGATGTTTTTCTGTGTGTTTTATGTCAATTTAAATCCATGGTAACAGTGTCCAAAACTTGACCCGTCCTGAAATTTACGTAGTAATTTTTCTTTAAAAAATATGGCTAAAAACTTGACCAAAAATATATTAAGCATTTAATGTGCAAAATAGAAATGTTACACACTAGAGGGTTCTACGCAAGTGCACGCATCACATCAATTTATATAAGGCTTTCTTTAAAAATTCAGTATTGATCCAACAAAGAAGCACAGTAAGAAATCCCTTAGGCTAATTGTAGTCTACTACTATCAAGTTTTAGTTTGGAAGATGGAAACTATTATGATAATAACATAAATCACAATATTCAAACTAAACAAATTAAAGTAAAAAAGACAAGTTAAAATGGGTTCAATGAATGCTAACAGAAGTGTAACTTAAAGAACTAAGTTTACAAAACTAATTTCTAAACTTTAAAGTCGTAATTTACTAAAACTAAAAAAAGTTATGTGATGAAGAGTTCAAATTTAAGAAAGCATCCTTCCCTTTTACAATGAGTATAGCAATTGTAAAGAAAATGAAATCATTTTAAAATAAATATAAAAACTATTTTGTGCCAAATAAGAGCAATCTTATTCTTTACCCTCTTCCGAGTGTATAAAGAACATTGATTAATCCAAAGTTCGGTCCCTAATTCTGTGGTTAGGCTGAGAGGATACTGGCTACCACTCTAGAGCTCCCACTTCTCCCTCACCTAAGGGCTAATAATTTTGCATCAATTTCTAATCAACTAGAACAAATTAGGGATTTTAATATGTGACAATAAAATCTCCATTTTTTTGTCCAACAAAGTATATTTCCCTATTTAATTGCACTCACGCCATGGATGAAATAGCCTCCCATGAAATTAAATGTGATTCTCCCCATATTTTAAAAATCATAGCCTTTTTGGAACATATGTTTCTCAACACATTTTAACATTTCAATTGGTCAAATTGAAAAGAAAATGAAGATTGGAGTTCAAATCATAAAAAAACTATTGACATTTAAAACCTTATAAAACAAAGTAAATTTTTCAAAAACTCATATCTCAAAGTAGGGAGAAGGATAAAGAAAACTACTCAGAATTAATGAGAAGGATACCAGAAGGATAAGAAAAAACACAGATTTCATTAATAAAAACAAGTTTACAAAACAAAAGAAATAAAAGATACAACTTATCTCACAATCCTTTCAACTAATATCTTGAGAAGTTCTCTGCAAGTCGTTCTCTCCTTACAAACACTCTCAATTCTCTCCTAGAAATGTAATGATGAAACAATTTGTCACCTTCCCTCTCCTTTTGCAATTCTTGAAGAAAATCACCAAGCCCTTGATTTTCTCCCTCTCTCTCCCTTTCCTTCTTCTCACTCTCACACCACACACACACACACACACACACTAACTTTCTCACAAAACTCAAGCCCTAAACTCTTCTTCAAGCCCTAGACTTCTCTCATTTTTATAAAAGGCCTCCTCCCTCCAAAAAGAATTCAGAATTCCCTCCAAATATTTATTCAAAAATCAACACTTTTGAACTCAAAAGACATGTCCATTGATCCAAGAGACATATCACTTCATAAAAGAACCTTCCAAAGTGTTTAGATTTATTGAATCACTCCAAGGGGTGTTTAGAATAAGTGTCCCTTTGAAAATTTGCCATAAATTCATCCCAAACCACCTTAATCAGCAAAAAGTCATCTATGGCACATCATGCTCTAGTTCCGGTGCATAATGCTCTAGTTCTCTGAATTTTGATGCATCACGCACCAGTTTGACGCATCATGCGAGACTTTTGCTTCTTTTGACTCTGTTTTGCACAGTTTCAGTTGTGTTTCTTTCCTATCAAATATACCCACAAAATAATCATAAAAACAACCTTTCTTTAAAGTGTAATTTTATTCAAAAATATTTGAGAATAGTAATTAGATTAAGCATAGAAAGATATATTGAAATGTGCCAAGTCAGAATTTTCTTTCTTACTCTTTTTTACTCCAAAATGTACCATTTTTGCTACATTTTCTCTAAAAGTTCATTTCTTACACCTAAAATAAAAAATATGCAAAATATCTTCCTTTAAAGTGTAATATCATTACAAATCATAAAATTTGAGCGTAAAATATATATGAAAAAGTAGGTAGTTTTTAGGTGTATCAAAATCCCCAAATCTTAAGCATTACTTGTCCTCAAGTAACCCTTTTACTACATAAAAATATGACTTAGGTGTTGACACTATTTTAGTTTGGGGAGTTGCCCGTAAGAAGCTGTCGGTCATTGGAATTGAAATCCCGTCGCCCGCTTTCAGAAGAGCATTTTAATGTTTAGAAAAATATGAAATCAAACAGACCTCATATTTTTCATTATTTAAATGAAAGAGCGTTGTACCTTAAATCATGTATCTATCCCGAAGGATGAACACAAGACTTTAGGATGAGGTTCGCTCAAATAAACTAAGACATATATGACATATGTTTGGTCTGCAAAATCGTTTTATTTGTCGATAATTTCCCCTATTTAATATGAAGAATGAAACAGGGTTTTTATGAAGCTGCGTTCAAAAAAATCTTTGTATAAGGGAAAACACCTATAGTTAATTAAATCTTAGATAACCAAAGTCACATATGAAAACTCTCGATAAAAATCAGGAAATACTATTTTCAAGGAGGTCAAAGGATAGGACTTTTCAAGGATATCAGACAAAGAGGTGTGAAATGAGATTGACTCAAATTTGGAGCATTTTGTTTTTGGAATCCAAAGAAGGAAGGAGTAGGGGATATCATGGATCCAAAGGAGAACCTCAGTGACTTCTCAGTCTATCCTATAGTTTGGCTTCAATTTTGAGGAGAAATATTTAGGTGTTTCATCCTACCAATTTTATTTGTTAGGGCTCACATTCGTATGAAACAATCACACAAATAGCCTGGAAGATGTGAGGATTTAGGTCGTGATGAATGACAACCCCAGAATCCTAAGACGAGTTAGGGCTTAAATTGTACAACATGGTTTTACAAAGGCCTAAATATAGGGTGAGGATTTATGTTGCATAAGCAGACTACCCAAAGACCTATTTCTTGGTTGTTTAATTCTAAGGAATGGTTTAGTTGAGGAAGACAGGTTTTGCTATTAGAGATGGCCACGATGCCCACCATGCTAGCTCCAAGTTCCTTGCTGTGACAAGTTTAAATTTTCAAGGGTGTCAAGTCATGATGTCAAATCAGGTGGCCATATGGTTGAAGTTCTTTAAATTTTATGGGGCATGTTAAAGTTGATTAGAGCGACACCGGTTAGGATCCTACGGTTCCCACATTCCGGCGCCACTATTTTCTATTAGATTCACTTAGTCCAAATAAATTTACTAAACTAAACTTCATGAGTTCCATAATTTCATTTAGACCGTGGGAAGCCTCGTTAGCACCGTAGGTTACCTCCTCCAAGGGATTCCCGATCATCCCATAGAGAAGTATTAATTTAGTTGTATTTGTAGTTTTTGTGATGATTGTGATAAAATTTTGTGTTGTTTTATATTTTGAATGCTGCGGAGGTGATTTTTATCTTGGTTCATTTTAGTTTTAGTTTTAGTTTTGGTTTTGTGGCTATAAAAGCATATTTGACGAGTCGTCTTGTTCCATCACGTGAAACTCAAAACGCATGCGAGGGAATTTTATATGAAGCAGGAAAGTAAAGTTTTAGTGACCTACCTAAACCTAGGTCATATCTTGATGGGTCCCTATTAGTTTGATTAAGGATGATTTTTATTAAGCAAAATATATTAAGTTTAGTAGATCTCCGAGGTATCCGACAGGTCTAGAAGAAGTAACAGGTACATGCTTCCCTCTTACCGCCTGGTGAAAAGACTCGAGCTTATTTTAAACTTATTATGTTTCTCAATAACCCATCTTGTAAATATACTTTTATTGCTCAGTGAACATTGATGTTTCAATTATCCCGATGAGTAAGGTGATTATCGCTTTTGATTTGATTTGTGAATTATGTGGGAGAAGACCCTTAAAAGGACAAGTTAATATTATTAAAACACTTAGACAATTTGAGTTTTAGCTTGGGCTTGTAGTGTTTGAAAGATGTTCAATTTTTTACTTATGTTCTATTTTCTAATATTCATTTAATTTGATTTAGCATAGGTCACTACTAAGCCCTTAAGATTTTAGTGGATGCTTAGTTATTATTTTTCTTGAAAGATTGAATTTCAAGTGATGATGATTCATTTTTGAAAGTCATTTGAACATCAAATAGGAGTGTTAAATTGGTGAGTTATCAACACCCAAAATCATACCCCTACGTCTAGGATCATTTGGTTGACTAGACTTCCAAATTTAAATATTTTAAGGAAATCACAAATTTGTCCCTTCATTATGGAAGGAATGGGGATGGTTTCTACCATTTAATCCCCTTGTGTTTCAATCAACCAAATAAGTTAGTTAAAATTAGAGGTTACCCTTTTCCCTCCTTAAGTTAAGCTTAAATGTTAATTAAGACAAAAATTCCAAATTTACATTTTTGCCTTTAAGGCTCCATCACTTCATAAATTATCAAATTTAATCCAAATAACTTTGAAATTTTTATCACACCTCACTCATGGGTCAATAAAGACATCAAAGGATAAAATGTGATTTTTCAGAATTTAACTTAATTCACATATTTATTTTCATGCAAAAATATGATTTTTCAAAGAAAATTCCATAACTTGACCAAGACAAAGTTTGATCCTTTGAAATTTTTATTGGAGATAGAATTAGACTAGAGAATCATTTGAACAAAATTTCATGATTTATGAAGTTTTGTTTCAATTATTAAAATTATTTCAAGTTCTAGAGTGTTTGTTAATTATAAAATATTTTAAATGTGGAAGATTAAGTTTTATATTTTTAAAAAATCTTCTTGAGGTCAGAGAACCCATAGAAGTAAATTTTATATTTTTATGATTTTTATTTGATTTATTGGAATTATTTTAGTGAAAATTCCTTTTAATCCTTTAAGAAAAATATTTAAGTTTCAAAATTCAATATCTTTACTTAGAAGATTAGGAAAAATATTTCAATTGTTCCTAAGTGCTTAGAAAATTATTTAAAACATTTCTATGATATTTATTATTTTTTTGATTTTCATAAATTTTAAATTATTTAAATTTTAAAGATAGGCTTAATAATGAGATTTTTATTTTAATTTCAAATTTATTTTTAGAAAATTCCTCTAATCACAGAGAACTCCAAAAACTAATTTTTATAATTTTTGGAGTTATATTTTATTCATTAAAAATGTCATTTAACTTGAAAAATTAATTTGAGTTATTAAATGAGCTCTAAATATTTTGAAATTTTTATGGGGAGTTCTCTCAGCTTTAAATCTTAGTGGAGATTAAAAATTAGGTCATTTAGATGTTTGTGTTTCCCAAAATTATTATTCTTTGTGTTTTAGTGTTGGTGAAAATTAGGTGTGTTCTCAATGATTTAAACCATGAAATATTTTCCAAAGAGTTCTCTTGTCACTTTAAGCCTTCCAAAATTTTCTTGGAAATTCCTAAGCAACATGCTAATTATTATAATTAATTTATGCAAATAATAGACATAATGTTAAAATATATGGCTCTCTATCTAGAGATCTTCTATGACTTTGGAAAAATCAGGGAATGTTCCCTAAGACAGAAGCGACAACATGCCAAAATTTCAAGCCATGGCGAAATGTCTATATGCTTGGAGAATCAAAAGACTCAAAATAATGTTTAATTAATAAAAAAATAAAATATGCATCAAATGGACTTCAAATTATCTCCACATTTTTCTCCTCTGTTCACTGAGCAAGAGGGTATTTTTATTTTATTTTTTTTATTTTTCTACACCAAGATAAGGCATTTTGAAGTTAGGGCTATTTAAATAAATAAGAAAATCCCTATTTTTCTATTTAAACTGAGCGGCGCCACCGAATCCTAGGCCTCATGAAAGCTCCATGCGACGCACTATCGTTCGACGCCACCGTCCACGCTAGCAGCAATGCATCCCGCCTTTTCGAGTTATGCTCCCATTCGGCGCAATCAGAGCCCTCCGTTTGATACACGCACGATCCAAAGGCCCTCCATCATCATCCCCGAAGCTCTAATCTGAGAACCGTCTATTTTTAAAGCTTGATATCTCTTTCATTTCTTAACCAAATTGAATTATTTTTTTTTAAATGCTCTTCTTGATTAGTAAAACATATATATACCATTAAGAAGCCATGAAATCAACTCTAAACTAATGAAGAGTGAAAATAGGCTTGAGAAGAGGAGGAGATCAATAGCTTGGCTCTGATAAGGGAAGCTTTAATTAGAGGTTCTCGACACATTCATAGATGTTCAAGGAAGCTAGTGATTGTGCCATTTGTTGTGGTGAAAGGTCTAGGTATGAATTCAACCAAGCTCAATTTTGGGTGTTGGTCTAAAGCTATGCTACAGCATGTGTGGAAGGGGGATTTGATAGGGCTTCTTCTTCTTTCTCTGTGTTGAAGGTGTGGGAGAATTTAATTTGAGTTTGATAGACTGTGGAGGAGTGGTGAGCTCTATTCTGGTTTTTGGCAGAAGTTTGAGCTCAAAATTAAGCTTCCACAATGGGAATCGTTGGGGTAAAGTGGTTGGCATGAGCTGAGGAGGTTTCAAAGAGTCTCTGGGAGCAATTTGGAATGACCTCTCTAAGAAAATTTTCAACACTACCTCCATGGCAGTGGAGGTGAGCTTTTTCTAAAACTGGCTTAAGGCTTGCTGTCATGGACAATGAGGGGGTGAAAAGTGACACTTAGGTGGAGGGCAAAGAGGCTCTAACATTTAATTTGGATGAGGTGGCCTCTAGGGTTGAAATTGGTTAGATTCCATGGGGGTGGCTCATGTTTTTGGTGTTTTCCGGCCAGCCGGCCAGGTCAGGGGAGGTGGCTAGAGGGTTCAGGGACCTCAGAGGAATATGTCACTGTAATTAAATGGGTTTGGGCTTTGTTTTGGCAAAAAAATCTTAAGCTTAAGAAATTTTGGAAACTAAATCCCTTAATTTAGGGGACCTTTGGTACATGGCTTAGCTTAGGTGGTTTTATGGAGTTTATACTGGTCAGTAGGGTCCAACTAATGGCTGTGGAGTTATTAATTTAGTGGCTTTGGGCCTGTTAGGCTTACTTTAGTTTGGACTAGGATAGCCATGACCTTAAGCCCAATTAATTTATCAACATTTTGTAGATGATTGCAAAGAATATTTTTGGTGAAGGGATTGAAATGATTTTGAGTTCAATTGAGATTTTTAAATTTTTGTCAATTTGGGCATGTTTGGCTAGAATTGGGTATAAATTGGGCTAGGCTTGGAATTTGGCTCAATTGAATGGTCCAAATGATCAAGGGAGATGTTATAAATATTTTTCAAGAAGGAATAGATTGGAAATTTTTGAGCTAAGGCAATGAATTTGGTGTAATTTTGAGACAAGGACAATTTGGGGAAAATTTGGGGATTTTTGGATTTGGGTTGAAATTAAATGAAATTTAGGCTTCACTAAGGCCAATTGAAGATCAAGTTTGATGTTTAAGAATTTTATGAAGAGCTTAAAACATAAATTATGGAAAATTGAGTGGGCTATGGGTTTAATTGGGTGAGATTAGGTCATGTGATCAAAATTGGGGCTTTGATTTAGCTCAAAATTACACTAAAATCATGGGCCTATTGGCCTTAGATTTGGTTTAAATTTGGCATATGAAAGGTGAATTTTAGTTTAGGAATGAAATTGGGGGAAATTGGGACCAAATTGATGGACATTTGAGTTAAATTTGAGAAAATTTAGCATTTAAAGGAATTTTTTAGGGGTTTTGGTCAAAATGGTCAATATGGTCAAATTGGGTCATAAGGTAGTTGAGAAAAGTGAAATTGGGAATATTTGAAATATTTTGAGAAATTTTGGGACTTTTTGGAGTTTTGGGCTAAGGAGAGGCATTTTGGTAATTTGGCAATTTTTGGTGATTTTGGGTAACTTGGATGTTTTCAAAATGTTTGAAATGATTTTTGAACAAATTTTTGTATTTTGGGTAAATTTGAGAATTTTGGCCAAATTTAGAGTCCCAAGGGTATCTAGGTAATTTGGGGGAGTTTAGGGCAAATAGCTAAGTTGGGTATTTTTGGTAAAAATGGGGGTTGACCATCACAAATAAGCTATAGACCAATGAAAACCCCATTTGGGTCCTCTATGTACTGGTCTTAGCTAAACCCTAGTTTAGGGCCATCGGGAGTATCCCAAATGTATCAAGGGATCAAAGTCGAGAAATTTTTTTTTATGCTTGTGAGTGTTTGTGAGTAAGGTGATTGCGGTGAGTGCCTTAGCTCTAGAACAACACCCAGGGCCAACCCTAAGGTCCAACAGTCCTATTGAAACTCTTCTTCAGCTCCCTCATAGTGATCCCACCAACTAAGTGCTAGAGGTAAGTACCAATATGTAAAGCTTCAAGTTAAGTAAAGAGGGGTTTAGAATTACTAATGGTGAGGGTTCGTTTTCTAGTTTTCTAAGAATAGTAAATAGGAAAGTCCTATGGCTAGACCTTAGGTTACTAAAGAGGAAGACTAGACCTCAACCAAAAGTGAAGTCAACATTAGGATAGAGATTAACTTATAATTTCTAAACTTTAGTTTAATCAGTAAAATAGTTAAATTTAAGAAAAATCTTTAATAACTTAGATTCAAATTCTAAGTCTAAGAGTGCTTAGTAATCAAATTTAGGAATCTCTATTCATTTCAAGTAGATTTGAAATTTGTAATATCAAGGAAACTTAGAACATTCATATAAAAAAGAACTTCATAAAAACTTTACAATTAATGCTATTAATACCCCAATATATGTTTAGAAAATGTAATAAAGCCTTTTCTTTAAGTTGATTCAAGTGAAGCCAACTTTTTATTAGGCATCTCCTCAAGCTTCTCCTCACTCATTTTTCTTTTCTTTTTCTTTTTTTTTTCTTTATTTTTTTATTTTCTTTTTTTTTTCCTTTCAAAATCTTCTGAATCCTTTCTTCCATTTTTCTTTTTCAAATGAAGATTACTATATTTGGATAACATTTAATAATATTGAACTTTACTATCCTCTTCTTAAAGTCAAAACTCCTTACCTTTCTTCACTTTAAAATTCATATTACTTTATGATTTTTCATAAGGTTTCATTATTTTCTTTTTACATGAACCTATAAAATTCTTAATACTTTGAAAATATAATTTCTTTTACTTAAAATAGAAAAGCATAGCCTTATCTTATCATACCAAACATCTTTAACTTAAAAATTGACCTTCATTATTAAAAACTTTGATCTAAATTTACCATAATATTCTTAAAAATAAATATATTCTTTTAAAGTTAAGCTCTAATATTCAAGGTCATGTTAAATTAATATTAAAAATATAATTAATTGAGGACATATAAAATTTAGTTTACTTCTTTTTTTATAAGAAAATTTTCTTCTCCTCTGTTTACTTCATTTTTGGTTGAGGTTTAGTTTTTTCCTCTTTAGTAGCTTAGGGTTAAGCCATAGGACTTTCCTGTTAATAATTCCTAGAGGACTAGAAAAGCAACCCTCACCATTAGAAATTCTAAACTCTTATTCGCTCAACTTGAAGTTACACATATTGGTCCTAACCTCTAGCACTTAATAGGTGGGGTCAGTATGGAGGAGCTCAAGGGGAGTCTCCCATAGGATATTCAAACCTTAGAACTAACCCTAGGTGATATTGTTTTTTTGGGGCTAATGTGCACACACTACACTTTTTCACATACTTTAAACCCTATGATCCCTTAGGTTGGTCCCTGGCTCCTTTTGGAAACCACATATGGATGAGCCTATACCCCTAGTCTTTGGCTAAGAGGGTTAGGACCAACACTTTGATATCTCAACATATTGAGCATCCAAAATGAGTTCTCACATGGTTCTTATTGGTTTGGCATGACTTCATGTCTTGTTGGCCCATTTTAGCCCAAAACCAACAAATTACCAAAATACCCCTACAACCCTAGTTTTTCCCAAAAATCCCAAAATACCCAAAATTTTCCAAGAATCATCTCAAACAACTCCCCACTACCTAAATTGACCAAAATTTACCAAAATTACTAAATTTTTAAAACACCCCCAAAAATTGCTAAAATTACCCAAATGCCCCTCTTGACCTAAAAATTCCAAACAATCCCAAAAATTCCAAAATCATCCTAACTTTTCCCAATTGTAATTTTTTATTATCAATTTGACCCAATTTAACCAAATAAGTAAAAATTCCAAATAATCCCAAAAATTCCAAAATCATCACAACTTTTCTCAATTGTAATTCTTTATCATCAATTTGACCCAATTTAACCAAATTAGTCAAATTTGACCAAAAGACCTAATTTGACCAATAATCCCATATCTCTAATTGTAGTATAAACAAAAGTCAAGCCCAATTTGATCTAATTGCAAGTCTAATTACATTTAAATCAAAAAGCCCCAATTTTGACTATATGCTCAAATCTACTAATTTGGCCTATCAATTGAACTCAAAATCACTTGAAATTCTTCCAAAGCCTTCACGACATGTTCCTAGAATAAAGATAATATTCAATTAGCCCAAAGTTTTAGCCCAAATTCAATTTCAAATTCAAAAGCCCAAGCCCACCACATTTAAATTCAAAATCCCAAATCCAAAGCCCACATGAAAATTCTTTCTCTTCATCATCAATTTGACTAAAATCACTCATAAAGTCCTAAATTCAGAATCTAATCATTACAAATTAAGAATCAAGCCAAACTTCACCAAAAATACCAAATAAATCCAAAATCCCTTCTCATGAAAATCAGTCAAGCCAAAGGGGAGCCATGAAGCCACTCCTAAGCCCTAGGCTAGCCATGAGAGCCATGCCACATCATCAAACTACTAATGGCAAGAGGCCAAACCACTTTCAAGTCTCTTTCAAAAGGGTTTTAACCCTTTTTATGAATC
Source organism: Phalaenopsis aphrodite (assembly GCA_003013225.1). Taxonomy (NCBI): domain Eukaryota; kingdom Viridiplantae; phylum Streptophyta; class Magnoliopsida; order Asparagales; family Orchidaceae; genus Phalaenopsis; species Phalaenopsis aphrodite. Next base: position 139,169 of record NEWO01000184.1, read on the forward strand.
CTCTAAACATAATACTTAACCAAATCACTTGGACGGGGACTTCTCCACACCAATTTAGCTGACCCTTTTGATTCTTTTCAGCCCAAGGCCAACCTTGGTGGCTGAACCCAACCCAAATCATGCTTTGTCCCAATTTTACCCAAATTGGCCTTTTTCCCCATACTACTTCAATCCCATGACTTTACACATGGCCAACCCAAATTGACTTCACCAAACCTAAGCCTTGACCTCCCTGAGTTAGATGGTGACTTGAGCCTGGCAGGCCGACCACTTAAGCTGACAAAAAAGCCGTGGACAAATGCTCCCCCATGCCTAAAACCAAAAATTAAACCCATCCAAACTATCTCATCCCAATTGGATTTTTCACCTTGATGGAATCCACATAAGCAACCCAGGGCACCCACCAATTGCCCTTGGTGGACTCTCCTTCCCCCTCTATTTATATCCACTCTCCATGACCAAATATAAAGAGCTTGAATTTTCTTGGGGAGACTCTATCAAGATGCTTCTAGAGCTTCCTTAAAACCTCTTGGGTTCTGCTCAACCATCCTTAGCCACTCAAATCCACTGCTCAAGCTCAATTTTGGAGCTTAAGTTCAAGGTTGAAACAAGACATTCCTTAAAACTCCACCAAATTCAAATTAATTTCACCCACACCATCCCCACAGTGAGAGAGGAAGACTCTCCATAAAAGCCCCATCATCAGAGCACCCTAAGGTGGACTTTGATCAATCCCCTAATTTGACCTTGGTCAAATTCATATTTAGGTGATTCACCACGGCTTGAGGCTCCATCTCTAGGCTCTTGAGACTCTCAAGGAGCATCCACAAGCATCCAATCGAGGCTTCCTATCTCGGACTAAGGTATTGAAACTTAACCCTAAACAAAGCTTCATTGTATTCTCCATGTGCATAGAGTTGATTTAAGTGATGATTAACCCTATGGATGTGTGTGTCTCATCAAGATGAGTCGATAGAAACAAACCTCACTTAATTTGGTTGAGTTTCGAGAGTTAGGGTTTGAAGGTGGATGGTTCTCGGGCTAAAGGCTTTGGGGATGATGGCCTGCAACCGTCTGATGGAGTGTGTATTGCACGAACAACTTAGATCACGTTGGATGGAGCACTGTTCATAAAGCAGAGGTTGACGGGGCGGCTACGTGGACGACGGTGTAAAATGGGACCGCACCGCTTGGAGTTTCGGATCCGCCTAGGTTGAGTCTGCGCCGCGTGGTTTGAGTAGAAAAATAGAGTATTTTGTTATTTATTTAATTCCTGAAACTCAAAAAATTCATGACTTTGTGTAAAAAAATCATAAAAATAAATTAAAAATACCTTATTGCTCATTGAATAGAGGAGAACAATGCAAAATTATTTTCAAGTTCATTTGATGCATATTTTATTTTTAATTAATTAAATTGTGATTTTCCTTATTTTTATTCTCCATTTGCATAGACATTTCACCATGGCATAGGACCATGAGGCTTTTGATGTCTCTGTTGTGGGGCATCTCCCCTGATTTTTCCAAGTCCAGGGGGAATCTCTAACTAGAGATATCTAATTTCAAATTAATGGTCTCTATTTTGGTATATAAATTATAATAATTAAAATACTCATCAGAAAAATGCAAAAATTATTGTTATAGGTTAACGCTGGTCAGAGGATCCAAGAAAAAATATAAACTTGGTTTAACATTAAAAATAACCCTAATTGTCACTAACCCTAAAAATGAAAAGAGAATTAATTTAGAGTAATTATAAATATAAATGACATGAAAACTATTCTCCACTATAATTTAATGTTATATGAGCTTCCCATTAAAATTTCAAGTCAATTGGAGTTAATTTGCCATTCAAATGGATTAATTAAGTGAAATCATATTTTTGGCATTAAATTAATTGTAATAATTAAAATACAACTCAAAAAATTACAAAACTTATTTTGGAAGCTCCCTATGACCAGAGGAATCTAAAAAAAATAAAATTTTAAATAAAATAAATTCTTCATTTTTAAGTAATTTTTTAGCATTTAAATAATTAAAAATTAATAAAAAATAAAAAAAAATTGTAGAATACTAAAAACACACTAAAATGTCACATTTGGCTTCGTGATCACATATAACTAATTAAAATATTTTTTCTCATTTTCTAACTCAAAATATTAATTTTAAAAGCTTAAAAATGAATTTTCTTTAATTTCTCACTAAAATAATTCCAATAGTTAAAATATAAGCCATAAAAATATAAATTTTTTTCTTTGGGTGCCATGGACTGAAAGAGATTTAATAAAAATGTAAAACTTCATTTTCCATTTCAATATTATTTTATATTTAATTAATTCTAAAAATAAATAAATAATTTTAGTAATTAAATTAAACCTTCAAATATCATAAAAATTGGTCCAAGTGATCCTCTAATCTAGGTGAACCTCCAATAATTTTCTTAAGGTTATAAGTTTTATTTTGACTGAGTTATTAAGTTTTCATTGAGAATCCTCATTTTTGAATTATAAAAATTTTAAACAATTAAATAAATTCTAAAAAATCACATTTTCTCCTTTGATGTTTTAATTAACCCATGAGTGAGGTAACATAAAATTTTCAAGTCATTTGAGTCTAATTTCATGAATTATAGGGCATTAAGGCCTTAGGAAAAAAGGGTAATTTTGGAATTTAAGGCTTAATTGATGTTTAGGCTTAACCAAAGGACTAAATGGGCAATAAATGATATTAATTGATTTTTTATGATTGGAATAGATAAGGGCTAAGTAGTAGAAACCAATTCCTTTTTTTTTGGTCTTATAAAGGGTAAATTTGTAATTTCTTAGAATTACTGCAATTTGGAAGAGTATTTAAATATTGAGATATCAGACTGAGGGGTTTAATTTTGGAAGAACATAACTCACTGATTTTAAGCCCCAAGTAATTCTAAGCAATTTGGATGATTTTTAGTTCATGATAATGATTATAAATATAAACATAAATATTGAAAAAATCTTTTTTTTTGAAATTACAAATCTACACATTAATTCTTAAGGGCTTAGTAGTGAGCTAGGCTTAATAAAAATGTTGTCTAATGAGGTTTAGAAAATAACTTACAATTAATTTAAAAATTTTCAAAACACTACAAGCCCATTCTTTAAAATCAAATTAATTAAATTTCTTAAATAAGTCAAGTTACCCTCAAGGGTCTTTACATATATAATTCATAAGTGAGACATCAAGTGATAATCACCCTGCTTAAGGGATAATCAAAACATGAAACTTCACTAAGCATAAGGGTATTAGCTGGATGAACCATATAGTAAATTTAATAAGGCCAAAATGAACTCTAAATAATTTCAGGGACTATGAAATGTCTAGAGTTTTACCCAAGACTTCTTCATGATCCTTGGAAATCATGAAGGACATCCGGACTTATAATGATTTGTTTAATAGAATAATCCTTAAAATTTGGAACCACCAAGATATGACATAAGATTTGGTAGACACACCTAAAACTTGTATTTTCTCCTTTCCTTTATAAGCATGTTTTAATTTTTGCAAAAAAATATAAATATGCCTTGCGAGTACTATACATTCAGGTGGAGAAATGAGAAGACTCGCCAAGTATGATTTTGTAGTTTACATCACTTTCCTTTCTCGTACCTTCTACATTGTACTTTTATGTTCATAGAATTGCAAGCTAAACAATGATGTCACCCTGCATGAAAACTAAAACCCTTAGGATAGCCACAAAACTGAAACCAAAAAAATAAAAATAAAATCAACCAAGATAAAATTCACCTCCACAACATTCAAAATATAAGACAACTCAAAATTTAATCACAAACATCACAAAACAACAATTGCAACTAAATTAAGACGTCTTTATCAAATGATTAGAAATCCCTCCAGGGAGGTAACCTAAAATTACTAATGAGATTTCCTACGGTATAAATGAAAATATGGAACTCAATAAGCTTAGTTTACTAAATTCATTTGTACTAAGTGAATCTGATAGAAGTTAGTGGTACTAGAACGAGGGAACCGTAGGATCCTAACTGGTTTCACTCTAATCAACTATAATGTGCCCCATAATAGTTAAATGATCATAACCATAGGGACATCTAATTTAAAATCATAACTTGACCCAATAGAAAACTTAAACTTGTCATGACGAGGAGCTTGGAGCTAGCATTGTGAGCAGCACGACCACCTTCAACAATAAGATGATCTAGATCAATATATCATTCTTTAGAATTAAAAAAAATCCATAGAAACATGAGGTTGTTTACTTGTGCAAAATAAATCCTCAATCTATCTTTAGGCCTTTTTATAGCTCTGTGATACAATTTAAGCCTTAACCTGTTTTAAGATTCTGAGGTTGTCGTTTATCACAACCTAAATTTTCACATCCTCCAGACTATTTGTGTGATCGTTTCACACAAACATAAGTCGTAATTAATAAAATTGGCAGGATGAAACATTCAACAATTCTAATCTCCAAATTTAAAGCCAAATAATAGGATAACTTGGGAAGTGACTGAGGTTCTCCTCAAAATCTGTGACATCCCCTAGTCTTTCTTTCTTTGGAGTCTATAGTAAAATGTTCCAAACTTGAGCAATTCTCTTTCTCAACTCTTTGTCTTATCTTGTTAAAAAGTCCTAACCCTTTGACCTCTTTGAAGATAATATCCCATGGTTTTTATCGAGTGTTTTCTTAAGTGACCTCGGTAATCTAGGATGTAATTAACTATAGAAACTTGCCCTTATAGGAAGCATTCTTGAACCCAACCTAATATAAACCCTTTTCTATTATTTGTATTAATTAGAAGATTTTTTCGGTCAACATAAAATGATTTTGCAGACTTAAAAGAATGCATTCAATCTCTAGTTTATTTAATGAAACCTTTACCAGTAAGTATTGTATCTATCCTTCGGGATAGGTGCACTACTTGCGGTATTATGCTCATTTATTTAAACTATTACAAATATGAGATCTAATCGGTCTTGGATTTTTAAAATTTTAAGATACTGTTTTTTCCAAATTATATTTATAAATTAAATTAAAGCCAATGTTAGAGCATCCATCCTAGTAGCCGACAGCTTAACAACTCTTCAACCAAAATAGTGTCGACAACTTTTGTCGACTCTGTTGGGGACTTCCTTCTCTCTCCATATTAATCAAGGAATATTATCTTTAAACATTGGCAATGTAATCATGTCACTCATGGTCTAAATTACCCTTCTTCCATTGGCATGCTTCACCCAACTCTTTCTTGGGTAAGTACGATCAACTCTTTTAGACTTCAGAATCATATGTTTAGTCACCTTTGAACAAGGAGGTTCAGGAGGCCATTAAGGACTTTTTAATCTTCATGAGTAGGTCTGTTGGTGGACTAGTTCCGCCCAAGCATTATGCGAGGTGAAAGCAGTCCCACACTGGGTCCTAAGCTTCACTTTCCCCTTCAAGCCTGATTTGTTATTTTGCAAATTAAATCAAATTATGTCGTGCTGCGCTTGCTCTTTAGCCTTTCTGAGTTAATTTTGTAAATCATTCTAATTTCAAATTATTTAACTTTCACAAACTAAATAAAAAATAAAAAAATTTGCCCAATCCACAGATTGAAAATTTGTTAAGAAAAATGATGATCAGTCAACAATGATGATCACTCAACAATGCCCAATGGAAGGGACCAGTCATCTACAGTTCCTAATAACTGCATCGACAGGAGATTTAATAGGTGTAGATGAAGAACACTGCGTCGTAACACCAACCGACACAAACATAGAGCCTTTGATAGAGAAAACAAAGAGAAGTAGCCAGATTACTTTCCCCAATTCCTGCGGGGAAGATTTATGAACCACTTATGAAAGAAACCTCTTCCAGTCTACCAGGTACAGAGGATGAGTTGGAGCTGGTGGCAGAGCCGATGCAAACAGAGATACCCCATGAGTCCTATAAGGGTTGTTCAATGTGTAATGCAGAGCTACCCACAGGAGCATCTTCTAGATGAGAATTCATAGAATGCCTAGGACTCAATGTTCTACATGTAGATTGCTACAATTTAGTGCAAGAATTTATAGCCGCTAGAGTGGAAGGTCACGATGCAACACATACAGACGTTGAGTCATATATTCTACTACTTGCATATGCAAATAGAACACTGGTCGTTGGAGAGGTTGAAACAAGAAGGCCACCCTGATAATTTGATGATATTTCTATAGCTGAGATGGGGAGAATGTGCAGAGTAAAGTGAAGAGAATTTGAATTATATGAAGAGGTCTAGAGCGAAGTCATCAATGTATAGTGGAATGCTTAGCGCTATATACTGGAGTCTTCTTAGAGAACAATTAGAAGAGGATTTTGGACTAGGTATTTGATCTGCAAGCCAAAGGCTGAGCTAGTCTACTGAGGCGAAGAACAAATGCATAACTTCGAAAGTGGATGCACGGGAAAGGAAGGATAACCATCCAAAGTGGTTGTTGCTATAATTTCGTTGAAGACAGACAAGGAACCCCCTGGCATCTTAAGATATGATGAGGTGGATTTGATGCCTTATGTGATAAAGAGAATGGTTAAAAGATTAATTTGATGGAGTATACTGCCGCAATACTACATCCCAAACAGTTGCATCATCAATATTTATGATGATGGGAGCTGCATTCCTCCCCATAATGACCATCATAATTATGTTAGACCCTTTTGTGCAGTATCTTTCATCAGCAAAAGCAAAATACTCTTCAAAAAAGAGATTGATATCATTGGTCCTGGGGTATTCAGAGGGTCTATTGAAATTCTGCTGCCAATGGGATCATTGTTGGTCTCAGTTGGAAATGATGCTAATTTAGCTAAACATTACATCTAAGGAGTGCGACATCCCTGAGTTTTCGTAACCTACAGAAGAATGTGGGATGATAAAATATCACCAGGGTTCTGTCCGAACTGAGTTGGAAGAGTTGCAGCCATATGAGTTATAAGAGGGTTGCACCTCTAAGTACACGTGAAGGGAATTCTTATATGGAGTTTGGCTTACTAGGTTAGCTCGATTAGGACTAACCACGCCGAATATGATCAACATACACCTTTTTGTAGAAATGATGAGATATGTATCAGATGTATTCAGTTTATGATATGTAGTCAGTATATGGTGTTTCATATATGTTCAACATGTTGCCTTTTGATGCTTCAACATGTACTTAATCTGTAACTCATATTTCAAGCAGATTAATGAAATTTCTTTCACGTTTCAATTCGTTTGTCAAATTGCCCTCTTTTGTGCGACTAATGAGAAGCCATACGAACAAAGAATGATACAATGAAAGCTCGATATTAAAACTTCAAAATCTTTTTCAAAATTAACCAAAACTAAAATATTTTGAAAATATGTTTTGATAATTAAATATGATAAAAACAATCAGAAAAGAAAATGATAAATTTGTTGAGTTTGCTTCTCTTGAGTTTGAGATTACTTGCTCTTTGCTTGTGCAACACGACTATCTTGTTTTGCACCAATCCCTTCACGTTCCCAAAAAATTGCATGTTCTGCACAAAATCTCCTAAAATCCTACAAATTTTTGTCAGATCTTCACATGCCACATATCTATAGGGTTAACATCACAAGTTCTCTGCACCTTTTTTATGTTATGACCGGGGTCAGTACCTAGGTTCTCTTTCCCATATATATTCTTTGGGGTAGGCACAGACGTCTTATTCCCATCTTTACTATTTAAGGTAGGCACAGACATCCTATTCCCATATTTACTCTTTGGGATAGCCACAGATGTCTTATTCCCATATATATTCTTCAGGGTAGGCACAGACGTCGTATTCTTATCTTTACTCTTTAGGATAGGCACAAAGGTCTATTCCCATATATATTCTTCGTGATAGGCACATACATCTTATTCTCATCTTTACTCTTTAGGATAGGCATAGATGTCCTATTCCCATATTTATTCCTCGGGATAGGCACAAACATTTTATTCCCAACTTTACTCTTCAAGATAGGCACAGAAATCCTAATTCACATATATATCACATACATCCTTTTCCCATCTTTACTCATTGCGATAGGCACAGACGTCCTCTTCCCATATATATTCTTCGCGATAAGATCAGACGTCTTATTCTCATCTTTACTCTTCATGATAGACACAAATATTCTAACTCCCATATATATTTTTTGGGACAGGCACAGACATCCTATTCCCATCCTTACTCTTTGGTGTAAGCACAGACGTCCTATCCTCATCTTTACTCTTTGGGGCAGGCACAGACGTCCTATCCCCATCTTTACTCTTTGGGATAGGCACAAACTTCCTATTCCCATATACATTCTTTGAAGTGGGCACAGACATCCTATTCCCATCTTTACTCATTGGAATAGGCACAGATGTCCTATTAACATCTTTACTTATTGGGGTAGGCACAGACGTCCTATTCCCATCTTTACTTTGTGGGATAGGCACAGATGTCCTATTCCCTTCTTTACTTTTTGGGGTAGGCACATATGTCCTATTCCCATCTTTACTCTTCAGAATATGTACATAAGTCCTATTTCCATATTTACTCGTCGGGATAGGTATAGACGACCTTTTTCCATCTTTACTCTTTGGGGTTGGCAAAGATGTCTTATCCCCATCGTTACTCTTCTAGATAAGCATAGAAGACCTATTCCCATCTTTACACTTTGGGGTTGGCACAGACGCCCAACTCCCATATATACTCTTCAAAATAGGCACAGACGTCCTATTCCCATCTTTACTCTTTGGGAAAGGAACGAATGTACTATTCTCATTTTCCATTTTAGAGGAAGAGGATGCAAACATCCGATTCGGCATTTCTTTACAATTGTCAAAATATCAAACTTTGGGGTTGAGGGAATATGCACATTGATTAAATTAAGGCATCCCACTCCCATTCTTTGAGATCAGTTTAAGACCACCTTAAATGGACTAAGGCATCTAATTGTTTATCCACAATTGATACTCAAATTTCAAATTCCCATTTGAGGCCAACATTTCCTATTTATTATCCTTCACAATTCAAAACCATCTTTTAATCCCCAGTAAGTGTTCCAAATCCTTGATTTTGATCAAATGTTCACTTGCTAATTCCTCAACATAAATAATTCTCGCTCAATTTTACTATAAATTCTAAGTCTGTTGATTTAGTAATCTGTGATGGATTTGTTGATCTCGTTGGTCAACGCCAATACGCGGGGTGTGCTTGCCCAACACACCACTCATATTAAGGGTCCATTTTTTTACCTCATTTTTTGTTAAGGTCTAGTTCTTTTTAGTAGCATAGGGTCTAACCATAGGACTCTCCCGTTGACTATTCCTCGAGGACTAGAAAAGGAACTCTCACTATTAGAAATTATAAAATCTTCTTTGTTTAACTTGAAATTCCACATATTGGTCCGAACATATAGCACTTAGTAGGTGGGGACAGTATGGTGGAGCTCAAGAGGAGTCTCTCATAGAATGTTCAGACCTTAGGACTAACCCTGGGTGATCTATTTTTGGTGGGGCTAACTTGCACACACTACACTTTTTCACAAACCCTGAACCCTATGATCCCTTAGGTTGGTCCCTGACTCTTTTTGGAAATCTCATATGGATGAGCCTATACCCTAGTCTTTGGCTAAGAGGGTTAGGACAAACATATTGAGCATCCAAAATGAGTCCTCACATGGCTTCTTTTGGTTTGGCATGACTTCATGGCTTGTTGGCCCCTTTCAGCCCAAAACCACCAAACTACCAAAATACTCCTACAACCCCAATTTTTGACATAAAATCCCAAAATTACCCAAAATATCCAAATTTATCCAAAAATCATCTCAAACTACTCCCCACTACCTAAATTGACCAAAATTACCAAATTTTCAAAACACCACCAAAATTGTCAAACTTACCAAAATGCACCTCATGACCAAAAAATTCTGAAAATTCCCAAAAATTCCAAAATCAGCCCAAATATTACCAATTGCAATTTTTTATCATCAATTTGACCCAATTTGACCAAATTAGTGTAATTTCACAAAAAGCGCCAATTTTCCCTTAAAGGCCCAAATGCCCAAAAATTAACCCCAATCATGGCCCAATTGACCCCAATATTGCCCAATTTAAATTTGAAACTGAAATTCAGTATCCCCAATCCTAATCTAAACAAAATTAATGCGTAATTTGATCTAATTGCAAGCCCAATTTTTTTTTTAAATAAAAAAGGCCCAATTAACTAAATGCCCTAATCCACTAATTTGGCTTATAATTCAACTCAAAATCAATTGAAATTCTTCCAAAGCTATCATGAAATGTTCCTACAACAAATTCAACATTAAATTAGGCCAAATTTTTAGTCCAAATTCAATTTCAAATTCAAAAGCCCAATCCCACCACATTTAATTTCCAAAGCCCAAATCCAAAGCCCACATGACAATTCTTTCTCTTCATCATCCATTTGATTAAAATCATTCCTAAAGTCCTAAATTCAAAATCAAATCATTCCAAATTAAACATCAAGCCAAAATTCACCAAAAATACCAAATAATTCTAAAATCTCTTCTCATGAAATTAGCCAATCCAAAGGGGAGCCATGAAGCCACTCTCAAGTCATACGCAAGCCAAAAGAACCATGCCACATCATCGAACTACTAATGGAAAGAGACCAAGAAACTTTCAAGTCTACTTAGAAAGGTTTTTAAACCTTTTTATGAATCCTCTAAACCTCATACTTAACCAAATTACATTGATGGGGACTTCTCCACACCAAAGTAGCTGACCCATCTGATTCTCTTCAGCCTAAGACCAACCTTGGTGGCTGAACCCAACCCAAACCATGCTTTGACCAAATATGACCAAAATGGCCTTTTCTCCATATTATTTTAATCTCGTGCCTTCACACATGGCCAACACCAATTGACTTAAGCAAACCCAAGCCCTAACCTCCCTGAGTCAGATCGTGACCTTAGCTTGGCCGGTCGGCCACCTAACTTGTCCTGAGCTTTCGAACTAACAAATTTATATGAATCGAATGGAGCTTTTCCTTTGCTTGTTTTCGTTATTGGTGTGATTTTCTAAAAATTTGTAAGAAATTAAAAATAAATTCCACAATTAACTCTAAAACACCACTCCTAAGAGCTTAAACTAACAAATCTATGCATTTTCATCAATTTTTTTCCAAATCTCCATCATGAATAGTGATTTTCGGGTAGCTCATAAATGTGCTCAAAATACATTGTGAAAATAAATTTTTTTTCATAGAAGTGTAGTTCTTACCTCAAGAATATCAAATCTAATGAATTTGGCTTGAATCCAAAAAGAAATCCTCAAATTAGCTGAAGCCCTAGCTCTCTATTTGCAAAAGAAAGAGGAAAAGGTGAAGTAGAATGGTTTAATCATGATTTTCGGACCAAAAAATTACTTAAAATCATTCGCGAACCAGTTTTTGTGAACCGGCGCTTAAGCGTGAATGGTTCAGCACTTAGGCGCCAGTCTATTGGTTTAGTCAGAGCTTAAGCACGGGATTTAGCACTTAAGCATCAGTGCACAAATTTTGATTTTTTTCTTTTAAGAGAAATTCAATCCTAGCCTATGTCAACCAACCCGCTATGGTCTAAAAAACATTCTATATACTATTTTCTCCCCTCTCAGTTTCTTTTAACTCATGATTCACCAATTTAAGTCAATTAAATTCAATACTAAATAACACAAAATTTTTCACAAACAAAACACTTATATTCATTCATAAATAATTACAAACCTTTTTTAATGCATAAATTCTCAATCCAAATAGTCTTGGATGAGAAAATTGCTAACATAGACTCTAAACAAACTTAACATATAAAAACACTTAAAAACACTTTAAAACACACTTAATATTAACAAACAAACATTAAACACACCAACACTAAAAATAAGCACTAAATCACAAACATAATTCCATTATCTAGTTGATGGAACAAATTTTGGCCTATCATTAGTCTCTCCTTGAGCATTTAGTATGTATATCTGAATGAATGGATGATGATTGATAACTTTAGTTGAATCCTCTTCAGTCCATTTTTTCTTCAGATACATAGCCTTATCTGCTTCTTCTATAAAAGGGTATGGCTAAACTGCATAGTAGTTTTCATCCCATATGATCTAGATTTGCGTTAACTTCCATCACTTTTGCTTCAATTGAAGACACGTTAGCCTCAATTTTAGTGATCATTTCTGTTATTCCTTCGATACTAAAGGCTAGAAAATTGTTATACATCTCTTGTGCTCTCTGACTAAAAAAGCTCTTTCTCATTGCTTCCTCCTTCTTCTTTAAATCACTCTCCCATGATGACTTTTTCCAAGACGCTCTTTTTTTCACTTAGAATTTAGGGTAAAATGAAGGGGTGGTGAGATTTCTCTTTATTCCCTTCTATTTATAGGCTCTAAATCTCCCCCATAACTCTTAGGCACATCTTAGAACTGCTCTTACATGTTCAAGACAACCAATTCATAGTTAGAACTTTTAGAAACCAAATTCGCACATGTTTTTTAACTGTCACGCTTAAGCACCGGATCTTAGCGCTTAAGCGTTAGTGCTCAATTTAGTACTGGTCAACGTAATGTCCAAACATTCATTCTAACAAGTCTAAGCCATCTTTTATGGTCTTAAAATAATCACTAACTTAACATATAATTTTGTTACTACAAGAATTTTCTAATTCACACACATTAACATAATAATAAAAACAAACACACATATAACTATGGGGTGGCTTCCAAAGAATGCTTGGTTTTACGTTGTCAGCCTGACGTAACTATTGCTTATTCGAGTTGACCCAACATCAAAAAATAATTTAATTTAAGTTGGTCACCTAAAAAGTAGGATATCAGCCTGCGACCATTCACTTTGAATATTTCATTAGTTTTAGGATCTTTGATGTCCACAGCTCCATAAGGATAAACTTTCACCACAACAAATGGCCCCATCAACCTGGAGTTAAGTTTGTCTAAAAATAATCTTAACCTTGCATTATAAAGCAAAACCTGTTACCCTGGCTAAAAGTTTCTAGTTAGAATCCACATCTTCATATTTTCTTTGTAAATATTAGCACTTTCATAAGATTCATCCCTTTTCTCTTCAAGCTCATTTAATTGTAATAACATCTTCTCACCAGCATCTTTCAAATTGTAATTAAATTTCTTAATCGCCCAATATGCTTTATGCTCATGTTCAACTGGTAAATGACACGCTTTCCCAAATACTAGCCTAAGTGGGGACATTCATATATGAGTTTAGTATGCAGTCCTTAAGCCCACAAAGCATAGTCAAGTGTAGCTGATCAATCTAATTTTATTGGATTTATAGATTTTTCCAATATTCTTATAATTTCACAATTGGATAATTCAGCCAAACCACTTGTTTGAGGATGATAAGCAGTAGTAATTCTATGTTTAATAGGATATTTCTTTAATAATTTCTCTATTAATGCATTTTTGAAATGACTTACCTCATCAGTTATGATCACTCTCGGCATCCCAAATCTACAAAATATATTCATTCTTAAAAACTTTACAACACTTTAAGTATCTCATCAAGGTAAAGCAACAACTTCTATCCATTTTGATACATAGTCTACTACTAAAAATATATATAAATTTTCGAAAGATGGTATAAATGGTCGCATGAAATCAAATCCCCAAAAACCAAATATCACAACTTATAACACATGATTGAAGGGCATCTCATTCCTCCTAGAAATATTTCCTACTCACTGATATCGATCACAAGTTTTGATATAAGTATTAACATCTCTAAAGATTGTAATTAAGATTGTAAAATTTTGTATGATATTTTATCAACACCAAAATGTCCCCCAAAATCAGAATTATGATATTTCTTGATAATTTCAAATGTTTCTTCTAAAGGCACACATCTTTGAATAATAAGATCCTTTCCTTGTTTATATAAAAATGGGTCATCCCAAAAATAATTCTTAGCTTTGGATAAAAATTTCCTCTTTTGTTGGTATGTCATTCCAGAGGATATAATGAAGTTCACAATGTCTGCATACCATGGAACACACCACTCATTAATATTGAACAATTTTTCATCTGGAAAGTGTAAATTAATCTCTTTTTTCAAATTAAAGTGGTTTTTCTAATTCAAGTCTCGACAAATGATTAAAAATTTGATTCTCAACTCCCTTCCGATCTATTAATTCAAAATCAAATTCCTGAAAAAGAAGAATCCATCAAATTAGTCTATGTTCTGCATGCTTCTTTTTTATTAAAAAATTAATACTAAAATGATCTGTATGGACAATACATTTTGTTTCAATCAAGCACGATCTAAATTTATCAAAAGCATATACTATTGCTAAATCTTTCTTAGTTGTTGAATGATTAATTTGAGCTTCTTTAAGAGTTCTACTAGCATAGTAGTAACCTTAAAAATATTATCTTTTGTTCTAAAATAGGTCCAATAGCATAATCACTAGCATCACACATTAATACAAAAAGTTTTTCCCAATCTTGTGCAACAATAATTGATGCAGTGACTAATTTTTATTTTTAATAATTCAAAAGTTTTTAGGCAATCTTCATCAAAATTAAAAATTACATCTTTTTCAAGTAAATTACATAAAGGCTTAGCACTTTTTGAAAAGTCTTTAATATATCTCTTATAGAATCCAACATGTCCTAAAAAACTAATAATTTCCCTTACACTTATTGGGTAAGGTAAATTAGCGATCGCTTGAATTTTTTCAGGGTCTGAAATTTGATGTTAAAAAACTATTCCTCTTGCTACCATAAATTGGCATTTTTCCCAATTAAGGACTAAATTTGTTTCTTCACAGAACTTAAGAACTTTTAAAACGTTTGATACATGTCTTAAACATAAGTCAAATAAAGTTCCAAACACTAAAAAAAACATCTATAAAATCCTCAATCCCTTTTTCAATTAAATCATAAAAAATAGTCGTCATGCATCTTTGAAATTTAGCAGGTGCATTGCATGAACCAAAGGGTTTTATTCTAAAAGAAAATGTACCTTAAGGACTGGTAAAAGTTGTTTTCTCTTAATCCTCAAGAGCAATTTATATTTGGTGCTAACTAGTATATCCATCCAGAAACCAAAAGTCTTTATGCCCAGCTAGTCTACGAACATCTGATCTACAAAGGGAAGTGAGAAATGAGCTTTCCCTATGGCAAGATTTAATTTTCTATAATCAATGCATATTCACCATCTTGTAACTTGTATTATTGTTATTAACTCATTATGTTCATTCAAAGTTACAGTCATTCCTCCTTTCTTAGGAACACAGTGAATCAGACTAACCCATGCACTATCTGAAATAGGGTAGATAATTCTAGCATCTAAACATTTAAAATTTCTTTCTTAACAAATTTACTCATAACATGATTCAATCTCCTTTGAGGATCAACCATGGGTTTACAGTTCTCTTCCATATGAATTCTATGCATACAAATTGAATGACTGATTCCTTTTATATTATTAATTGTCCATCTAATGGCTTTCTTATAACTCTTTAAATTTTTTGTCAAACTCTCTTCTTCTTCCGTAGTTAATTTTAAGGAAATTATAGCAGGTAATGTATAAAAATCACCTAGAAAGGCATACTTCAAATATTCACGAAGTAACTTCAACTAAAGCTCGGGAGATTTTTCAATTGATGGAAAAAAAGATGTATCTCTCTCTATAGTGTCCAAAACTTGAAAACTTTCTCGAACATAATTTGAATCTTCCTTGTATAAAACTTCATATATATCCAATTCCTCTTCTTGCTCATGTTACACCTTTTTAATCTCAGATTTATCTTCAGAATTTATTTTGAAATGACATTCACTTCAATATCTTATCACATCCATTCTATTATATTCATTATCTTTATCTTTTGCGGCGTACTTCCTTGGTTTGGAAATTATAAATGTTACTCTTTGATCATTGACGCGCATAATTAATTCTCTTTTCTACACATCTATCATTGCTCTTCTAGTGGCTAGGAAAGGTCTCCCCGAAATGATAGGTATCTCTTTATCTCCCTCTATATCTAGCATAATGAAATTAAAATGAAAGATAAATTGATCCATTTTCACTATGACATCTTCTATAACTTTTTTAGGGTAAGTTACTGATTTATCTGTTAACTGCAGAGTTACAGTAGTAGGGGTTATTTCTCCTTATCCCAATCTTTTAAATATTGATAATGGCATAAGTTTGATAGTTGCTCCTAAATCATATAAAGCTTTTCCGTAAAATCTATCTATTATTGCACATAGAATGGTAAAGCTACTATGATCTTTAAGCTTTCTAGAAAGCTTCTTTTGAATTATAGCACTACACTTCTCACTAAGTGCAATGGTCTCATTATCTTCAAACATCATTTTTCTAGTAATAATATCCTTCATAAACTTCACATAGCTTGGCATTTGTTCTAAGGCTTCAGCAAATGGAACATTAATTGTAAGCTTCATAAAAATTTCCATAAATTTTGAAAATTGCTTATCCAACCTTTGTTGTCGAAGCCTCTGAGGAAATGGTTGTGGTGGTCTTTCCAAATAGACTTTAAGTGGAGAAATAGGTCTTTTGAAACCTTTCAGAGTGTCCTCTTTTGGTTCTTTAATCTCTTCTCTCTCTACTTTAGTCTCTTTTTGAATTCTACCTTTCAATTCTCTTCCGCTTCTAAGTTGAACTGCTTTTACTTGCTCTTTATTCTAGTTTTTTAGATTTTTTATTGTATTACTTGGAAGTGTTCCTTGAGATCTATAACTTAATGAATTTGAAATTTATCTCAATTGATTCTCAATATTTTTAATTGTAGCTCCTTCACTTTGTAAATGATTTCTCATTTGTAACACCACTTTATCTATAAACAACTTCTTCTCCTTAAATTGAAGATTACTGTTAAAATCTGAAGGAATAGTTGGTCTCTAATTACTATTCCCTTGGTTGCTCCATCTTTCCAATGTGTTTACTTAATTGTTCCCTCATTGTTGATTATTACCACCCATAGTATTATTCTAATAAAAATTGGGATGATTCTTCCAACCTAGTTTATAATCATTTGAATTTAGGTTATTCTACTTGTTATTTATGACATTCAAAGTTTCTATTGATGCATGAGAATCTAGCATTTGACCCAATGAATTCTCTTCAATCTTAGTTATTTGTTGAGAAAAATTCTTTCTAAATTGGTCTAACTTCCTAGAAATTGTAGAAACTTGATTTGCTAACAAAACAAAAGAATTAGTTTCATGAATAACGACTACTTTCTTAAGATTTACCCTCTAAGATGGCCATTGAAAATTAGTGGTAGTCATTTCTTCTATTAAATCATAAGTGTCATTAAATAGTTTTAACATTAATGAACCACCAACAGCGGGATCAATAATATATTTAAGACATCTAGCTAATCTATCGTAAAATTTTTAAATTATTAACAAATTTGGTATAGCATGGTATGGACACTTTCTTAAGAGTTCTTTAAATCACTCCCATGCTTCATAAATAGATTCCCCTTCAAATTTACTAAAAGATGTAATATCATTTCTAAGCTTCGCACTCTTTGATGGTGGAAAATACTTAGCAAAAAATTTTTGTGCTAAATCACTTCAAGTTCCGATAGATCCAGGTGATAAAGAAGGTAACCATATCTTAGCTTTATCCTACAATGAAAAAGGACAAAATCTAAGCCTTATAGCATCATCTAAAACACCATCATATTTAAATGTAACACATAATTCTAGAAAATTGGCAACATTTAAATTTGGATCTTCAATTAGTGCTCCCCCAAACTGATTATTTGATACTATTTAGATAATCGCAAGTTTAAGATCAAATGAATTAATCACTATAGTGAGTTTTTGAATACTATAATGAAGTCCATCCACTGTAGGGTTTGCATAATCTCTTAAAGGTCTAAACTCTACAACATTTTGATTATTTTGATTTTCCATTTCTTGAAATTTTTCAGTAATTTTTATTTTTTAAAATTTTTTAATCATTCTTTCTAATTCAGAATTGTAAGACACGAGTCCTACATAACCTAAACTGCACTTACATTACTATAAAATAGAATAAAATAAAAAAAATTAAAAAAAGCACACAAACAAGAACTTTATATAAAAATGATACTACAATAATCCTAAAATAAATCTTAAAATTTAAATAGGACTTACTAACAATTTTGTTATCCAAAACCTCTTTTTGATTTTTTTTTCCAAATTACTAATATTTTTCTCCTTCCCCGGCAACAGCGCCAAAACTTGATGTCGATTCTTCGGTTTATATAGATGTGAAATGTGATGTATACGATTATATTCATAATATTTCAATATGGGATACTATGCAAGTATACGTATCATTATCAAGTAATTTAGAAATTTCTGATTTAGTCCCAAATATCAAACCCACAAGAAGGATTAGTGTTTGATAACAAAATACTTAGCAATATATATTCTTACTCAAACTTAAGATGTTATAATAGGAATAACAGTTTGATTCTTTTTGTAATTTTTGATAATTGAATAAAAAAAGCATCTAATTAACTTAACTAAAATACTTACAAGATGAAAATAATAAAAGTAAAATATAATTTTCCTTATCATGAATCAATGATAAACATATAAATTCAGTTGTGGAAGTATGTTAAATGTGTTGTGCCAAATAGGAAGAATAATATTCTTTACCCTTTCTAGATATGCTGAAAAGAATATTGGTTAATCTATAGTTTGAATAGTCTTAAAGACTGGCTTGGCAAGGAAGATAGTAGCTCTCACTCTGGAGTTCCCTCTTCTCCCTCCACCTGGGGGCTAACATCTCGTATGAAAACCTAAAACCATAAATCAAATTGGGAGCTTTAGCCTGTCACTCTAAAGTCCTCTAATTTTACACCTTTGAAAATATATTTCCTTTTTTATTTGCAGTCAACCCCATGAACTACATTCTCATTCATGAAATCAATATGTGATTCCAACCATTTGTTGACTGAGACAATACCTTCTCGGATATTGCATGTTCTCACAACAAGTTTTAACATCTTAATTGGCTAAATCAAGAAGTAAACGAAGTGCAAGGTCTTGAATCATCACAAATTCTTCCAACGTTGAAGTCTAATACTTCGCACAACCTTCTTTAAACATTTAATCACTTATCATTTTAAGGAGAAATATAAAGGAAACTAAGCAAAATCCTTGGAGAAAACACAACCACAAATGAGTTTAAAAGTAGAAATCATGGACACAAACAATAAATATAAATTAAAAACAAGTGTAGTCAAAAAGATAAACAGTTATCTCAAATTCTCTCCACCAAATGTCTTGAAGTTCCTTTGAATTCTCTTCCTTCTCTCACAATAGAAACTAACTCTCAATGTAAAATAAAATAAATTAAAGGTGGCCGACAGCAGCAACGGCGACTGTAAATTTTTGTGGTTGGTTGTTGGCCCCCTCCTTTAGAAAATCTAAGTCTTTTCTTATAACAATCCAATGGGTTCTTTGGTGTCTCTTCATAAAGGTGTCTCCATTTAACGAATCTTCTAGAAGTGGTCTCCTCAAAAGCCAATTGAATGAATTTTTGTGTCCATGGGCTATTTTCAGGCTTTTATTAAGGGTTGCTTCAAACACCTCTTCAAAATTCTACTTCAACTAATATTTCTTCAAGTAACTAACTTTGGCGCTTAAGCTCGAAGTACGTGGCGCTTAGGCGCCCCAGTTCATTTTTGTACCTTTCTTTATTTTTATTCAAAATTTGACCTTTTTTCACTCCTTTTTGCATTTTTCATTCATTTGATTTTACTTTAAAAAAACATACAAATACCTTTCATTAAAGCATAATATCTCAACAGTATATATGAAAATATGTACAAAAATACTACATATTTTAGGTGCATCAATAATGAGGATAGAATGACTGTAGGAGAATGTAAATATAGCCTAAAACATGCTTGCAATAATATTAAACTAAAAAGGAAGTTTACTAACTTTAAAATTTATTTTTCTTCCTACCTCCAAACTTGATTTTAAACACGTATACATTCAAAATAGAAAATATAAGGAGGAAGAATAGCTCAGAAATTCTACCTTTCACAAATATCTACAAGTATTCATCACGACAAAATAATATGCAATTGAATGAAAGTCTAAACTAAAAGATTCTCAATAAAATGAAAAGAAAGGTCTAACGACTAGAACAAGTATCAGCTTAGGAATATATATAATTATGTGTTCTCCAAATCTTTATATTATTGTAACACAAACACAAAAACACATGATAAAAGAGGTTAATTGTTCTCTTAACTCAATGCATCTCCCTAACTTCCAATTTCTAATGGAATCACTACACAGATATATTGGGCACTTATAAATGATTTTATAGATTCTAATCCCAAAGCTAAGATTACTCTTTTATTTATGGTTGTGTTTCAATTCTTCCCCATGTTGGTGAGTAAATGGTGGAGGTGGTCTTTCTATATTTATCTTAGTTGAGGAAATAGGTTTTTCTAATTCCTTAGGAATTTTTTTCATTGGTCTTTCAATTGCCTTATCCTCATTTCTCAACACAAAGTTTTTTTGAAACATATCCTCAAACTCCCTTCTAAATATTAGTTCAATAATTTTAAATTGCCCATCATTCATCTCCTCAAGGTTTATGTCAGGGTCACTAGGTAAAACATATGGGGGTAACTATTAATTGCATTAATAATCTGCCCTAGTTTGTTTACTATATTCCTTATTGTGACCTCTTGATTTTCCAGTTCACTCTTCATTTCATTAACAACTTCTTCTAACATTAATTCATCCTCCTCGTTTTGTGGGTTGGAGTAAAATTTAGGAGGATTATTAATTGAGTTAATAATCTATCGTAATTGGTTTTCCATATTCCTTATTGCGGTCTCTTGACACTCAAGCTCACTCTCCATTTGAATAACAAAACTCTTCTAAAAAGTCCTCATTCTGGTGGTTGAAGTTAAAATTATGAGTAAAAGAAAGTTAATCATTATAACTGCCATGATTATTCCAACTACATATCCGATTAAATTGATTATGTTCCAAAAATTGTTCTCTTCCAAAAGTATTATTCCCATTAAAATTTAAATGATTTTCCCAACCTGAATTGTAACAATTAGAATAAGAACTTTGTATCTCATGGTCAGTTTCAATCCATTTTCCATATGAATTTTCCTCAATAATTGTGGTTCTTTGAGGATATCTTTCTATGTATTGATCGAACTTCCTCTCAACATCTACAACCTGAAAAATTAAAATTGTAAAAATATCTTCTTGAAAATTTGCCTCTCTTGGGGTTTTCTCTTTTAAAGCTACTAGCATTATAATCTAAATATAAATATTCATTATATCATTGATTCGTCATTTATACATTAAATTCATGGAGGCTTTTCAAATCTCTCCCAAAAGTTCTCTCCAAATCTGAATTGTAAAATTCAAGGTCTGCAGCCCTTGAATTACACATACAAATCTAAAGACTTAACTAATAGGACAAATATCAAAAATATTAAAATAAACACATAATAATTAAACACACTATATAATAATACTAGAAATTCCAAATCTAAGCTTTACAGGTTAAACTAAAATTCTCTTAAACTTATTACCGAAGCTTCCCCAGCAACGGTGCTAAAAACTTGATGTGTTCTTAGTGTGTGTTATTTTTCTATGTGTTTTATGTTAATTTAAACTCCCAGAAATAGTGCCAAAAAATTGACCCGTCCCAATATTTACGCAGTAATTTTGCTTTAAAAAATATGGCCAAAAACATGACCCAATTTATATTAAGTTTTTAATTTGCAAAATAGAAATGCTATATAAAATATATAAAAAAGTTCACATACTAGTGGTTCTACGCAAGAGTACGTATCGCTTCAAGTAATATAGGGCTTTCTATAAAACCCCAATATCGATCCCACAGACAAGCACAACAAGAAATCCCTTAGGCTAATTCTAGTCTACTACTATCATGTCTTACTCTGGAAGATGGAAGTTCTTATGATAATAACATAAATCACAATATTCAAACTATAAAAAGTAAAGTAAGAAAGACATGTTAAAATGGGTTTAATGAATGCTAACAGAAATATAACTAAAAGAACTAGGTTTACAAAACTAATTTCTTAACTTCAAAGTTAAATTTAGTAATACTAAACAAAGTTTTGTGATGAAAAGTTCAAATTTAAGAAAGAATTCTTCCCCTTTACAATGAGCATATGGATTGTGAAGAAATTAAAATCATTTGAAAATATATTAAATTATTTTTGTGCTAACTAGGAGAAATCTTATTCATTACCCTCTTCCAAGTGCATAAAGAACATTGACCAATCCAGAGTTTGGTCCCTAATTCTGTGATTAAGCTGGGAGGATACTGACTGCCACTTTAGAGCTCCCACTACTCCCTCACTTGAGGGCTAACAATCTCGCATCAGTTTCCAATCAATTGGACCAAATTGGGATATTAATCTTTCACCTTAAAATCTTCTAATTTGCATATAACAAAGTATACTTCTGTATTTATTGCACTAAAACCCATGGATGAAATACTCTCTAATGAAATTAAATGTGATTCTTCCCATGTTGTATAAATCATATCCCTTTTGGAAAATATGTTTCTCAACATATTTTAACATTTCTATTGGCTAAATTAAAAAGTAAATGAAGATTAGATTTTGAATCATCACAAATTGTTGACATTTAAAGCCATATAAAAAAAATCAATTCTTTACAAAACCATATCTCAAGGTAGGGAGAAAGATAAAGAAGCTTACTCAAAATTCATGAAAAGGACATGACATAACACATATTTCATTATTAAAAACAAGTTTACAGAATAAAAGAAATAAAACACAACTTATCTGATAATTATTTCCAAGCAAATCTCTAGAATTTCTCTTCAAGCCATTTTCTCCTTACAATAACTCATAATTCTGTCCTAGAAATGTAATGAAGAAGAAATCTATCACCTTCTCTCTCCTCTTACAATCCCTGAAGAAAATCCCCAAACCCTTATATTTCTCTCTCTCTCTCTCTCTCTCTCTCCCCCTTTCTATCTTCTCACTCTCGCGCCACACACACTCACAAAACTCACGCCCCAAACTCCTCTTCAAGCCCTAGACTTCCCTCACTTTTATTAAAGGCTGCCTCCCTCCAAAATGAATTAAAAATTCCCTTTAAAATTCTATCCAAAAATCAACTCTTTTGAATTAAATAGAGAGGTCCATTGATCCAAGAGACATATCCCTTCATAAAGGAACCTTCCAAAGTGTCTAGATTCATTAAATCACTCCAAGGGGTGTTTAGAACAAGTGTCCCTTTAAAAATTCACCCAAAAATCATCCTGAACCATCTTAATCCACATAAAGTCATCTCTGGCATATCATGCACCAATTCTTTGGATTTTGGCGAATTATGTGCCACTCTATAACAGCTCCACCATTTTGGTACATTGGGCTTTGTTCTACCCCGTTTTAGTTGTGTTTCGCTCCTAACAGATATACCTACAAAATAAGCATAAAAAACCTTTATCTAAAGTGTAATTTCTTTCAAAAACATATAAATGTAAAGTATATTAAGCATATAAAGTCAGATTGAAATGTGTCAAGTCAGAATTTTCCTTCTTACTCGTTTGTACTCTAAATTGCACCATTTTTGCTTCATTATCTCCAAAAGTTAGTTTTTTGTACCTGAAACCAAAAATATGCAAAATACCTTTCTTTAAAGTGTAATATCATTAAAAATCATTAAAATTGAGCATTAAAAAGTAGGTAATTTTTAGGCTTATCATTTATCTTCCAACTAATTATCATGTTTCTTTAGATTGAATTAGGTTCAGTACAAGGCTCAAAAGACACTGCTGGTAAATGTCTAATTAGAAAATTCATAATAAGAAGATCTTATTAAAAGATCAACCTATGAATCAACCATTATTTTGCGATTTTAGATCAGTGGATTATTGACTTCCTAACTCATGTCCCAAACTTTTAAGTCATTCAAGTCAATTTCATCTCCTAATGTTAAAAAAATTGAATAAATACATCTATGCCATTTTTTTTAAAATGAGGTTAATTGTTTTCTACCTCTAACACTCATGTTTTTACTACCCAAAATGTTTCTTAGTCTCAAATATTACCCTTTAAACCCTTAGCTCACCCTAAATTTTGATTAAGGGTGAAGAGGTAGAAATAATAATTTTGCCCCTAAGGCTCCTATCCTCATAAATCTTTTAAATTAATTCACTTGGGCTTGAAAATTTGCTGACCCATCTTTAATGGGTTAATCAAGGTATCAATGAAAAAACCATATTTTTCCAGTTTTTATTTTATTTTTATAATTATAATAATCCAAAAATTGGAATTTTTCAAGATAGTTTATTTAATTAATCAAAGTAAAGTTTCTGTTCTTAGCAAAAATTATTGGAGGATCATCTAAGTTAGAGAACCACTTAGACCAAAAATTTATGAAATTTTGAATTCGAATTTAATTTTTATAATTGTTTGTTTATTTTGATGGTTAATTAAATAGAAAATATGTTTTAAAAAAAATCAATTTTATATTTTTCATTGCTCTCCTTTACCTTTTTAGGCATTTAAAAGTACATAAATTTACTTAAAAGATTAGAAAAGACATTTTGATGTATTTATTATATATTTTAAATTTTTAATTATTTTTAAATTAGAAGATAGCCCAAAAATGGACTATTTATTTTAATATCAGTCTTATTTTTCTTAGATGCCCCTGATTACAAGGAATACTCCAAATCACTTTTCATAATTTTCTTAGTTATATTTTATTTAGCATAATTATTTTAGTGCCAATATCTAATTTTTCATGAAAAATAGACTTTAGTAGCTAAATAAATTTAAAATGGTTCCAAATTTTTTATAGAGACTTATGGTGATAATTTTTGTTAATGTGAACCAATATTTACAATTTTTGGAATTATATTTTAGTTATTTATTATTTTATTAGTTTTAATGATTTAAATTTGGGAAATTATATTTTAAAAATATTTAAACTTATTGTTTATTTTTCTTACACTCCTTTGACCATGGTGAACCTACCAAAGCAAACCCAATATTTTTTTCAGATTTTTATTATAATTTATATAATTATTTTAATCAAAAGGGTTAATAACATTAGAAAATAAGATTTACCAAGTTAAAATTGCTCTCTGACTTTGGAAAAAAACATAGAACATTCCTGATCAAAGAGAGAAAAAACCCTCAAAATTTCATTTTATGGTGATTAATATTTAATTAGTTATGACTTAATGAAGGTTTAGTGTATTTAATGACTTTACAAATAAATATAAGTTGAATATTTATGATTTTTGGTCAACGTGATTCTCCTATATTCATTGAGCAAAGTGGTATCTTTATTTAATTTTTATGACTTTTCTACAAGAAGTTATAAATTTTTGAAGTTTTCTGATCTAATTAAATAAAAAGGCTTATTTTTCTATTTACACACATCAGCACCAGCGCAACTTATAAACCTTCTAAGCTCCACACGTCATTGCACTATTGGATGCTGCCTTCTGAGTTAGCCACAAAGTGTACACCCTTTATGTTCCATTAGATCCGTCTGATGTGATCTTATCTGTCTATTTGGTACACGGGCGATCGAACGACTCTTGGTCATTGTCCCGAAGTAACCTAACTAGTAAACTGTTTATTTTCTAAACCTAAATTCTCCCTTGATTCTTAACCAAATCATGTAGGTTTTCTTCTTACACCATCATCTAGTCAATTCAAACACATCTATATGGTTACATGCTCATTAAATTTAACTTCTCTTTACAAATGGTGAAACTGAGTTGAAAACAAAGGTTTGCAATCTGTCGCTTTGCCCAAGAGGAGAGGCCTCCATTGCATGCTTGCAGAAGCTTCATTAGAGTCCAACAAGCCTCCTCGAAGTGTCATCTTCCCTTAGTATAAGGTTCAGTTAAAAATTCAATCAAAGGGTGGCACGGGCTTGGTCAAGTTCAGTGACAAAGGGCACAAATGATTGGGCTTTTGGTGGGAAACTTACTCTCTTGCTCTGGTGAAGCTTAAGAGTGAGTTAACTTGGGGACTTGACTGAGTTGGAGGGATGAAAATGAAAATTCTTGATTTTTTAAATATTAAATTAGGGCTAATCAAGGGGAATTAATGCAGAAAAATGATAGGGATTGGCTTCTCAGAGTTGCAAAGGGGTCTGGCGAATATTTTGTAAAGTTTTGTTTAGGTTTTAGCACCCCTCACCATTTGGCCATGGGAGGTCCTCTATTTAAAAGCGGGGGCTCTAGTGGCCAACAGGGAATGCCATGGTGGCAAGACAGTCGCTTAGGTGGAGGTAAGAATGGTTGTGATGGTCAATTAGACTGAACCAGCTTGGGTGAGTTGAATTTTAGGTTTTTGTCGTTTGTGCCTTCTCAAGCTTAAGTTTTTCCAGTTGCTAAGGTGGCTGGTAGGCTAAGTTCAAGTTACTTTTGAGCTCAAGGAAGTTAGGGGGACTAAGTGGTCAACTCAAATTGGTTTTAGATAAGCTTCAAGACGATAAACCGAAGAAAAAATAGGGTTTAGGCTAAGTGAGCTAGGTTGAGTTCAAGCCCTTGGTCAACTAGCTAGGTCTGGTCCCAAAGTAGTTAGGGTGCTTTAACTAGCCCTAAGGAAGCTTTGGGTGAGGTCAAATGGCTAGCTCGATCATGAGGCAAAAATTTACATGTTACATGAAGAAGGAAAGTCCAAGTGAAGGAGGGAGAGGGATTTGTCACCTCCTTTTGCCAAATTTGATACGCTTGACCTCATGATGTCCATGGAAGGCTCCATGAGGCATGCCATGCAAAGTTTACAAACATGAGAAAGTTTCATGCAAAGGAAGTTTTTTTTTTTTCGTTTTTATGAATTTTAAGGAAAAATTTCATGATGCATAAATTGGATAAAAATTCAAATGCATTTATGGTATGCTTGGTAAGATGCCATGATGAAATAATTTAGTTTGAAATGAAATGATCAAGCATAATTTTTTTTCTTGTGGGCTTAATTTGGGCCTTTTAAAATCAATGCCATGGGCATTTGAAAATGCAAAAGGGTATGGGATTTCAAAATATGCATGAGGGATATAAATTAAAATTAACCATGGCCTAATCAAATTGTGCTTGAGATTGATTAAAACTAAATTTGAACATTGAAATTTAGTAGGTTATGAGTGAATTGAATGAAAATTGGGGGCAATTTGATCATTTGGGTGCAAATTTGTGGTTTTGGGTCTTTAAAGGCAATTTGGGAAATTTAAGCAAATTTGGTGGATTTGGGCATAAATGAAGATATTAGGTGATTCAAATTGATTTTGTGGATATGTAAAGTGAATATGGGGAATTTAGAAATTTTTGGAGTAATTTTGGAAATTTTGGGGAATTTAGGGGAAAAATTGGGATTTTGCTAAACAATGGTCAATTTCATCAAATTAGGCCCATTGGCTGGTCAGGATTATTTTAGGGGAGGTTCGGAAAGATTTGGGAGGTTTTGTGAATTTTTGGGATGTTAAGGGTATTCTTGTATTTTTTTTGCAAATCTAAAGGTATTTTGGGAATTTTGGTGAAATTGTGGTGTTTTGATCAATTTGGATAGTTTGAAGTGGTTTGTCATGGCTTTTGGAGAAAATTTAAAGATTTGGACCACTTTTGGAGTTCTAGGATTCCAAGGGAATTTCGGTAATTCTATTAAAATGTTGTAAAATTTGGGTATTTTAGGAGGGTTTAAGGTTTAGGCGTATCTGGTCATGCATAACAACCTTGGGACCAAGCCATGTCAAATGGCAACTCCGTCATAAACATTCTCATGTTGTTCTTAGAGATCTCAACCAAAGGCCAGAGGCTCGAGACCATCCATTTGAGTTTCTAAAAGAGAAAAGGGAAAAAGTTTTAATGAGTGTAGATTTTAGGGTTATAGGACAGGTGAAGACGTCTGATGTGCTCAAATGTGTGAGAGACCAAACCCTAGCCACCTAAGGTTGTTCTAAGTTCAACAGTCTTATAGGAACTCATCCTTGAATCCTGACATGTCAGTCTCTACCTTCCAAGTGTTGGAGGTTTATGACCATCCATGTAGGATTTCAAAGAGAGCTAGGAGGTGGTTTGAATTTCTATGTAGGTGGGCTCCATCTCTAGTCTTCTAGGATAGTCAAAAGAAACGTCATATGGCTAGATCCTAAGCACTAAATGGAAGGAAAGACCTCACCAAAATTGAGGTGAACAAATGGACCCCAATATTTGTGGTGTGCTAACTAAGCACACCACACGTATTGACATTGACTAAAGAGATAAGCAAAACCAATACAAACATTCCAAACCAACACATTTAGAATAAAGAGTAGAGTGAAGAAGGTTTCCACTGGAGAGTATTAGGTCAACCTTCGATTGAGATCGATGATTCTGAAACTTTTGCTAAGAATTAGCAGGCAGACCTTCAAATTTGTAGTCTAAAAATGGATTTTAAATTCATGTTATAATTTTATGTTTGTTAACCCTCAAAAAAGGTTATTTTATGATTTTACAAAGACAACTATGATAGGAAAACGACGATTAGGGCAAAGATTTGACTTGATTTTTTTAATTTATTCGTTTGATTTTGATTGGATTTTAGTTAGAATTTTTGTTTCAGTTTTGGTTTCAAGGAAATTTTAGGAAATAAGTATAAGTGGAGAGACCAGTTCGAGATAGGAAAAACAAAGGATCACATCCAAATCAAAGACCACTGAACGAAAAGGGTACTACAGTGGGATGTTAAGCACGGGGACTTACTTTTAACCCAAGAGGCACTAAAAGTGCAAATCACATTAGAAAGGAAAGCACAAGAACTCACATCCAACCTAAGAGGTTATGAGGGGTGTTGAGATGAGAATGGGATATCTTACTCCATTAAAAGTGGTGTTATACCTATCTCAAGAATTGGGAATCCAAATTTAGGTACTCATTCTGAGAAGCGAAGTGGAGTTTGGGTACCAAACCTAGAAAGATGAGAATTAGAAGCCTTGCACTAAATCTGAGATGGGAATTGGAATGTGAGTACCAGCCCCAAAAATATGAGAATTGGGAGCCTTACTCCATTTAAGGTGCACTTAAACCAATCTTGAGGCTTTGAAAATAGGTTGCCTTGCTCCATTTAAGGTGGTTTTATACCTATCTCTGAAAGTTGGGAATCAAAATTTGGGTACTGACCCTGAGATGGGAATTGGAATTTGGGTATAAGCCCCAGAATGATAAGAATGTAAGCCAGGTACTGACCCCAACATGGGAATTGGAGTTTGGGTACCAAGACCAAAAAGATGAGGAACGGGAGCATTAATCCATCTAAGGTGGCCTTACAATCATCTCAAAGAGATGAGATTGGGATGACTTGCTCCATTTATGGTAGTTTTTTACCTCTCAGAAAGGTGGTAATCCTAATTTGGGTACTGACCCCAAGATGGGAATTGGATTTTCGGTACCAACTTTGGAAAGATGAGAATTAGAAGCCTTACTCCATTTAAAATGGTCTTATAACTGTATCGGAAGGGTGTGATTAAAAATTTGGTTACTGACCCTGAAATAAGAATTGGAATTGGTTACCAACCCCAAAAAGATGAGAATCAAAAGCCTTACAACATTTAAGGTTGCCATACACTGATCTCAAAGTGATGAGAACAGGATGCCTTGCTCAAATTAATGTGATCTTATACCAGTCTCGGAAAGGTGAGAATTGGAATTTTGGTATTAACCCCGAAATGATTATTGAAATTTGAGTACCAATCCGAGAATGAGAATTGAATTTGGGTACCAACCTCAAAACAAGAGTTTCATTGAAAAGGAAGGGTCTAAGGACTTCTTTTCCAACTAAGCAAAGATTTTGGACATTTAGTGAAAATTTGTGAAAGCTTGTAAGAAATTGAATTGCGGAAGATTTGGATTTGTATAGATTTTGGAAAGTTAATGAGATTTCTTGAGAGTTTTGAATTCGAGAGATTTTCTTGTCTTTTGTTTCTTTTTAATTTTGATTTTATTTATTGTTTTCATATTTTCATTTCATTTCTTGCTTGTTTGTTTTATTTTACTTAGTATTTCAAATTTCTTTTATTTTTCTTTGTCATTATATTTGTATCATTCTTTGTTCAACATCTCTTAAATAGAGTTAAAATTAAATTAGAGGTGTTCGCAATTAATTGCGCCTAATTCGAAGGCAAATGTGACATAGTAATTTCCATTCAATTGTTAAAAAATTACTTCATGTGATTCTATACATAAAAGAATACACTAAAAATGTTTTCTTACATCAATCTTCTAAAAAGTATACTGAGACACTATAACCTCAAGCAGATATCATTACGATTCTTCATTTCATTTCTAAATACTTCCACTATCCATGTCTGCCCAGTAAACTACACTAGTAATAACATCACCTTCTAAGTCGCCGTCAGAAACAGAATCTCATACAACTGTGCCTTAGAGGTGTTCTATCTCTACGTAGCTTATAGTTCAAGAGGTTGCAGGCTTTATAAGTCTGGATTTGGTAGGTAATTGAATAACCTCCTCTCCTCGCTTGTTATTCCAAAAGTGATTGAGATCCTTTGATATGGAGCTATCAGAATGCACTGCTTGGCCACATCTGCACCGTTGCCTTTCAACACCAGAAAAAAACCTACCAGTAGAGGTATTTCTACCGACCCTCGAAATTCACCTTGGATAACTATCTGAAGGTCCGTTCTTAACATTATGTTGCATTGGTTAATTAACGACACAGTGCAGAAGGGCCTCATGAAGTCCTGGTGATCTATGTGAGGCAGGATATAGTCCCCCTCTTCATATATGTTGATGATACAATTGTTGGGCACACAATCAACAAGCAACACTTGTCAGGCTACCATCCACTTGATCATTCTCTTCATCAATCCCATCATCAGATCGATCTCATCGTGACAGAGTATGTATAGCATGTTTCCTTCAGGGTCCTTGGCAAAATTGGAGTAGCAACCACATTATATTGTGATTCTTCCCTTGCCTCACATCCACTTATGAGGTACTGAATACGTATTCCTCCTCAAACAGGGAGGAATACACATTCCATGATCTAATTTAGCTTGTCCTCAGAGAATACATTTGTATGTGACTCCAAGCCTTCTAATATATTGATGTGTCTGCCCTGTATCCTCTGGAAATACTCAAAATTTTGGTTCTGCACTTTCTTGATTCTTCGCAATTTGTGTTCTAGGATAATTTGCAACTGTCAGGGTCTAGTGACAAACTGCAAGATGTATAGCTCAACATTGACAGGTTGCGCCATCATCTTAGGAACAATTTATGTCATAGTGACTGTCATACTCGTTTTCACCAAAACAATTGTACTGTCGGTAATAAACCTTCTTTGTTTTGCTCCATTGCCAACTTTATCAACTTCTTCTGGATTTGGTGGTTGCAATTCATCTTTGAGTCAGGGTAAGAGTTTCCCTTCTTTCAATTTGAATATCTACAGGCATGACACTGACAAGGTCCACTCCTGTAGTCATCACCATGGACTTCATTTTGCTGCTCTCGATGTTTCACCTATCACTTGCCACTGCCTTTCTTGTACTTTCAAATTTCCTTTCTTTTATGGCAATCCGCTTGCCATTGTTTCTAAATCTCATGACTGTCTTACTATCACGAAGTTCTTCCTAGGCCACGGTAGTCGAGGGCTCTTTTTTGTATTCCAACCTGGCTTGAGCAAAGTTCAAGCAAATTTGATCACAACTCCTTCTTCAATTTTTTTGTTTGTCTGCTGTAAGACTGACATCATTTTTAAGGGTAAGGATCAACCTCCCGTTTGACATCTTACTTCGACAAGGATTAATAAATCAAGGTGCCAAACATAAAATAACAAGAACATTAAAACTTTAAGTTTTAGTGAATTTTCTTTATTTACTTGTCCGATTTAATATTTACAAAAAGGAAGGGAAATTTTTTTTTATTATTATTATATGGTTCAATTTTATTATTTTGAAATTATCTTTTCTTTTCATAATTTTTCTTATAAATTATGGGTTCAGACCCAACTGAATACAATTATTGCATCGGTGCTTCTAGGAACACAACTCTATTTCTAAAGTTTGTCCTTCAAAACATCATGTCATGTAAAACTTTTTAAAGTATCCTCCATTAAAAAGAAGCATTGGCGTTCTCTCTGACAATCCACACATTTATAGGAACCATTAAAGTAGAATTTCTCAAGCATAAATTGTCCTTCCCAAGTTTGATCAAATTTACCTCCTATCTCATGGTGTGCGAGAATTGGCTTTCTAAGAACAAGCACTAATTCACCAACCTTAAAAGTGTCATGGGCCTGGATCTTCTTGTCTTAATGCAACTCAAAATTCTATTATGTTAATATTCACTTTTCTTTCAAGCATTTCTAATCTTCTAATTGTAATTTGGCGTTCTATTCATCAATGATCTTATTGGCGATGACAACTCTGAGAGACCAAAGTTGAACTTCTAATGAAAATATAGCCTCAGATCCGTACACAAAAGCGTAAGGTGTAGACAATGTAGGAATTCTAAACATCATTCTTGTAGGTCCATAAGGCTTCTAATAACTACTCATGTCAATTCCTTTTGTTTTCATTCCAAATTTTCTTTAATATTTGGATGAGAGTTTTATTAAAAGCCTCGGCCAAGTCGTTTGCTCTCGTGTAGTAGATTGTCTTGTATCACAATCTATATCATGTGTTTTGATAAATTTTTTTATTCTTATACTCATGAACGTGGACCCATTATCATAGTGTGGTATCCCAAAATTGTAGATAGTCTAGTTTTTAAAGTAATGAAAAATGCGGTGTGCCTTTACCTTTCTAAGGAGTACTGCCCCTGCCCACTTTGAAAAGTAATCAGTAGCTGCGAGGATAAATCGACGACATTTTAAAAATAAAGGTTCTATCTGTGCCCCAACACTTGGATGGCTACAGCGCGATGGTCTGATGCAATACATTCATAAGTTAGTGTAGAACCACCCTATGCACTTCGCATTGGTGACAACTCTTAGTGATCTGCATGCAACTGGTCATTGATCCCGCACTTAATGCTTATGCACAATATAGCAATAGTTCTGATGAATTTTTTACTTATATTTCCTTATTTTGCAACAAAACAAAAAACTTGATCCTGAAGAAAAATAAAAATTTAACTTTTAAATTTATATATATTTATAATGGGATACTACACAAGTATACGTATCGTTATCAAGTAATATAAGACTTTCTTATTAAGACCTGAACATCGAACCCACAAGAAAGATTATGCAATATAAACATTTTAGAAAGTTTTTCTATTTTTTTTAAAATAATTACTTAAACTAAAAATGATTTTTGCAGGAATTTAAAATTTAAATATTTTTTGTATTTTTGATATTTTAACGAAGCAGTAAAAAGATAACTAAAGTTTTCGTAGAAGAAAAGTACTTAATATGAAAATATCTTTCTTCTTATCATGAATCAGTAATAAGTACAAGAATTTTGTTGTGGAATTATGCAAATTGTGTTATGCCAAATAGGAGCAATAATATTCCTTACTCTTACTAGAGATGCTATAAATAACATTGGCTAATTTAAAGTTTGAATAATTCTGAAGACCTGCTAGGCAGGGAAGATACTAGCTCTCACTCTAAAGTTCCCTTGATCCCTTCACCTAGGGGCTAACATTCACGTATCAGAACCTAAAACAATAAACCATGTTGGGTGCTTTAACCTATCACTTTAAATTCCTTTAACTCTACACCCATCAATGAATATTTCCTTATTTATTTGCACTCAATCATATGAACTACGTTCTCATTCATACAACCTCATGTAATCTTTCCAATTGTTGATTGAGACAATACCAGCCCGAATCTTACATGTTCTCACAATAAATTCTAACATCTGGATTGGCCAAATCAAGAGGTAAATGAAGTGCATGGATTTAAATCATCACAACTTCCTCCAACATTAAAGATCAATACTCTCCACAAATTCCATCCATAACTTAATTACTTCTCATTTTAAGAATAATGATAAAGAAAACTACTCAAAATCAATGGAGAAAACAAAACCACACTTTAGTTTAATAGAACAAATCATTGTCAAACCAACAATAAGTCTCGATTAAAACCAAAAGTAGTCTAAACCTAAAAGATAAAAACTTATCTCAAGTCCTCCACAAAAATTTTGAAGTTCTTTTGAATCTTTTCTCTTTTACAATCACTCAAAATAAAAAAAACAAAAAGGATAAAGTAAATAAAAAGTGGCTCCTGAAAATCTCTCTGAACTAACTCTCTAGAGAAGAACTTTCAAAACTTTCTAATATTTTGAGGACTCTTTTTTAGGTCCTCTCTTCTTTCTTTTATAGTTTTCTAAGAGGTGCCTTGGGATCTCTTCAAAAAGTGCCTTGATTTGATGTATTTGCCCAAGAGACGCATGGTGGTTACCACCACCTATTAAGCCAAAGGGTGGTTACAATCACCTATTAAGATAATGGGTGCCTCAAAAACCACTTCAAAATTCATGAAAAACTGATTTTAAGTGTATCAGTCATCATTATGGCCCAGTATTATCTTGACCTCTTAATCTTCATTTCCATCTTTAAACCTGACTAATGAGCACCACAAAGTCATTCATTCATCTCCTTGACAATACACTGCACTTCAAGACCACTAAGGCACCTCAGCCATATCTGATCAAATGACCTCTGGTATAAGACATTTTCTATCAACGCATAGGACATAGCCCATTTCTTGATGTGATGCACAACTGACTTGTCATCTAGTAGCTTTCTTTTTTACAAATAGTCTAAAAACTGTTGATGTCAATCTTTTATAGTTTCTACAACTGATATCTCTGCTTTGTCAATTCATAATCTATGCAACATATCTACATCAATCTGGGATAGGACCTGACATCCACATACTGTTATTTCAATAAAATGTTCTTACAAACATTTAAACTTTTTTGCAAGTTGGGCCAAAGCGTCTACAAAAGCATTCACTCTTCTCAGAACCTTGTATAGTGTTACATTTAGAATCTTCTTCAATATCCTCATTGTATACTAAAAATAATGCGAATTTGGGTTTCAAAATATTGTACTTCCCAAAAACCTATTGTATAATCAATTGTGAGTCACTGTGGACATTGATGTTGGTTATCCCCATTAAAATGGAAAACTCGAGCCCAGTTATGAGGGCCTCATTATCTGCTTCATCATTCATACACCGCTATGTTAAATGGTAGGAGTACCTCAACATTCATCTTTCCAGTAAAATAACGATTAATTCAATCCTTGTTTTTCCAAGCACTATTGTTTGCAAATCTTTGTCCTTTCGTGCTGATGGAGCTCCATTAAAATACATCTCCCAACACTGATCACTAAGGTCTTCTAAGTTCATTATATTCTCATCTGGAAATTTGTCATTGAGAGGAGACTCTGCTGGTAAGGGATGCTCTGCAAGAAAATTTGCAAAAATTTATCCCTTTATGGCCTAGAGACAAACAAAAGTTATATCAAACAGCAATGATATCATTGACAACCTGCCTAACCTACTAGAAAGCATTAGTTTGGTCATCAAATACTATAGATGATTAAACTTTGAAATCAAGTTGATCTGATAAGAAATCATGTAATGCATGAGCTCTGGGAGACAAAGATCAATGCCAAATATTTCTTTTGGGTAGGAGGATACGTCACTTCCATCAAAATTAGATGACGACTGAAATAGTAGAGAGTATTTTCTTCACCCACATCATTAAACTAGCCTAGCAGGGCTCCGAGGGAATCATCTCAAGTCACGGTAAAAAGTATCAATGGCCTACCTGAGGCATGGGTTACAAAGATAGAAAGTGTCACCAAATATTGCTTGAAGCTTTTGAAGGCATGTCGACAATTTTCATCTCAAGCAAACTTGGCATCCTTTATAACCAGAGCAGAGAAAGGCTACCACCTACTTGAAAAATTAGAAATAAATCATCTATGATACACCAAATTAACTTGAAATGATCACAATTGCTTCAATTCTTTGGGGGTTGCATTTCTAAGATGGCTTTAATTTTTTCAGATCAATTTCAATTCCTCGGTGACGGACAACAAACCCTAAGAATTTCTTTGAGGTAACACCATAGGTGCACTTAAAAATTATTCTCAAATCATACAAGTGATCTTCATTCAATTTTCTCTTAATGACCATGTCATCCATATAACATTCTTTTGATTATGAATGAGATCATCAAAGA
Organism: Phalaenopsis aphrodite; assembly: GCA_003013225.1. NCBI lineage: Eukaryota > Viridiplantae > Streptophyta > Magnoliopsida > Asparagales > Orchidaceae > Phalaenopsis > Phalaenopsis aphrodite. The sequence goes on from NEWO01000184.1 coordinate 175,411, forward strand.
TCCTTGGCATTTCTTGTTGATAAGTTGTACTTTCATTCTTCAACCAAAACAACATTACTGTGTAGCAATACACTTAAGCAATGTTCTGAAAGCTCTTACCATCTCATCTTCTGGAGCCATCTTAATCTGGTTGTATCCGGACAACCCATTCACAAAAGAAAAAATTTTATGGGTCGACATAATATTAATCATCAACTCCTGAAATTGGTAAGGGAATCCATCCTTCAGGCATGCTTTGTTCAGCTCTCAAAAGTCTACGCACACTAAAATTTGATGGTTCATCTTTCAAATGGGCACCACATTGGCCAACCAGGTCGGGTACTGCCTTCATGGACAATCTTAGCATCTATCAATTTATTGACTTTTGATATGACTTGTTGCTTAAATTTTAGATGCATTTTTCTAGGAGCTTGTCTGACAGGAATAGTGCCTTGATCCAATCCCAACTTCTGAACTACAACCTTCTGAGCTAATTCGAACATCTCTTCATAAATCCACACAAAATCATTAAACTCCATTAATGATTTTGAATATATTGGTGGAGTCTTCTTCACCAGCAAGGATCTAATAAAAGTTAATCTAGGCTCTTCGTTAGTCCCTCTGTTAACACTCTTAACGCTTGAATTATTGACTTGATTTTTTCTTCAAATTTTGGTGGAGCATCTTCAATGCGAGAATCTTCAGAGTCTTCTGAAACTTGCAAGAAATTTTCAGCAAGCTCATCGGTGATAGCCATGAAAAATTTCGTATTGTCCATTGGCCTTACCATGCCGAACCGATGACCCTGCTTTAAACTACAAGGTCGAATGGTATTACTCTAAAATTTCTCAAAAAGGTGTGACTGATTTTTTTACCACTATTTAAGTATGACACTACATTGAGTTAACTTCTAAACACAAGGAAAATACCACTCAAAATGTAATTCCATTAATTTGGATGAAGCTACATCTTTTAATTTTACATCATTTTCAAGGTTGGAACAAGAAGAACCCTAATAGGACTTGATTTGTTTGATATCAACACCATGTACCTCCTTGACCATGAAGCCCTTGATGTTTTTAGAATAGATTGGAGTTAAAGTCAAAGTTTGTAAATAGTTGTTAATCTTGTAGTCCATGGATTTTTATTCTTCATTTATATCATCTTATATAAAAATCTCAAACTGGGTTTCTATATATTTATGGTCATTACTTATTTCTTAGCTTCATCTTCCTCGAAACTATCTTTTCGAGCATTGCTGATCACCAAATCCTTTTGTCTAACTATCCCATCATTTCTTCCTTGACCCAACCCCTCGCCTCAACACCAAATGCGAGCTCTGGAGAAACTTTCACCATCTTACCGAAAGGTAGTGGTGAGGGGCTGATAAACCGTCACCATTCCCTAGCCTCAACATCAAATGCGAGCTCTGGAGAAGTGGATGTTCTTCATCTTTTGTCTCTTACCTCTCTTCTGCTTCTTTTGGTGGATTATTTGTAGAAAATATGTTCTTCTTTGAAGGTGCGTAGTAAGCGACATCTTCATGGATTCCTACCTCATGTACAAAAAACGGCTGTAAATATTGTTTAATGCACCGCACTTTAACGCCTTTATAGTGTTTTATACATGGGTGTATGGGAAATGAGACCATTTGGTATTCATGAATCTTAGGTTGAAAAGTAGAGTATTCAAGGAGGTCTCAGAATAAATTATGTGGAATTTTGTGATTGTCCTTGCCAGACCACCAATCACCATAGGTAATGTTATTGATCCAATATCTCTTTCTCCCCTACAATTGAAGCCTCTTAATATCATCATATTTGTTTTGAGGTATTGAGCATCAATTTTCATGTACAATAAAGTAAAAAGGTTCATCACATTTATCGATGCACCCATATCAACTAATACCCTGGAGATTGTAAATTTGTCAATGGTGACTAAAATGTATAGAGGTCGATTATGGTTCGCTATAGCGAGTGACAGTCATTAGTTGTAGAGGTAACACCGTACTCTTCTATTAATGAGCAGACCTTATCCAAGGAGTTATCACCCAATTGAGCTATGAAATTCTCTAGGTTGAGTGAGGCCTTCACAAGAGCTTCCTTGATCTCAATTGACAACATCAGAGCATAGTAGATCCTTAGTTTGGCGTGCAACCTCAAAAGATGGGCTAACACGTTATACTCCCCTTTTTTTTGTTACCCGTTTCCTCAATTCCTTCTAAAACTAGTAAATTCTTTACAGATAGGGTCAGCTCTCCTTAAGTGACCATCTGTTTTACATTATCTTTCAGACCCATTCTCAGAGGTAAAACTTTTCTACTTCTTAAGTTGATCTCTATTATCTCTTCCAAATTTCAAATTGAGTCTGAAGATGTTTTCTCTTAAGCTGGAACAACAAACTCATTTAGATTTGCTTTAGAGTCTGAGAGTTGAAGTTCAATTTTGATAAATGGTCCCCAAACATTGCAAAAGAGTACGTCACTTTTGGAGCTATCATAATCATCTTCATCGGCACCCTCCTCCTTATCAGAATTTTTGAGGTTTTGTTTGATTTAAGAATTGTTATTATGATTGAAATCAAGATCTGAATTATGTTGGTTGTCATAAGTTATGTTATTGCAAGAAACAGTCAAAACGTAGGCAACATCAGCACTCTTCTCATTATAGTAACCCACGAGGGCAGATAAAAATTCATAAATAGCAGAGGTTCGATGGACTCCTCCCCCAAATCAGAAATAATCATTGATTGCAAGAATATAGCTATGCAAAATATATAAAGTTTATTCTACTATGCAACGGTGCCCAAAGCTTGAAGCAATAGTTTATGAATTAGAAATTTAAGCAATTTATGTTGGGATTCTATGCAAGTATACGTATTGTTATCAAGTAATAAAGGACTTTCTATTTAAGCCCCAAATATCAATCCCACGTGGAAGGCTTAAATTTGAAATGATAAATTAACTAGGAAATTCATAGAAAGTAAAACAAAATTACTATATCTAATTTTGAATGTTGAGATATTATCATAACTAAATTATTTAACTACTAGAAAAAATGAAGTGCAAAGTTTAAACAATAACTACTAAACAATAAAACTATTTAACTATGTAACTATGTTTATGTGATGAAAATTTCTTATATGAAAAAGCATCTTTCCCACTACAATGAGATTTTTGTACAATGAGATGAGATAAATAGTTTTAATATGTATTGTTCCAAATAGGAGTGGTTTTAATTCTCTACCCTGATACAGTGTTATAGAAAATCATTGGCTAATTCTATGTTTAGTCTTTAAATCTGTGGCTAGGCTCGAAGGATATTGGCTCCCACTCTAGAGCTCCCACTTCACTTCACCTGAAGGCTAACTCTCGTTTTAGTTCTTCAAACACTAAGAATGAATTGGGGATTTTAGTCTATCACCCTAAAATCTCTAATTCTACACCCAACAATGTATATTTTCCTATTTATTTGCACTTAATTCCATGAACGAAATTCTCCTTCATGGAATAAAATGTGATCATCACTCTATTGTAGAACTCATACTCCATTTCCCGGATTATATGTTTCACAACAAATTTTAACAATTCAATTGGCCAGATCGAAAAGAAAATTAAGTTCAGAGTCAAAAAATCATCACAATTTATTTTATATTTTAACTTTGGCACATCCATATTATCTCTTCATTTCACTATATCTCAAAGTAGGGAAAAAGATAAAAGAAACTACTCAGACTTCATTAGAAAATTACAACAAAACAAAAGTTTCATATATAAAAAAAAGTTCATACAACACTAAAAAACAAACAACATATATTTGAAACTCTTTCTCAAAGAAAAACCCTTGTAGCCTCTTGACAGCGATTTTATTTATGCTTAAAAACACAAGTATTTAATACTGCTGCTAGAAGATTTAATTCCTCAGCAACAACACCAAAACTTAATAACAGTTATAGATTCGATAAAGATGTATATATAAAATATTTCATAATGGTAAAGTCACACTTATCAACGCAAGTATACGTATCACTCAAGTAATATAGGGCTCTAATGGAGTCCTAGATATCGATCCCACAGGGAGTAATATTAGAACTATGAACTAAGATTTTAGAAAATCAATACTTAATCACAACAATATAATTCAAATTGCTTATCTGTCACTAATAGGCAATTGAAATAAATATATAATTTTAATAACTCTTGAATAACTAATTATACTAATAAAGTTTCTAATGTGAAATTCAATATATAAGAAAGCATCCTTCTCCTTGTCAAGAAATTATAGTGAATAGATAAAGTGAATCAGTTCAAATTGTATTGTGCCAAATAAAAGCATACCTATTCTTTACCCTTTGGTCCAGGCATAATGAACATTAACTAATCTTATGCTTGTTGACTGAATCTGCGGCTAGGCTGGGAGGATACCAGCCACGTTCCCTATGCTTGAGGGCTAACACATAAACTTCAGCACCCAAACGATAGGATCAAATTGGGGATTTTAGTCTGTCACTCTAAAATCTCCAGTTCTACGCGTGATAATTTTATTTCCCCATTTATTTGCACCCAACTTCCAAGGGCTTTGACCTCCCTAAATCTTGGATCTAATCTTCACTTTAGTTGTAAAACTCAACATATTTTAACAAATCAATTGGTCATATTGAAAGTAAATAAAGATCGAAGTGAAAAGATCATCACAACTTCTTTAACATTTTCAAGGCTCAACCAATTTAAATCACCATATCACAAATCTCAAGATAAGGAGAAAGACAGAGAAAACTACTTAGAACTCATGGGAAAGGCAAAACAAAACTCAGAATTTATATATATAAGCAAAGTCATACAAATGAAAACAAGTAAAAAACACTTATCTCAAATTCATCCCCAAGCAAACTCCTCAAAGTTACTCTGAATCTCTTCCTTTCTATACAACACACAAAATTCTTCTTTGAAGTGGCAAGGAGAAAGAAATCTCTCACTTTCTCTCCACTTTTACAATCTCTCAATAAATTCCTCACAATCTAACCCTAAAGTAAAATCTCTACACACTACTAGGGCTCTTGGATGTTGTTATAACCTTCCAAATCCTTGAACTCTCCCTCAATGTTTGGCCAAAATCTTCTTTTAAAGATGCGGTAGAGTTTTCCTATGAGTTGCCTAGGCATCCCTCCAAAAATCGTCCACTTTCAATGCACCTTTGGAAATAACCGCTGATCTCACCGTCAGCGGCTTCGAGGGTATCGTCAGCCGGCCTTCTAAATTATTTGTCTGGAGTCTCGGAAAAGTCTCGTCGTCGACGCAGTTGGGCTCGCCGTAGTGCTCTAGTTTAATTCTTCATATTTTGGTCCTTTTCGCTCCAAATTTGCTCCTTTTTGCATCTTTTTGCTCCAACGACCGAAATTCATTACACCTACAACAAAACATTAAAAATACCTTTCTTTAATGTGCAATATCATCAAAAATAGTGTAAAATAAGTATGAAAATCTGAACATATTTTTTTTGTCAAAATCCCCCAAACTTAGCTATTACTTGTCGTCAAGTAATTTTAATACTATATAAAAGTTAGGATCTATTGTAGAAAATTTTTAATTCAGAAATACTATACGTTTGATTTTAAAAAATATCTTAGTGAGATTTTCTGAAAAAAATTAAGTAGTTAAATTAACTCTGTAGCTAAAAATTATATAGTATCAAGTTTAAGAGTTATAGTATTCTATTCATTTCAAGAATGATTATATGTTGTAATATTAAGTCGCTTAGAATATTCAAATGATAGGAACTTCATGAGAACACTACTAGTAAAGATGCTAATCCATAAATATAAGTTCAGGAATGTATTTAGGTTTTCCATTTAGGTAAGTCCAGTGAAGCCAATTTTTGATTAAGCATCTCCTCAAGCTTCTCCTCACTTTCATAATTTTTTCATTCTTTTCTTTTCTCTTTTTCATTTGGATTGCTTTCAATCCTATATATTTTCTCTTCTTTTCAAGGATTGTTGTCAATCCTTTCTTTTTCCTTTTTCAAGTGAGGATTACTATATCTGGAGAGCCTTTAATGATTTTGACCATCACCTTTCTCTCCCTAAATTTGAAACTCAAAGCATTCCTTTACCTTATAAATATGTCATAACTTTTACACGTTGAGCCTCAATCTTTTCTTCTCAAATAAATTTCCAGATTCTTAATACTTCAAAATATAGTTTCCTTTACTTTAAATAGTTAACTATAGTCTCATTCTCTTATACTAAATATCTTAATCTACAAAATTAATTTTCATTACAAAAATATTCCTTTAAATATACCATAATATCTAAATATCTACAAAATATAGTTATCTGAATTAAATTCATTAAATAAAATCATATTAATAATTTTTAAAAATTTATAAATTAAGAACATCTAATAGTTAATCTTTTTTCCCTCCCCCAAACTTAAATTTTTCAATATGAAACGATACACGTGGACAAAAAATTCAAGATATAAATCATACCTCAGTATTTTAGACATTTTCATCGTTCTGAAATTTTTGCGGTCATTCTCAAAATTTATACTTTCTCTAGTCTGTAACATTAGGAGCTTTTTATACATATAAATCATTAAAGAATTTGTTGGGTAATGAAATTTTGAAATAAGTACAAAACTAAACATTAAACAAACACAATATTTTGTTAATACATCGACAATACTAAACAAAAACAATTACAATTAAAATGCAAAATAAAAATCACATCACACTACAATTTTAACAAATTTAAACTACCACACCAACAATTATAATAATAATTAAAATTATCCAATTACAACATAACAATAAAAATGAAAGTACACACACACAAATATTTATTTCTATTACAAAAATTACAAAAATAAAAGTAAAAGTACATCAATTACTATCGAATGTCAAAATCCCAAACTATATTTTCGTATCATTGGTTAGAAGGTGGATTTTTTTTGATACTAAGTATATCAAAGGAATTAAGGAAAAGTAACATCAAGCTCACCTCTATAGTGTCGGGCCTGAGCTTCGTAGTAAGTTATCTCAAAGTCAGAATGCCTCTGTCGGTACTCACTATCATAATCATGTCCACGTTTTGAACCGCCTATTCTTTCATTTATTAGCTCTATACTCTTTTACTGGAAGGTCAACTCATTCATTAAATCAGTCAGGGCAGGGAAACTAGAAGGTGGAAGGTCATAACTAGTAGAGGGGATATCTCTACTAGTATAAGGTTCTTGACTTCTACTCCCAGTTCTCCATTTCTCATGGGATTCATATGTTTTTATTAGCTTTACTGATGGGGTTCATAGGGTAAACCCAATCCTCATCATCTTCAGCTTCCACTCCAGAAAGTTGGCAAAGTGCATAAATGAGGCCAAGATGTCCTAGACCTCCACTTGTTTCACTCCTTCTCGTGGTCAATATATTCTTAAAAATGATTCTTCCCACATTTATAATTTTATTATTCTTAATACAAAAATTCAAAATATCTCTATCTCTTGTTACCCCACTATGGTGATAGGTTGGTAACAGAGTAGAGGAAATAAAATAGTGCCACAATTTAGATGTGGCATTCAACATGGAAGCAGAAAAATTTACCCGTTCTCGTTGCTTTATCTTCCATGTTCCTTTCCCATTAGTGAGAAGGTTGATCACATTGTTCAGCGGAGCTTCCATCATACTGAAGGTTTCATAATGGCAGTTATAGGAGTCTGGGACTTCGTAAAAGGAGTTAATGCTGGTGGCACTAAATTCAACAGAAAATCCCCGCACTTAAATGATTCCATCCTCAGAATAGAACATGTTGGCATAAAACTCTTTTACAATATTAGTAGCAGCCTTATTGGTGGTGTAAGAGAAGTTTTCCCACCTCCGTTCGGTAATAATTTGTTCAATTTCTCCTCACAAACTCTCAAAAACTCGATCTTGCATACATTTCTTTGCTTCAAATACTAAAGAAAACCTTGATTGAGCTTTCACATTGACGAAGCGAGACTCGTAAAACTCAAGTCACCCTTTTTTCGTGGAGCCATTTCAATCTAATCAAAATTATAAAAAAAATCCAAAACATACTTCAAATGTGCAAATAATGGCTTCCAAGAGTGATTCTAAGAGTTCAAAACTAAATTCCATGAATTTCTTCCCAATATTTTCTTCACATTCACAATTTTTTCTGATCTTCTCAATGTGGAAGAAATTCATGGTGAAAATCAAATATTTTTAGTTTGGAGTGAATCTCTTACCAAGAGATGATCAAATTTGATGTCTAAAGGCCTTGAAATTGCCCTCAAATCCAAGATCTCTCATGCCCTAGTTCAAAAATTTCATTTTTTAGAGGAAGGGGATGATGAGTAGTGGTCGTTGACTGGTCAAAATCGTGGTTAAATCTATTTTTTTGGGATCTCACCGTCGGTGAGGTCTTCGGTGCCGTCACTGAGCTCTATTGAATTAATAACCTAAGTCTCGGGAAAAGTCCATCGTAGGGGGCGTCGAGGGCGCCATCGGTGAGCTCTATTGAATTTGTTCAATTTCCAAATTTTTGCAATTTCGATCAATTTCAAGCCTCAACGACATTCTTTCAATTATTATAGACATAATTTTAAGTGATTAAATGATGTACTAACATAAATAAACTTTCACAACACAAAACATCACAATTATATATAAATTTTAAGGGATACACGTCACACGACACGCCTAATTTTGGTATTTTCTCAACCTTAGTACATAAATTCTACATCACAATCCAAGCCACTACACTCAAAACGCTGAAAAAAAACATTCTATGCTCAGTCTCAACTATATAGAGATTTAAAAGAAAAATTCTAAAGCAAAGAAAACACTAAGTTCAAATCAAATTACACACATAGACATACAGGTAGCAATGTAAATCTACTATTCTTAAGATTCAGTGCTAGATTCTCCTCTCAGATCACCCATTGATTGTGCATGAACGAAGAGGTTATAGAAAGGTCAATATGGAAATTCTTCAGTAGAGTCCTCTTCTATCAGTTTCATCTTTCTCATCAATAGTATCAAACTATCTTCGATATGCCTAGAGTGAGCAAATTGTTCTTTCATCGTCCAGTCTAAGAGATCGAAAAAACCAGAGATATTGTTAATTGCATTCATAACATTTTGTACATCTTTCTCAAATTTCTTGATTCTGTGCAGGATCAATAGTGTTTTGTCCGGAACTAAAAGTTCAATAGGCAGTGAATTCTAAGACCATTGATCCACAACAATAGTCATATCATTTTCATCTTCATTAGCTGGGAATCTCTCAGTTGGGTCAAAGGGCTTCCAAGGTAGAAGTACCTTTTCCCAATTTTTATAAGATACTTGGAACTGACTGCAAAGTAAGAAAATTTTGGAAGGATGTCCAAGCCCATAAGTTGATCCATAAACAATAGTCCAAAAACAGACTTCACAATTACAGATCCAATATCAATCGCTAGTCCCATTTGGATGCAGTAATTCAGAATAGCACTTTCCTTAGTAACTTTACTGATCTTCATCATGTAATAGTTTTGCAAAAATGAAGAAGCGCCAGTGTTTTGAAACGGGGTTCAGAAGTGTCGTAGAAAAACTAACATACCCATTTTCTCTCATTTCCCAGTATTCAATTTCGTCCGTTAAATGTTGGTAAATTTCATTCATCAGGTTTCTTGTCAGGACGATGTTGGACTAATGGCAGATAGGAACGTTCTCGATCATATATAACTCATTGATCCATTCAAGAGTAAAAGTTATCCATCTACCTCGCACATACATGACTCCCTGGTTGATTCTATGCAAATTAGCATAAAATTCCTTCACCACAGGAATAACTACGGCGGCTGTAGTGTAGCACAACACTTCCCATCTTTGTCGCACAATCATCTCTTCAATTGTCATCAATGGACCATTCAATCCTCGATTCACAAATCTTCTTTCCTTAATTAATCTTTTCTTTGTCAGTGCCTTGTTGAAGATTCGTTGCGCTTCCGCACTAATGAACTTTCTTCGGATGAACACTTGAATTCTATGGTTTTCAGGGGACTTGGACGCGATAGGGATGAATTTGTTGGAGTTTCATTTTGTTTTTTGGGAAATATGAACTTAGGAATCGAATTTGAAAGTTTAAAAGGAGTAACTCCCATCTAAAACCGCCAAAAACTGTCCATTCAAACTCTAGAAATCGTCATCCTGCCGGTCTCGCCGTCGGCGGCGTCAAGGGCACCGTAGGTAAGCATTTATATATTATTTCTTGGACTCTTGAGAAAAACCCACCGTTGGAAGCATCGAGGGTGCCGTCGATGGCACCGTCGATGCCCAAGGCAAAAATTGAACAGTTTCTCTATGGTCCGAATGCGTTCCAATTTTTCTCTATGGATCCAATTTTAATGATGATTCAAGGGTAAATATGAGTAGTAGAGTTCAATACTACCACAAACTAACAATAATTTTAATCAAAACTACTCTAATCATAATAAGATTACCTCCCATAAAGCGCTTGGTTTAACATCATCAACCCGATCTATTCAAATATTATTTAGGTTGACTAATCATTAAAACCTCTTTAAAATTTGTTCTTTTACACTCAAAATATGATTTTAATATGTGTCCATTTACTTTAAATTTATTCTAAGTCTTTTGATCTTCAATTTCATCAGCTCTATTTGTATTAACTTGAGTCACCGTAAAGGGTCCTAACCAACAAGACTTCAATTTCCTAGGGAATAACTCCAGCCTTGTATTGCAAAGCAAAATTTCTTGTCCTGGTTTAAAGTTCTTCTAGTTAATCTTCTGATCATGCCATAAATTTAGTTTCTCCTTATAAATTCTATCTTTATCAAAAGATTCATTTCTTAATTCTTCCAATTCATCCAATTGTAACAATCTCTTATCACCAACATCTTTCAAATTATAATTAAATTCTTTAATCGCTCAATATGCCTTATGCTCCAATTCTACTGGTAAGTGACAAGTCTTTCCAAAAATCAGCTTGTAAGGAGTCATTCCAATAAGAGTTTTATAAGCAATCTTGTAAGTCCATAATGCGGTATCCAGTCTAGTGGACCAATATACTATACTAGGGTTTACATTCTTCTCAAGTATTTTTTTAATCTCTCTATTAGAAACTTCAACTAACTCACAGGTTTGAGGGTGATAGGTAGTAGAGATTCTATGAATAATATTAAACTTTTTTGCCAATGTCTGAATATATTTATTCCTAAAATGAGATCCTCCGTTAATGATAATTATTCTCGGCATTCCGCATCTAGTGAAAATATTTTTCATTAAAAATTTTGAAACACTTTTAGCATCACAACGAGGTAAAGCTTGTGCTTCAATCCACTTTAAAACGTAGTCTACTGCAATTAATATATATAAGTTCTCAAATGAAGGAATAAATAGTCCCATAAAATCTTATCCCCAAATATCAAAGATCTTAACTTCTAACATGAAATTCAGAAGCATTTCATTTCTTCTAGATATATTTCCTACTCTTTGGCATCAATCACAAGTTTTTATGTATCTTTAAACATCTCTAAAGATAGTAAGCCAATAAAATCCAGCTTGTAAAATTTTATAAGCAGTTTATTAATCCCAAAATGTCCTCCAAATTCATAATCATGACATTTCTGAATGATTAGCTCAGTTTCTTCATAAGGTACACATCTTCTCATAATAAGATGCTTATATTGTTTATATAAATAAGGTTCATCCTAAAAATATGCTTTTGCATCATGAATGAATTTTCTTTGTTGTTGTAATGTCAACATAGGTGGCAAATATTATAAAGTTGTTCATCAGGGAAACTGTCTGTAATTTCATTATCGATGTCAGATAATTCATAATTTTCTAATCTTGACAAATGATCAACAATTTGATTATCAGTTCCCTTTCTATCAATCACTGCAAGATAAAATTCTTGCATCAAAAGTATCTATCTAATTAACCTTGGTTTGACATCCTTCTTTTGCATCACATATTTAATAATAGAGTGATCTGTGTGCATAACACATTTAGTTCCAATTAAATAAGGTCTAAATTTGTCTAAAGCATACACAATAAACAGTAACTCTTTTTCAGTAATAGTATAATTAATTTGAACATCATTAAGATTTTTACTAGTGTAGTATATAACTTTAAAAATCTTTTCATACATTTGTCCAAGAACAGCTCCAATAGCATACTCACTAGCATCGCACATCAGTTCAAATGGTTTCTCCCAGTTAGGTGAAACTATAATAAGGGCTGTGATTAATTTTTTCTTTAATATCTCAAAGGCATTTAAATAGTTTTCAGTAAATTCAAATTTCTTTTCCTTTTCTAAAAGTTGGCATAAAGGTTTAGTAATTATGTTTCAACAGTATTCTCTTTTGTTTCAACAGTCACTCCTCCTTTCTTAGGAACACAATGAATTGGACTTACCCAAGCACTGTCTAAAATAAGATATATCGTTCCATTGTCCAATTATTTCAAAATATCTTTCTATACTACTTCTTTTATTATTGGGTTTATTCTCCTTTGTGGATCAACTCTTGGTTTATATTGATCATCTAGTATAATTTTGTGCAATCATATCGAAGGACAGATTCCGTTAATATCAGCTAAGGTCCAACCAAAAGCTTTCTTATATCTTTTTAATGTATCCAACAGTCTTTGTTGTTGGAAATCATTTAATTTTGAAGATATAATAACAGGTAGTGTAGATGAGTCTCCAAAATACACATACTATAAATGGTTACGCTATATTTTCAACTCAAGTTCAGGTGGTTTTATAATTGACGAAACTAGATTTTTACCAGTATTTTCTGTAATATCCAGCATCTCAAATCTTTCTTGAACATAATCTAATTCTTCATTTTCTATTTCGTCCAAAATAACTCCATCACTATCTTCAAATTGTTCTTTCTCTTAAAAATATTCTTTAGAATTCTCTTTCATTATATGTTCACTAATTTCCATGCGAAAACATTCATTATCTTTTTCAACAGCAGGGTATTTCATAGATTTCATAATATTAAAAGTCACTTCTTGATCGTTAACTCTCATAGTTAATTCTCCCTTTTGAACGTCTATAATAGCTTTTCCAGTAGCTAAAAATGGTTTCCGTAAAATGATAGGTATTTCTTAATCTTCCTCCATATCTAAAACAATGAAATTCATAGAAAAGACAAATTTATCAACTTTTACTAATACATCTTCTATAACTACCTTAGGATAAGTAATTGAACAATCCGCTAACAGAAGAGTTATAATCTTTTGAAAATTGATAGAGGCATAAGATTAATGCTGGCTCCCAAATCACATAAAACTCTTCCATAAAATTTTTCACCGATAGCACACGGTATAGTGAAACTACCTGAATCTTTTAATTTTTCATGAAGCTTTTTCTAAATAATTGCACTACACTCTTCGCTAAGTGCAACGGTTTTATTATAAGTGAACTTCCTTTTCTTGTTTAGAATATCTTTCATAAATTTCACATAATTGGCCATTGGCTAATTTCTTAAGAATTTCTAAAAACTTCGAAAATTGTTTATTTTGTTTCTGTTGCTTCAATCTTTGAGGAAACGGTGCTGCAGGTTTCTCCACAGTAATTTTCATTGGTGTAAGTGGATATTCTAAATCTGGGTATTCATAATCTTTTTCTTTTTCTGTATCTAGTTTTTTATTTTCAGTTTCCATTTCTTTTTGTACTCTTGTTTCCAATTCTTTTCCACTTCGTAGTTGTATCGCTTTTATTTGTTCTTTTCCTTGATCTTTAGGATTTGGTTCCACAGTAGTAGAAAAACTTCCCAATGTTCGGTTACTAAGTGTAGTAGCGATATGCCCTAATTGATTTTCAATATTCCTAATAGCAGTTCCTTGATGTTATAACTAATTTACTTGAATTTGTAATTGATTTTCTTGATTATGCAATTATTGACCCATGTTTAATATCATCTCTTCCATAAACAACTTCTTTTTCTTAATTTAAGTGTTACTGTTAAATCCTAGAGGATAAGAAGGTCTATAATTAATATTTCTTGGGTTGAATGAATTTCCTAATGGGTTCAGTGGGTTGTTCGGCCATTGTTGATTTGTAGTAGATTTGTTATTCCAAATATAATTTGGATGACTCTTCCAACCTGAGTTATAATAGTTTGAATAAGGGTTGTTGATTCTATTAATAGCATTTAAAGTCTCATACGAAGCTTGAACATCCACAAATTGCCTAGATGAATTCTCTTCCATCATAGTAGGTGCTGGAGAATAATTCATTCCATAATGATCTAATTTATTTTATATTGCAGCAATCTGCAAAGCTAACATAAATATTGCATCAGAATCATAGATACTAGCTACTCTTTTAAAATTTACCCTTTCAGAAGGCCATTGAAAATTGTTGGTAGTCATCTCATCTACCAACGAATAAGCCTTATCAAAATGTTTTGACATTAGAGAACCACCAACAGCATCTATAATCAATCTAAGTGATCCCACTAATCCATTTAAAAAAGTTTGAATTATCAACCAATCTAGTAATGAATGATGTGGGCACTTACTAAGAAGATCTTTAAATCTCTCCCAAGCTTCATATATCGACTCCCCATCAGTCTAACAAAATGACGTTATGTCATTTCTAAGTTTAGCAGTTTTGGATGGAGGGAAATATTTGGATAGAAATTTCTGAGCAAGTTCTCCCCAAGCTCTAATAGATCCTGGTGCTAACGAATTTAACCACATCTTAGCCTTATCTCTAAGCAAAAAAAGAAAAAGTCTAAGTCTAACAGTACTGTTTGAAACTCTCTCATATTTAAAGGTAGCACAAAGTTCTAAAAAACTAGCTAGATGTAAATTAGGATCTTCATTTAGTGTACCTCTGAATTGATTGTTTTGTACCGTTTTGATAATAGCATGTTTAAGCTCAAATGAATTAGCAGCTACATCAGGATTTTGGATAGATAAATGAATTTAATCTGCTGTAGGATTTGCATAATCTCGTAGGGGTCTAGGTTGGTGTTAATTTTATATTCCTTCATTGTTCACGTTGTTTTCCATTGTATCAGTATTTCTAGGTTCACATCTTAGTCTTCTAATTTTTCTAACAGTGCATTTTAATTCTGAATCGTAGGGTATAAGATATTGAAGTCCAAATTTATGCAAAAAATTGAAATCAGTACACAGAAAAATAGTTAACTAAAAATGAAAATAAGTTGCAATTCCAGTAAAAATTTTCTAATAGTCTTAAGTTGTCCGTTACTCTAATTATGATTCTTGTTTACTTCCCGGGCAATGATGCCAAAAACTTGACAGTTGCTTTATAAATGCTTAAAAATACAAATATTTATTACTGCTGCTAGAAGATTTAATTCCTCAGCAACGACACCAAAACTTTAATAACGTTATAGATTTGATAACGATGTATATATAAAATATTCAATAATGGTAATATCACACTTATCAACGCAAGTATATGTATTTCTCAAGTAATATAGGGCTCTAATGGAGTCCTAGATATCGATCCTACAGGGAGTAATATTAGAACTACAAATGAAGATTTTAGAAAATCAATACTTAATCACAATAATATATTTCAAATTGCTTTTATGTCACTAACAGGCAATTGAAATAAATATGTAATTTTAATAACTCTTAAATAACTAATTATACTAATAAAGTTTCTAATGTGAAATTCAATATATAAGAAAGAATCCTTCTCCTCGTCAAGAAATTATAGCGAATGGATAAAGTGAATCAGTTTAAAATATATTGTGTCAAATAGGAGCATACCTATTCCTTACCCTTTGGTCCAGGCATAAAGAACATTGACTAATCCTATGCTTGTTTACTAAATCTGTGGCTAGGCTGGGAGGATACTGGCTCTCACTTTGGAGCTCCCACATTCCCCTCATTTGAGGGCTAACATCTACACTTCAGCACCCAAATGATAGGAGCAAATTGGGGATTTTAGTCCGTCACTCTAAAATCTCTAATTCTACGCCCGATAATTTTATTTCCCTATTTAATTGCACTCAACTTCCAAGGGCTTTGACCTCCCTGAATCTTGGATGTAATCTTCACTTTAGTTGTAAAACTCAACATATTTTAAAAAATTAATTAGCCAGATTGAAAGTAAATTAAGATCATAGTGAAAAGATCATCAAACTTCTTTAACATTTTCAAGGCACAACCAATTCAAATCACCATATCACAAATCTCAAGACAAGGAGAAAGACGGAGAAAACTACTCAGAACTCATGGGGAAGATAAAATAAAACTCAAAATTTATATATAAAACCAAAGTCAAACAAATTACATTATATAAATAACACTTATCTCTAATTCTTCCTCAAGAAAACTCCTCGAAGTTCCTCTAAATCTCTTCCTTTCTTTACAACACACGGAATTCTTTTTTGAAGTGGCAAGGACAAATAAATCTCTCACTTTCCCTTCACTCTTACAATCTCTCGAAGAATTCCTCAAAATTTAATCCTAAAGTAAACTCTCTACACACTACTAGAGCTCTTGGATGCTGTTCTAACCTTTCAACTCCTCGAACTCTCCCTCAATTTTTGGCTAAAATCTTCTTTTAAAGATGTGGAAGAGTTTTCCCAAGAGTTGCCTAAGCATCCCTCCGTCCACATATAATGCACCTTTGAAAATAACCGTCGATCTCGCCGTCGGCGGCGTCGAGGGCACTGTCGGTGAGCCTTCTAAATTATTTGTCTTAAGTCTCAGGAAAATCTCACCGTCGACATCGTTGGGCTAGCCGTCGGTGTCGTCAGGCTTGCCGTCGGCGCTCTAGTTCAATACTTCATATTTTCGCTCCAAATTCGTTAATTTTTGCATCTTTTTGCTTCAATAACCATAATTCATCATACGTACAACAAAACATAAAAAATACCTTTCTTTAAAGTGTAATATCATCAAAAACTGTTTAAAATAAGTATGAAAATCTCAACATATTTTCCTTTGGTCACCTTTCCTAAGAAACGTAGGAAGAAGAAATCTCTCACTTATCTTCTTCTCCAACACTCTTAGAGAAAAAGTCACACTTAATGTCAACACAAAAACTCTAAATTCATAAAGAAAAATCACTAATAGTCTCTAAAATGATGGTGGAATGAAGATGGAAAAGTGTATGGTGTGTAAGATATTGAAATGAGGCGAGGAATTGCGAAAAAGGAGCAAATTTTCTGATCATTTTCGCTTCAAATAAATCCTATAGTCGGTTGTCCAATAGGTGCATCCAAAAACTCTTCAAAAAACATTAAAATTCATTGAATATTCTAGAAATAATGTCTGAAACGACACTGGCACCGTCGGCGCCCATTCTGGTGTCATTAGCTCCAATGGTCCGCAATTTAACTCACTGCTTTCTGTCATACCGCGACGTTGGCGCTGAACAAATTTTCAACTTCTTCACTTTGACTCCAAATTTCATCTATTTACTTCCTTTTTGCTCTAAGTCCTCAAATTCAACAACTAGCAAGAAAACATGAAAAATACCTTCCATTAATGTGTAATATCACCAAAAATGAGTATAAAAATATGGGTCTAAGAACGCATATATTTTTGGTGTATCAAAATCCCTCAAACATATGTGTTACCTGTCCTCAAGTAACTCCTTTACTACTAAAAATATGACTTATGATAAATAATTTAACTTCTAGATTTTCATATTTTAGTCCACTAAACATAATAGTATAACTTAAGAAAAATTCAAAAAAACTCCAGTTAATACTAAAGGTATAAGAATATCCAACAGTAAAGTTTAAGATTTCTGATCCTCTATTCTTTTCAAGAAAAATTACAAATTGTCATATTAAAGCCACTTAGAGTATTCATATGAAAAATAACTTCATGAAACTTTACTATTAAATAAGTTAATACTCAAATATAAGTTTAGAAAATGTAGCCAAGCCTTCTTCTTTAAGTTGATTCAAGTGAAGCCAATTTTTAATTAGGCATCTCCTCAAGCTTCTCCCCACATTATCTTTTTCTTTTCTTTTCTTTTCTTTCTCCCCTTTTTTTATGTGAGGATTACTATATCTGGATAACAATTAATGATTTTGAACTTCACTATGTTTTTCTTAAAGTCAAAAACTTTTCACATTCCTTCACTTAACAAATTTCTATTAGCTTAAAGATTTCATAAAGTTTAATTCTTTTCTTCTCACATGAATCTTTAAGATTATTAATACTTCAAAACTACAAATTTCTTTACTTAAAATAGAAAAAATAGTCTTATTCTTTTATACCAAACATCTTACTCTCTAAAATTAACCTTTATTATTGAAAATTTTTACTTAAGTTTACTATATATTTAGAAACATAAATATAGTTATCCCTAATACCAAAGGTCATGTGAAATTTAAAAATTTTGAAAATATAGCTAAGTGAGGACAAATAAAATTAAGTTTCTTTCTTTAAAACGGAATTTTTCTTCCCCCCCCCAACTTAAATTTTTAAAATATTTAGCATGAAGAGCTAAAAAATAAAGGGTGAAAGAAATCATTAAAAACATAAAGAAAAGACTTACCTATTGAAGTTTTGATTTTGAAACTTAAATCTAAAATATTGCAGGTGCTAATATGAAAAGCTACAAGACTGTTGACCTCACTTTTGGTTGAGGTCTAGTTCTTCCTCTTTAGTAGTCTAGCGTCTAGCCATAGGACTTTCCTATTGACCATTCCTAGAAAACCAATAAAGGAACCCTCACCATTAGAAATTCCAAACTCCTCTACTCAACTTGAAGCTTTACAAATTTGCCTAACCTCTAGCACTTAGTAGCTGGGTTCATTATGAGGGAGCTTAAGGAGAGTTCCCTAGGACTGTTTGACCTTAGAGTTGACCCTGGGTGTTGGTTTAGAGCTAAGGCACTCACCAGCTTTCATCTTACTCACAATCACTCACAAATACAAACCCAAAAAAAATTCTTGACCTTGATCCCTTGATCCTTTGGGATACTCATGCAGATGGTCCCCTAGGCTAGGGTTTAGTTAGGACCAGTACATAGAGGACCTAAATATGGTATCTATTGGTCCATGGCTTATTTGTATTGGTTGGCACCCCAACTCTACCAAAATGCCAAACTTAGCCTTTTGCCCCTAAACTCCCCCAAATTACCTAGACAACCTTAGGACCCTAGATTTGGCCAAGATTCCCAAATTTACCCAAAATACCCAAATTTATTCAAAAATCATTTCAAGCCTTTTGAAAATACCCAAAATTGCCAAAAATTTGCCAAATTACCAAAATACCCCCTCTTATCCCAAAATTCAAAAAACTCCAAAAAATCACAAAAATTTCCACAATACTCCAAGTATTTACAATTTCACTTTTCTCAACTACCACATGAATATAATTTGGCCAATTGACCATTTTAACCAAAACCCCCAAATTGCCTTTAAAGGCCTAATTTTCCCAAATTCACCTTAAATGTCCATCAATTTGGCCCCAATTTCTCCAAATTTCAATCCTAAACTCAAACTCACCATTCATGTGACCAATCTAAATCAAATTGAAGCTCAATTAGCACATGATTTGAGCCCAATTTTGATCTAAGTCAAAACCCCCAATTTTTGCCCAATGACATGGTTCCACGAAATTGAACCCCATGACCTACTCCATTGGTCTCAATTAGGACCCTGAACTCTTCATGGAATTCCTATTGACCATTCTCAATAATTAATTTGGACTTAGCTCAAGGCTAGCCCAAACTAGACCTAAGTCTAGCCCAACATGCCGAAAATCACCAAATCTCCAAGATCCTTCAAATTGACCCTCCAATTGAACTCAAAATCACTTCAACCCTTATTCATAAATAATTATTACAATCATATACATCAAATACATAAATAAATTGCATCAATTTACATGGCTAGCCTAGCCCAAACCTAAGTTTTGGTCATTTGAACCCACATTGGACCCATGCACTAAAATTAGCCAAACCACCCTAAAACTACCAAATTAATAACTCCACAGCCATTAGTTGGACCCTAGTGACCAAGCTAAACCACATAAAACCAACTAAGCTAAGCCATGGACCAACGGTCCCCTAAATCAAGGGATTTTGATTCCATATTTGCTTAAGCCTTGGATATTTTAGCCAAAACTAAACCTCAACTCATTTAATTGCTGCGACATATTCCCTTGACTCACCTGACCACCTAGCCACCTCCCCTAGTCTGGAAGGCTGGCCTAGTGGCTGGAAAACACTCAAATTGTGGGCCACCTCATGGAATCAAACCCATTTCAATCCTATAGGCCACCTCATCTAAATCAAATGTTAGAGCCTCTCTGCCCTCCACCTAACCATCCAATTTCACCCCATAATTGGCCATGAAAGCCTCCCTTAAGCCATTTTTATAAATAACTCCCCTTCATGGCCATCAAAGGAGAGTTGAAATTTTCTTAGAGAGAGCCCTTCAAATTGCTCACAAAGACTCTTTGAGACCTCCTCAGCTCAAGCCAACCACTTTCCCCCACTGCTTCCCACTGTGGAAGCTCAATTTTGAGCTCAAACTTCTGCCTAAAACTAAGACAGAGCTCAATACACCTCCACAGTCCACCAAACTCAAATTAAACTTACCCACACCTTCATCACAGTGGAAGAAGGAGAAGGCCCATCAAATCCCCTTTCCACAGAGACCTAGCAAAGCTCTAGACCAACACCTGAAATCGAGCTTGGTCAAATTTATACCCAGAGCTTTCAACATAGCAAGAGGCTCAATCTCTAGCCTCCTTGGACACCAAAGAATGTGCCAAGCACCTTTGATTGAAGCTTCCCTTATAAGAGCAAAGGTATTGAACTACCTCTGTACCCAAGCCTATTTTGATTCTCTATTTGATTAAGCTTAATTTCATAGCATCTTAACCGTATAGTTATGTTCCTCTAGTCTAGATGAGAATTTAAAAAAATATTTCATTCAATTTGGTTGAGAAATGAGAAAGATATCAAAACGGTTCTTGGGCTAGGCCATTAGGGACGATGAAGGAAAGCCGTCTGATTGCACGTTTATCTCATCAATGGATGAGATCAAGCGGAACAATGCTCTCTTTCTTGAATCCCGGGCCTAGTCATCGCTGAGGTGGATGGTGGTGTCAAATAGGAGCGCGCTGCATGGAGCTTCGGAGTGGCCTAGGATGAGGTGGTGTTTTACGCTTAAATAGATAAATAGGGAATTAAATAAATCAGAAATTACTCCCTAACTTCAAAAATCCATATCTTGGTGTAGAAAAATCACAAAAATAAAATAAAAATACCTTAGTGCTAAGTGAACAGAGGAGAATAATGTGGAAATGGTTTGAAATTTATTTGATGCATATTTTGTTTTTAATTAAATAAATATTGTTTTAAGACTCTTAATTCTCCATGCATGTAGACATTTCATTATGGCTTGATATTTTGGCATGTTGTTGCCTCTATCATGGGGAACTTTCTCTGATTTTTCCAAAGTCAGAGAAGATCTCTAGACAGAGATCCATATCTTTCAAACATATGTCTATTATTTGGATAAATTAATCATAATAATTAACATGTTGCTTAGAAAAATCTAAGGAAATTTTGGTAGGTTTTCTATGACCAGAGAACCCTTTGGAAAATATTTTATGGGTTAAGTCATTAAGAATGCACCTAATTTCCACCAACCCTAAAACACGAAGAAAATTAATTTTGGGTAACACAAACATCTAAATGACTTGATTTTTAATCTCACCTAAGATTTAAAGTTTAGAGAACTTCCCATAAAAATTTCAAAACATTTGGAGCTCATTTGATAACTCAAATTGATTTCATAAGTTAAATGACATTTTTGACACTAAAATGATTTTTAATAATCAAAATATAACTTACAAAATTATAAAAATTATTTTTTGGAGTTCTCTGTGATTAGAAAAATTTTATAAAAGTAAATTTGAAATTAAAATAAAAATTCCATTTTAGGCTTATTTTTAATATTTAAATAATTAAAAAATGATAAAAATAAAAAAAAAATAACAACTTTCATGAAAATGTTCTAAATTATTTTTTAAGCACTTAGGAACAATTGGATAATGTTTCCTGATTTTCTAAGTGAAGATATTGAACTTTAAATCTTAAAGAATTTTTTTAAGGCTAAAAAATGGATTTTCACCAAAATAATTCCAATAATCAAATAAAAATTAGAAAAATGTAAAATTTACTTCCCTAGGTTCTGTGATCTGAGGGAGATTTTTCAAAAACATTAAACATATATTTTAACTGTTAAAATATTTTATAATTAATAAATGCTCTAGAACTTAAAATAATTCTAATAATTCAGAACAAAACTCAAAAGATCATGAAATTTGGTTCAAATGGTTCACTAATCTAGCTCTACCTTGTCCAAAAATTTCAAGGGATTAGGGTTTTCCTTGGTTAAGTTATAGAATTTTCTTTGAAAAATCCTATTTTTGTATAAAAATAATTATGTAAATTAAATTAAATTTTAAAAAAACACATTTTTTTCCTCTGATGTCTTGATTGGCCCATGAGTAAGGTAAGATAAAAATTTCAAAGTTATTTGAGTTAAATTTGACAAATTATGAAGTGATATAGCCTTAGGGGCAAAAGTGTAATTTTGGAAGTTTAGCCTTAATTAACATTTAGGCTTAATTGAAAGAGGGAAAATGGTAACCTAATACTTTAAATAATTAATTTGGATGATTAAAACCAAAAGAGGATTAATTGGTAGAAACCAATCTCACTTTTATTAATTAAAGGATAAATTTGTAATTTCCTTAAAATTATTTAAATTTGGAAGTATAATCAAATAAATGATCCTAGACTTAGGGCTATAGTTTTCGGTGTTAATAACTCACTAATTTAATATCCTTATTTGAAGCACAAATGACTTTCAAAAATGAATCATCATCACTTGAAATTTTAATCTCTTTCTAAGACATCCACAAAAATCTTAAGGGCATAGTAGTGACCTAAGCTAAATCAAAATTGGTTAAATAAGGATTAGAAAAGTGGACATAGCTAAAATTAAACACCTTTGGAACGCTACAAGCCCAAATTAAAATTGGCTGAATGTCTTTGATAACACTAACTTGCCTCTTTAAGGGCCCACATAATTTATAAATTAAATCATAAATGATAATTACCCTACTCTTAGGGATAATTGAAACATTATTGTTCACTAAGCATTAAACGTATTTACAAGATGAGTTATTAAGCAACATAATAAGTTTAAATGAGCTCGAGACTTTTTACCAGGTGGTGAGAGGAGAGCATGGACTTGCTTCTTCCTCTAGACCTGTTGGATCCCTCGTAGGTCTACTAAACTTAATATATTTTTCTTAACAAAAATTATCCTTAATCAAACTAATAGGAACCCACCAAGATATGACCTAGGATTTAGGTAACCAAAACTTTACTTTCTTGCTTCATATAAATTTCCCTGACATGCATTTGAGTTTCAGATGGTGGAACAAGAAGACTCGCCAAGTACGCTTTTTATAGTTTATAATGTCGTATTTCTTGTACTTTCATAGTGTGCTTTTTATGCTTAAAAAACTTGCATGTTAAACAACGATTCCACTCAACATGAAAACCAAAACTGCTAGGATAGCCATAAAACCAAAAGCAAAACCAAAACCAAAAATAAAATCAACCAAGATAAAATTCACCCCCACAACATAAAAAATATAAGATAACTCAAAATTTAATCACAAACATCACAAAAAACCACAACTACAACTAAATTAAGAGGTCTCTATTGGATGATCAGGAGTCCCACGAAAGAGGTAACCTACGGTTGCTACCGAGGCTTCCCACGGTCTAAATGAAATTATGGAACTCATTAAGTTGAGTTTAGTAAATTCATTTGGACTAAGTGAATCCAATAGAAAATAGTGGTGCCAGAATGAGGGAACCGTGGGATCCTAATTGGTGTCACTCTAATCAACTTTAACATGCCCCATAAAATTTAATGAACTACAACCGATAGAGACATCTTAATTTAGTTACAACTATTATTTTGTGATGTTTGTGATTAAAGTTTTAGTTTTCTTATATTTTGAATGTTGTGGCGGTGAATTTTGTCTTGGTTGATTTTAGTTTTGGTTTTGCTTTTGCGGCTATCATAGCAGTTTTGGTTTTCATTCAAGGTGTCATCGTTATTTAACATGCAAGTTTTATAAAAATAAAGTTCAAAAAGTACAAGAAAATATGGTACTATAAACAGTAAGAGCCTACCTTGCGATTCTTCTCATCTCACCAACTGAAAGGTCAGTACTTGCAAAGCATGTATATAATATTGCAAGAAGATTTAAGTTGTAAGTGTAGATGAAGGTTTAGCTATCAAACCCCTAACTATGATTTTTGTTGAATCTTGGAAGATCCTGGTGAATGATTTAGGACAAAGTATAATAAGTACAATTTGTCCTTCAGGATGTCTAATAGATTTAAAAATATTCAAGGTGTGACCCTAAATCATTTTGAAGATCTCTTGAAATATGCTGAGTTCATTTTCAACTTATCATAATGTCCCAATAATCATCTGAGGTTGAAGTGTGACTACCCCTTGGCTTAGTGAAACTTTTAATTTAATTATCCTAGGGATAGGATACTCGATTGGTCAGTTGATTCTTTATTTAAGAGTTATGTGATTGAGTGTCCCTGAGACAAGTCTTTAAGATTGTGGTGCCCGCAATTAGGGTTTGGCTTGTAGTGTTTAAAGATTTTAATCACCAATCATATCATTTTCTAAATCCAATCAACTTGTGCTTAGGAATTAAACCTTGGTCACAACCAAGCCTTGGTAATCATGATAGATGAAATGGTATGTATAAAAAATTTTAGTTTAAGTGATGTGTATTCTTATCAAGTAATCAAATCATCCTCCACTTTGGGCTTAATAAAACTAGATTATCATCCTTCTTAGTTTAAGCCCCTTAAGAATCATTTGATCTTAATTGGCTTCCAAATCATGAAGATTAGGAGAATTATGATTTTATTGATGTTGTGCAAGGGTGGCAAGTGAGTTTTTACCTTTTAGTCACATTCTATTTCAATCATCAAATCATGTTTATTAAGATCAAAATTGCCCATTTTCCTTTGGTTAATCGTAAATTGTGATTAAAGCACCAAAGTCTAAAGTGGTCATTTTGCCCTTGGGACACCTCACCTCATAACGCACTAAACACAACTCAAATGACTTTGAGGACTTGAAGTGTCATATCCATAAGGTAATTAAAGTATTAGAGGAGAAAATGTGGATTTTTGCAAAATTTTAATTTAATTTGATGATTTATTTAAATTAAGCAAAAAAGATTTTCAAAAGGTGATTTATTTAACTTCTCAAAATAAAGCTTTTATTTATGAAAAAAATTATTAAGGGTTTCTTTAGGTCAGAGAAATGCTTGGATAAAATTTCATGAATTTTTTGAATTAAATTATTATTATTATTATTATTTTAATTAGCTTAATTTTTATAATATCTTTATGTAGAAAATGGTGTTTTCATTACAAAATTTTTTTTATATATTTTTCTTACACTCCTCGGAGTTAAGAAAACTCAGAGAACCAAATTTTGTATTTTTTTTTATTTTAAATTTATTTATGAGAATTATTTAGTGAGAAAATAAAGAAAATTCATTTTTTAAGCTTATTTTTTAAATTTATTTTGAACTTAGCAAAATTAGAAAAAAAAATTTTATTGAGTGTCAAGTGATAAGAGAGCAGTTAGGAACATTTGGAAATATTTCTATAGTTTTGGAATTTTAATTTATTTTTAATTATTTAAAATTCAAATTGGTGCCCACAAATTAAGTGTTTTATTAAAAACGTTTTTTGTTTTTCGTAAGTACTTCTAATCACAAGGAACTAAGAAAATAACTTTTTTGTAATTTTCCCAAGTGTATTTAATTTATTATAACTATTTTTGTACAAAAAAATAAGGTTTTGTAGAAAATCAACTTTAGTGCTTACACTAAGCCAAACAATTTTAAAATTTGTACATTGGGTAGATATGATTTTTATGAACAATGTGGAGTTAATTTTGTTAATTTTGTATATGTATTTAATTTACATAAATTTATACAAAGTAATCACATTTAACTAAGTATAGAAATTTACAAAATGATTCAAAGCATCACATCATTTTTCCTAGATTTCTCTGACCACAAGAAACCTACGAAAATTGTTCTTCTAATTTTCCAAGTGATAATTTGATTTATATAATCAAAATAAGCCAAAATGGTCACCTTGGCTTGAAAATTAGGGTCAGGAGCATAGAGATGACCTATGACCTTAGAAAAATCAGAGAACATCCCCTCTATGATGAGGAATAAACTCTAAAAATTTCAAGCCATGGTGAACACTCCTTAGTCATGGAGCATTAAAATACCTCAAAAGGTATTTAATTAATATAAAATCATATGTTTGGAAAATAATTTTTATTTTTAATCCAAATTATTCTCCTCTATTCATTGAGCAAGAAGGTATTTTTATTTTAATTTTGTGATTTTTCTACGCCAAAATATCAATTTTTCAAATTAGTTGATTTAATTAAATAAAAAATAACCCTATTTTCTAACTTAAACCACGCGACGCCATGCAATCCTCGGCAGCTTCGAAGTCTCCATATAGTTGCTCCTCATTTGGCGCTGCTCTCTGATTCAGTGCTACACAGCCCGTGCTTTATATTAGGAACTCTTGTCCGGCTTCATCTCAACCCTTCATTTGATACACGCGCCATCCGACGGTCGTGAGTCTTCATCCTCGTCTGGTTCATCCCGAGAGCCGTCAACCTTCTAGACTTAAGAACTCGAGCTATACTTAATCAAATCAACCCAGCTTTTATTTTATGGACTTATCTAGATTAGGAGAACACATCCATACGGTAAACATGCCACTAAATTAAACGTACATGAATGGAAAATCGAATGAAGCTCGGGAAGAGGGGGAGTTTTATTCCTTTGTTTGGAGAAGGGAAGCTTCAATCAGAGGTGCTTGACACATTTTTGGAGGTCCAAGGAGCTCAAGGATGGAGCCTCTGGTCGTTGTGAATTCTCTACGACAGACTTTGGTGAAGCTTGATTTTGAGTGTTGGTCAAAGTTATGGGTAAAGGTTCTCTGTGAGGGGGTTTTATTGGGGCTTCTTCTTCTCTCACTATGGTGAAGGATTAGGCAAATTTAATTTGACTTTGGTGCACTGTGGAGGTGTAGTGGAGTTTCTCCTGTCTCCGGCCAGAATCGAGCTCAGAAATTGAGCTTCGACGATGGGAATTAGGGCAGGGAGGTGGTTGGGTTGCACTGAGGAGATCTCAAGGATGTTGTGGGAGCAATTTAGCAGGGTCTCCTTAAGAAATATTTAGCACTTGGATTTGGCCATGGAGGGGAGCTTTTATAGTCATGGCCAGAGAGTGGAGCTCAGGGGGTGGCCAGGGGTGCAAAAGCTTGCTGAGGTGGCGAGCTAAGTAGCGCAATTGGCCAATGGGAGTGGGACAGCTCATATGGGTCAAGTGGGTGAGAATTTAAATATGGTGGTTCTCAGTTTTGAGGTGCTCTGATGACTAGGCCAGCTGACAATGGCACGAGAGGTGCTTAGGTTGCTCAGTGACCTCAAAGGAATCTATCACAATAATTAATTTGGGCTAGTGATAGGTTTTGGCAAAGATATCTTTGGCTTAAGCAATTTAGGAAACAAATCCCTAAATGATCCATGGCTCATGAAGGGTGGGTTAAGTGGGTCTATCTTGGTTACTAGGACCCAAAATTTGGCTGTAAAAGACTTGCCTTGATCAATTTGACATGGCTAAGTCAATTTTCGTGCATGGGTCCAATGTGGGTCCAAATGGCCAAAGGTTGGGTTTGGGTTAAGCTAGCCATGACTTGGAGCACAATTAATTTATCAACACTGTGTAGATGATTGTAATGAATATTTTTGGTGAAGGGTTGAAATGACTTTGAGTTCAATTGGGGGTTCAATTTGAAGGAGCTTGAGATTTTGGTCAATTTGGGCATGTTGGACTAGGCTTGGGTCTAGGTTGTGCTAAGTACACATTGATTGTTGAAAGTGTTCTATAGGAACATCATGAAGAGTTTTTAACATAAATTGGGTGTCAATTTTGGGTTTAGGTCAATCAATTTGGTGGAAATTGGAGGTATGCCTAATTTGGGGCAAATTTGAGGATTTTGAACTTGGGTTAAAATTAAGTGAAATTGAGGCTTCAACAAGGCAAATTGAAGTTCCAATTGATGTGTAGGATTATTATGAAGAGTTTTCCAAATAAATTGTTGCAAATTTAGTAGGCTTTGGGATTCAATTTGGTGGGATTAAGTCATAAGGCCAAAGTTGGGGGTTTGACTTAGATCAAAATTGGGCTCAAAGAATGGACCAATTAAGCTTGGATTTGGTTTAGGTTAGTCATGTGGAAGGTTAATTTGAGTTTAGGATTGAAATTTGGGGATATTGGGACCAAATTGATGGACATTTGGGATAAATTTGGGGAAGTTGGGCCTTTAAAGGCAACTTGGGGGTTTTTGTTAAAATGACCAAATTTATCAAATTGGATTCAATTGGAGGGTACAAATTGGTTTTAGAAACATTTAAAGTAATTTTGGAGGTTTTGGAAAAGTTTACGGTGCCAAGGGTTTTTTGTAATTTTGGCAATTTCGGAGGATATTTTGGTAATTTTGGAATTTTTGGGTGGTTTTAGGTAATTTGGGTACTTTAAAAAGGTTCAAAATGATTTTTGGACAAATTTGGGTATTTTGGGTGGATTTGAGAACTTTAGGAATTTTGGCCAAATTTAGGGCTCCAAGGGTAGCTAGGTAATTTGGGGGATTTTGGGGCAAAATGCCAAGTTGGATATTTTTTTGTAGAATTGGGGTGCCAACCACCCTATATGAGCTATGGACCAATGGAAACCCCATTTGAGTCCTCTATGTACTAGTCTTAGCTAAACCCCAGCCCAGGTCAGTGGATTTAGGGGACGATTTACATGAGTCTCCAAAGGATCAAGGGATCAAAGACAAGAAGTTTTAGGTTTAGGGTTGTGAGCGATTGTGGGTGAGAGTGAGTGTAGGTGGCTGAACTAACTCCATAAAAGCTCCCAGGGTGAACCCTAAGGTCAGGCGATCCTAGTGGGACTCTCCTTGAGCTCCCTCATAGTGACCCCACCTACTAAGTGTTTGAGGCTATGACCAATATGTGGAACTTCAAGTTGAGCAAAGAAGATGGTAGAATTTCTAATGGCAAGGGTTTTTTTTCTAGTTTTTTATGAATAGTCAACAGGAAAGTCCTATGGCTAGAACATAGGCTACTAAAGAGGAAAAAAAGTAAACATCAACCAAAAGTGAGGTCAACACTAGCGCCGTCGGCGCTGAAGACCTAAAAATCCATATTTTGATTTTTTAAAATTTCAATTTTCTTTTAATTTACTCTAAAGTTTATTTAGTATGTTTTAAAACTAATTTTAATTTAACAATAATTCACAAACAACACCAAACTAACTTTATATATGAAAATACACTTTTTACAAATACATTTTTTCTAATCACACTTTCACACATATAACGCAAACTAAATTAAAAATCAGCTTCGAAATCAATCCACAACACTAAACACTGACACAAAACTATACGTACAATCAAAGTTCATAATTCTAAAGTAAAGCAAACTAAATTAAATCCACACAATCACATTAAATACCTAAGTATTTTAAACTAGTAGAGAGTCCAACTTCTTTAATTTTTCAACCTCTTCTTCAGTGTTTTCTTCTCCTACAATATCTCCCATTGACTCGTCATGAACGTACAGATTATAGAAGGGTCGGTACGGGAATTGATCAGTCAAATTTTCTTTGATCCATCATTTTTCTTTAAACATCCGAACCAATCATGCTTCTATTGTTCCAGTATGATCAAAATTCTCCTTCGTCCTCCAATCTAGGTGATTGAAAAGGTATTTAAGATTTCATATTGCATTTGAAATACTCTAAAGTTCTCTTTCAATTTTCTTCATTTTCTTTTCTAAAGCGAGTGAACTTCGAACTGTTTGTGACATTAATGGAGTTGAAGCATGTGATGTATGATCTAAGATAACATATAATGCTTCATTTCCATTCCAAAAATAATTATCATCAATAGGAATCATGGGCTCCCAAGGTAATAAAACTTTTTCCCAACTTTCATATGAAACTTGAGAATGACCGCAAAGTAGAAAAATTGTGGAAGGATGAACAAGTCCATATATTGGCCCATTCATAATAATACCTATAATATATTTAAAAAAGATGGGTCCTATATCAATGGGCTTTTTCATTTGAATGAAATAATTTAAAATAGTACTTTCTTTGGTGACTTTACTAATCATAATGGTATGGAGTAACTTTGCAGAAATAAAGAAATGCCATTATTTTGATATTGGATCAAGCAATGAAGCAGAGAAACTAACATATCCCTCATCTCACATTTCCCAAATATCACTTTCATGTGTTAGAAAATTATAGACATCTTGCATCAAATCTCTCGTTGGGATAAAATTTGTATAATGAAAGATTGGAACATTTTCTATCATATACAACTCATTAATTCGCATCGGAGTGAATGGTACATCCTTACCTTGTATGAAGATAACTCCTTATGTGATTCCATGTAAGTTGGCTTAGAATTCCTTCATCATTGATACAAAAACTGCAACGGTAGTGTAGCATAGAACTCCCCATCGTCTTTATACAATGATTTTATCAATTGGAGAACTTGGATTAAACAATCCATGATTGACAAAGCCTCTCTTTTTGATAAGCCTCTTTTTTGTAATGACTTTGTCGTATAATCTCTACACATCAAAATTGTTAAGCTTTTTTCTATTGAAAACTCCATACCTAGAAGTATTTTTGAAATTGGAAGCCATGGAATTTGAAAATAAGAAGTTTTTGGTCATCCAAGGCAGTTTTTAGGACTTCAAAAACATCTCTCAGAAGTTATTAAGGAGCAAAATCATGCCAAAGTCTGCCAAAAACATCAAAACTGCACGGAACTGCTCGGGATGCCATCACCTCTCCCAATGGCGTTGTCGGCGCCATGGTCTGTAAGCGGGCGTCGTCGGTGTCAGAGGCCAAAATCACGTCTTTTCATTTTTTTTTTGTTCAATTTGATTCTAAATTTTCCTCCAATACTAATATTTGTCTCAATTTATAATTTATAAAATTGTGTAAGATTATTATCTCCTAATATATAAAATAATATCAAACAAAATAGTAATACATTAATATATATTTATATTTGGGTTGCCTCCCATAAAGTGTTTGGTTTAACTTTGTTAGTCCGACGTACCATTTATTTAGTTTGGTTGACTTAACATTCAAACTTCTTTAAATTGTGGTATGTGTCTTTCATAATTATTTTTCAATCAATGCCCATTAACTTTAAATATCATTCCAGTGTTAGGATCTTTAATAAAAATAGTTTCATAATGATAGACTTTAATCACATTAAATGGTCCTAACTATATAGATTTCAGTTTTCTTGGAAATAATCTCCATCTTGTATTATATAATAAAACTTTTTATTGAGGTTCAAACTTCTTTTTAATAATATTTCGATCACGCAACATTTTCATTTTCTCTTTATAGATTTTTGTATTATCATATGCTTCATTTCTGATCTCCTCACGTTCATTAAGATGCAATAACCCTTTCTCACCAGCATGCTTTAAATTAAAATTAAATTATTTATCATCCCAAAATGCTTTATGCTCTAATTCTACTTATAAATTGCATGTTTTTTTTCCAAAAATAAATTTATATGGGGACAATCTTATAGGAGTCTTATAAGCAGTTTTGTTTGCCCACAATTCAGTATCTAATCTAGCAGACCAATCCAATTTATAGGGATTTACAACTTTTTCTAGAATTCGCTTTATTTCATGATTTGATATCTCTCCTAGACCGCTAGTTTGAGGATGATAAACAATAGAGAATCTATACATAATATCATATTTCTTACTCAATTTTTTATTCTATTATTCTTAAAATGAGTTCCTCCATCCGTAACAATTACTCTCGGCATTCCATAACTTGTAAAAATATTTTTAAGTAAAAATTTTGAAACACTTTGAGCATCACATCTAGGTACAATAATAGCTTCAATCTAATTAGAAATATAATTAATAACAAGTAATATATATAAATTTCCAAATGAAGGCATAAATAGTCTCATAAAATATAATCCCCACACATCAAGAATTTCAACTTTTAATGGGCAATGTAGAGGCATTTCATTTCTTCTAGAAATATTTCCTACTCGCTAACATCGATCGCAGGTTTTAATATATTCATTAACGTTTCTAAAAATAGTAGGCCAATAAAATCCAGCTTGTAAAATTTTATATGCAGTTCTATTTGTTCCAAAATGTCCTCCATATTGAGAGTCGTAGAATCTTTCAATTATGCATTGAGTTTCTTCATAAGGCACAAACCTTCTAATAGATCTTAATAATGTTTATATAAATATGGGTCATCCCAAAAATAGAATTTTGAATCATATATAAATTTCTTTAATTGTTGATTTTTAATATCAGGTGGTAGAATATCACTTACAATATAATTTACTATATTGTCATACCACTGTACATTCATTTCATAAAAACAATATATTTTTTCATCAGGGAAATTTTCTAAAATTTTATTTGCAAAATTAGTTAATATTTCTCTTTCTAGTCTAGACAAATGATCATCTATTTGATTATCATTTCTTTTTCTATCAACTACGTTAAAATCAAACTAGAAAAATAAGTATCAATCTAATTAATCTGGGTTTACCATCCTTCTTTTGCATCAAGTATTTAATAGCAGAATGATCTGTATGCACTATGCATTTAGTTCCAATTAATTAAGGTTTAAATTTATCAAAGGCATAAACAAAAGCTAATAATACTCTTTCAGTAGTAGTGTAATTGATTTGAGCATCATTTAGATCTTTACTAGCATAATATATTACTTTAAAAACCTTGTTGTGTCTTTGTCCTAAACAAGTTTTAATAGCATAATTATTAGCATCACACATTATTTCGAATGGTTTTTCCCAATCAATTATAACTATTATAGGTGCAGTGATTAATTTTTCTTTCAATAATTCAAATGCTTTTATGCATTCCTCATTAAAACCAAATTTTGTATTTTTTTTCTAAAAGTTGGCATAATGGCTTAGTTATTTTCAAAAAAAAATTTATGTAGCGCCTGTAGAAACCAAAATATCTAGAAAGCTTATTACCTCTCTAACATTAAGGAGGTGGTAATTTTTAAATAACTTGAATTTTTACAGGTAAATTGACATTTTTCCAATTTAGTACTGGGTTGATTCTTTCACATACTACCAGAACTTTTTCTAAATTATTTAAACATAATTCAAACGAAGTTCTGAATACAAATATGTCATCCATAAACACTTCCATTCAATGTTCAATAAATTTACTAAAAATTGACATTATATATCTTTGAAATTTTATAGGTGTATTACATAATACAGAAGGCATTCTACGAAAAGCAAATGTTCCATATGGCATTGTAAATGTTGTTTTCCATATGGGATTGTAAATGTTATTTTCTCTTGATCCTCTAGAGCAATTGGAATTTGGTGATAACTGGTATATCTATCTAAAAAGTAATAATATTTATTTCCAGCCAATCTATCCAACATTTGGTATAGAAAGGGTAAAGGAAAGTGATCTTTCCAGGTGGCCATGTTTAATTTCCTATAGTCAAAATAAATTTACAAATCAGTAACTTGTCTTATTGGAATTAATTCATTTTTCTCATTTTCAACAGTCACTCCTTTCTTCGAAACACAGTGAATTGGACTCACCCAAGCACTCTCTAAAATAGGATATGTAATTCCAGCATCTAACCATTTAAAGATTTCCTTTTTAACAACTTCTTTCATTATTGGGTTTAATCTCCTTTGAAGATCAGATTTAGGTTCGTAATGTTCATCTAATAGAATTGTGTGCATACAAATTGAAGAACTAATTCCTTTAATATCTGCTAAAGTCCATCCAAAGCCTTTTTATATCTTTTTAACATCTCTATTAATTTTTATTCTTGAATTTCAGTTAATTCAGAAGATACAATAACAAGAAATGTAGGTGACTCTCCTAAAAATGCATATTTTAAATGGGTAGGTAAAATTTTCAATTCAAGTTCACGTGCTTTAATACTTAAGGGAATAAGATTTTTATAATCATTTTCCAACAAATCTAACGTTTCAAATTTGTCCTGAATATAATCTAAATCTTCTTCAATTATTTTTTCCTTATTTTTAAAAAATCCTCCTTGCCTTAATTTATCTTCTAACTCTTCCATAAATTGCACATTACTTAGATAATTTGTAACTTCCATTTTGAAACATTCATTATCTTTTTCTATTGTAGGATATTTAATAGCTTTTGTCGTATTAAATGTTACCTCATGATTGTTAACTATCATTATTAATTCTCCTTTTTGCACATCTATTACAACTCTCACCGTTGCAGGAAATGGTCTTCCCAAAATAATAAGATTTTCTTTATCTTCCTCCATATCCAGTACTATAAAGTCTACAAGGAAAAGAAATTTATCCACTTTAACTAACACATCTTCTATAACTCCTTTTGGATAAGTTATTGATCAATAAGCTAACTAAAGAGTTACAATAGTAGGGGAAATTTCTCCCAAATCTAAGCGTTTAAAGATCGATAAAGGCAAAAGATTGTTACTCGCTCCTAAATCACATAAGGCTTTTCCAAAAACTTTTCACCAATAGCACAAGGTATAGTAAAACTACCAGGATCTTTTAATTTTTCATGAAGTTTTTTCTGAATAATAGAACTTCACTCTTCTTTGAGTGCAACAGTCACGTGACCTGTAAACTTCATTTTCTTATTTAATATATCCTTCATAAATTTCACATAACTTGGCATTTGTTCTAAAGCTTCAATAAAAGGAATGTTTATTGTTAACATATTAAGGATGTCCAAAAATTTTGTAAATTCTTTGTCTTTAATCCTATGCTTCAGTCTTTTAGGAAACAAATGCAATGGTTTTTCTAAGGAAACTTGTGTTTGTTCATTTTCATTGTGGTCATTTTCCATTTCTTCCTTCTCTTCATCAACTTCTGTTTCTCTTTAGATCCTTGTTTCAACTTCTTTTCCACTTCTTAATTGAATAGCTTTAAATTACTCCATATTTTGATCTTTTGGATTAACTTCCAAAGTACTAGGAAGAATTTGAGAAGGTCTGTTACTATGTGCAATAGCAATATGTCCTAATTGATTTTCAATATTTCTAATAGCATCCCCTTGATTTTGTATTTGATTTTGCATGTTCAACATTACTTCTTCCATTGTCAACTTCTTTTCATTAACTTGTGAGTAAGGGTTAAAGTTAAATCCAGGAAGATAATAAGGTCAACAATTAGAATTTCCTTGGTTGTTCAAATTTTCGAAGGGTTTCACCGATTTGTTATAATTAGTGCAACTAAAATTAGGGTAATTTTTCCATCCAGAGTTATACTAATTTGACTAGGGATTGTTATAGCGATTATTTATAGAATTCAAAGTTTCATAAGATGATTGAGTATCAATTATTTGCCCTAGTAAATTTTTCTCTAATACTGGTGGTATTTGAGAATAGTTCACTCCAATTTGATCTTTTTTTTTTTGAAATAACAACAATTTGAGATGCCAAAATAGACATTGCATTAGAGTCATGAATACTAGCTTCTTTCTTAGGATTTAATCTTTCAAAGGGTCTTTAAAAATTGTTAGTAGTCTTTTCTTCAATTAAAGAGTATGCTTCATCAAAAGGTTTTGACATTACTGATCCACTTGCCGCAACATCTATAATAGATCTAAGTGATCCTACTAATCCATTGTAAAATATTTCAATTATTAACCAATCTGATAGAGCATGGTGTGGACATTTTCTAAGAAGTTCTTTAAATCTTTCCCAAGCTTCATATATCGATTCCCCTTTAAACTGACAAAAAGATATAATATCATTTCTAAGCTTACTACTTTTTTAGGGTGGAAAATATATAGCCAAGAATTTTTATGATAGTTCTCCCCAAGTTCTGATAGATTCAGGTGCTGATGAATTTAACCAAGCTTTAGCTTTATCCCTTAATGAAAAATGAAAATCTCCAAGCCTAACAACATCACTAGACACTCTGTCATATTTAAAAGTAACACAAATTTCAAGAAAACTAGCGATATGTAAGTTAGGATCTTTAGTAGGTGCTCCTCCAAATTGATTATTTTGTACCATTTGGATAATAGCAGGTTTAAACTTAATCAATTAGCAGCAACATCAAGATTTATAATAGTCAAGTAAAGTTGATCTGCTGTCGGATTAGCAGAATCTTTTAAAGATCTTTGTCGATTTTTCTTTATTTGATTATCTAAGTTATTCACCATTTCGTTTAAATTTTTAATTTTTTTTGTTGTTCTCAAATTTTATTAGTAGTATGTTATAATTCTAAATTATAAGGTACTAAACATTCAGATCCAATATTTCGTATTAAAAATTATAATAAGCAAAGAAAATTTTCTTAAAAATAACTCATAAATAAAAATATATTTCTTTTTGGATTTTTTATTTTTTAATTTTTTAATTTAATTTTTAAAATTTATTTTTATAGTTATATTATCTCTAAATTTCTTGATTTATCAAATATATTTAATTTACTTTTACCTTCCCTCACAACAGCGACAAAAACTTCATCCCGAGATTATAGTTGTGGAAAATATATAAAGTTGACTCTACTATGCAACGGTGCCAAAAGCTTCACGTAATAGTGTATGAATAAGAAATTTAAGCCATTTATGTTGGGATTCTACGGAAGTATACGTATCATTATCAATTAATAAAGAACTTTCTATTTAAGCCCCAAATATCGATCCTACGGGGAATGTTTAAATTTGAAATGATAAATTAATTAGGAAATTCACAAAAAATAAAACAAAATTACTGTCACTAATTTTGAATGTTGAGATATTATCAGAACTAAATTGTTTAAACGTTAGCAAAACTGATATGTAAATTTTAAACAATAACTACTAAATTATTAAACTATTAAACTATTAAACTATGTAACTATGTAACTATGTTTATGTGATGAAGATTTCTTATGTGAAAAAGCAACTTTCCCACTACTATGAGATTTTGGTAAAATAAGATGAGATAAATAATTTTAATATGTATTGTGCCAAATAGGAGCACTTTTAATTCTCTACCCTGATACGGTGTTATTGAAAATCATTGGCTAATCCTAGGTTTATTCCCTAAATCTGTGGCTAGGCTAGGAGGATACTGGCTCCCACTCTAGAGCTCCCACTTCCCTTCACCTGAAGGCTAACTCTCTCTTTAGTTCTTTAAAAACTAAGACCAAATTGGTGATTTTAGTTTGTCACCCTAAAATCTCCAATTCTACACCCAACAATGTATATTTCCTTATTTATTTGCACTTAATTCCATGAACAAAATTCTCCTTCATGGAATCAAATGTGATCCTCAATCTGTTGTAGAACTCATACTACATTTCCTAGATTATATGTTTCACAAGAAATTGTAACAATTCAATTGGCTAGATCAAAAAGTAAATTAAGTTCAGAGTTTAAAAATTATCACAATTTATTTTATATTTTAACATTGGCACATCCATATTATCTCTTTATTTAACCATATCTCAAAGTAGGGAGACAAATAAATGAAAATACTCAAACTTCATGAGAAAGATACAACAAAACACAAATTTCATATATAGAAGAAAGTTCATAAAACAATAATAAAAAAACTTTACTTATCTGAAACTCATTCTTAAAGCAAATCCCTTGTAGCCATTTCTAGAAAATGTGGGAAGAAGAAACATCTCACTTTTCTCCTTCTCTAACACTCTTAGAGAAGAATTCACACTTAATCTCAACACAAAAAATCTAAATTCTTAATGAAAAATCACTAATAGACTCCAAAATGGTTGTGGAATGAACATGGAAATGTGTATGGTGTGTAAGAGATTGAATTGAGGTGAGGAATGACAAAAAAGGAGCAAATTTTCAAATCAATTTTGGCCCCAAA
The DNA here is from genome assembly GCA_003013225.1 of Phalaenopsis aphrodite. Lineage (NCBI taxonomy): Eukaryota > Viridiplantae > Streptophyta > Magnoliopsida > Asparagales > Orchidaceae > Phalaenopsis > Phalaenopsis aphrodite. Next base: position 213,447 of record NEWO01000184.1, read on the forward strand.
TAGAGCTTAGAGTCGGTTCTCCAATAAGTGCATCCAAAAACTCTTTAAAAAGCATCAAAATTTATCGAATCTTCTATAAACAGGGTCTTTTTGGTCTGTAACTTAATTCGCTCCTCCCTGTCAAACAGCGTCGTCGGCAACCCGCCTAACATCGTCAGCGCAGAAAAAATTTTCAACTTCTTCATTTGACTCTAAATTTCTTCCTTTTTGCTCCATGTTCTAAAATTCAATAACCTTCAAGAAAACATGAAAAGTAACTTTCATTAAAGTGTAATATCACCAAAAATAAGTATAAAATATGGGTCTAAAAATGCATATATTTTTGGTGTATCAATCATCCTTGGAAAAGCAACCCATGTTCTACTCTTCAAGTCTTAAATCTTCTTTTCCTTCATGATCTTCTATGTTTTCTCTTCCTGAGGTGGCTCTTTAACTGCAATCTACAATGTCTGCTTAACAGGTCTTGAACTCTGGACCGAAGCATAATCCAAAGCTGTTTGAATCTGTTGTAGCATCTTCCTTGAGGATTTTTTCCATGTTATAATCCATCCATCATCGACTGCGTATGAGTCAATTAAAAAAATAGGATCAACCAAAATGACTTTAACAGAACATCTTTCAGGTTCTTACTTATACTTTTTCATTTTTTATGTTCCCTTTATTAAGATTGGTCTCGAGACAATTTTTGAAAGTGAAAAGTCCTCTATTTTATTCCTAAGCATCCTATGGTACGTGTAGTACAATGGGTGATATTTACTATCCACTTCTTCTAGCTTTCTGGGCTCTAGCAACTAGAAATTGGACCTCTTCATTAGTCTACGAAACATCATAACCACCACTTTATCTTTAAAAGGTTAGACTTTACTTAGGAGCTCTGACAAGTTGTGTCTTCTCTCTGTCAGATGATACCTCTGTTGAGATGACTGTTGATCTTTCTGATGTGGCACTTTTTAACTTTTTTGTGGTCATTCTTTCTGAATCTTCACTGGACGCTTTCATTTAGTAACTGTTGCAGCATTTCTAGATTTTAACTTGAATGCCTTGATCAATTTTTGCTTATTGCTCTTCTCCATGAAACTGGGTTGCTTTGCCTGTTCTTGAAGACTGGCAGTCTTGCGTTTCTCAAAAGTATTACTAGTAAAACCCTTAAGGAGAAAAAATATCAAAACATGTATACTCTTCAATCGGATTCCGATTGCATGCTTTTCCAGAAGCTACAGTTTGCAGTTCATACTTAAATTCCTCAATCATAGACTATAGTCACCAATGTCTCATCAGAGATTTGTTTCTCAACCACAAGATCACCGACAGTGATGTGGTGTTGAGCCACAGAAAACCTGTTGATAAATAATTTTTCTAATTCTACGATCATCTTTATCAAACCATTTCGTAGTTCCATGTACTAGTCGAAGGAAACTCCAGAGAGGCAATTAAGAAACTGGTGGAACAACTAAGCATCACCATCTCTTGTATTTTAATAACTTGCACGGATGTGAGCACTATGTTGTCATGGGTTCTCTGTCCCATTAAAAGTTTTAAACAGAGGTGCTACAAAGCCTTTATGGCATTGAATGAAACCAAACTTTTTAGGATAATGTCTACTCCTCGGAATATATGCCCCTACTTTAGACTGAGTTAGGGCCTCTCACATCTGTTGTTCAACTACTAGCTTCAGATCCTTTTTTGATATTAGGCTTTTAACAGAGTCCTTCTTAGGTTACTCTTCCCTATTGATGGAGGTGATTTCTTTTTTTTGTCCATGATTTTGACAACTTTTGTGGACAATTCCTTTGGTGGTTTAAGTTAGCTCTAAGGTGTGGCTATGGTGGCCATCATCTCCTCTATTCTCTTTTTGATGCATTCAATCTTTTCAACCCTTTGTTAAAGGAGTCTTTACAGTACCTTCGGGTCATCTCCCTCTATGAGTGTAAGGGCCTCATGCAAAGACAAAGATGCTTGGGTCTTAACCACATTCACTTTAGCATACTCTTTTTCCATGTAATCAGCAAACTTTTTCTCTTCGTCTTCATAATAATATCCATACTTTCTTTAACATTTTTGAGATCGACTGGCCATGACTGGTAACTTAGGGCCAGATGGTATGTCGACAATAACAACATGCCAATGAGTAGTGTGACCCCTAACATACACACTAGATACTACGATAGACAATCCATTATCTCAGCTCAATCCCTTTCATGGGGAATAAGGTTTTTTATGTTGAACTAGTCTCGGCATGAGGCGGGCCATAGCTGGTACTCGTCCCATCCTTCTAAAAGTTCCAGTGAGTGAAAAATTTTCATTTATATTTAGCCTCTACATTGTAGTTTGTAATTGATCCATCAGCATAGCCTTGATCTTTTTCTCCTTCTGATCCTCGTAGTGGTAAGGTCAGGTGTCGTACCAGCAATCCTTTTGGTATCTTCCTATTCTTGGGCAGCAAACAGTGGGTGGAACCTGCTTCCTCCAAATAGCAGTTAAAACTTTAGTAATCCAAACTCATCTTTTACATCCTCTACAAGGGCAATTTCTTCAGCCAGTTTCATCATCTTTATCTTAGTAACCTTTCTGTTGTTGTCCCTCCTCTGCGCTCGAGTCAGAGGTGTGGACCTTGATGCGAGTAGATTTAGTGTGTAAATTTTACAAATATTTTTCTATATTACAAAATACACACGACATATATAACAATAAATATGGAATATAATACCCACAAAATAACTTTTATGAAAATAGTTTATCTTTAAAACTCTTTTTAACTGCCAAATCCCCTTTAAAATCAATGCAAGTATACGAATTGCTCAAGTAATAAAGGGCTCTAATGGATTCCAAGATATCTATCCCAAATGGTAGTTGGAAAATGCTATAAGTAAATTCTTAAAATTATTTTATAATTTAAAGCACAAAAATAAAAGTAAAGTGTGAAGTTTGAATATTAACTACTAAAGTTAATTTTATATAAAATGCAATTGAAAGATATAATTAACTAACTAAAAGCTAAACTTTCAAAAGTAAAATTACAAAAGCTAAATAAAGTTTTTTTTATAGAAGATTCAAATTAAGAAAGCATCCTTCCCATTTATAATGAGTACATGGATTATAAGGAAATTAAATTTATTTTAACATATATATATATATATATATATATATATATATATATATATATATATATATATATATATATATAAAAAAAGATGAAGGTTGGCGGCTGTTTCTCCTGTTGCTCTGCTAGGGTTTCGGCACCATGGCTCAACTTGCTGTGGTAAAGGGCTTAATCCTTGCTACCCTTTGTTTTCAACTGGTTTTCTCTCATCTAATCACTGTTCATAACAAGTTCTTCAAATCTCATAGCTTACGTACCTTCCCGGGTTCTAGTTTTTTCAAACATTTACTGTTCCATTGGCTTGGCCATAGTTTTGTCCTTTTGTTGCCTTCTTTTTACTGTGGGGTTGGTCTATCTTTGACAACCTACTGGAAGTTTGATTTTCTTAGGGTCCACTATCCTATTTTCTTATACTTCAAAAGTTTCTTCTTTACTGGCTATGGCTTAGTCGCTTTGTGGTTTCTACTTCCCTGTTTTGGCTGCTGCTTGGAGCTTTTTACCAGCTGTGAAGTTGGGTTTCTTTGGTTTTTCACTGACTAAGGACTACAGTTATTCTATTTTTGATACTACCTTCATGTGATGTCTGACCCAATTTCTATTGACATTTCCACCAACATTCAGTGGGCCAAAGCCACTTTTGCTGATATTGTAGGGAAAGGTCAGGAGGCAGTGCAAAATCCTGATGATTTGGTTTTTCCTCAAGATTATCATGAGGGTCATGACCCACTTCTTAAACCCATTAGCAAGAAAGGTGGGAAGTTGGCAATCTATTTTACAGAAGAGGATCTAAATGGGCTTACTGAATGTAAAAAATTTTCCTTAATTGGTAAATTCCAACTTGGCCACCCAAAGATGGAGTTTGTAAGAAGATATTTTGATGGATTGAAATTCAAAGGGGCTTTGAAAGTAGGCTTACTTGATGGCAGACACATACTTATTAATCTCTCAAGGGAGGAAGACTTTGCTAGAATTTTCTCCAAACAATCCATCCTGATTGAAGGAATTCCAATGAAGCTTTTAAAGTGGACTCCTGATTTTGATCCCAACAAAGAACTTCCCATTGTCCCCAAATTGTTTAAGTTACCTGGACTTAAACTACATTTTTTCAACTACAAAGTTCTTTTTAATATTGGCAAAGCATTGGGAAGACCATTAAAATTGGATGGCCCCACCTCAACTTATCTAGACCTTCTGTAGCTAGAATCTTGGTGGAAAGAAACATTACTCTACCAGCTGTGGAGGAAATATGGTTAGGCACTGAGCATAATGGCTATTCGCAAAAAATCATAACTAAACAAAGGCCTTACTATTGCCACCATTGCAATATGTTTGGCCACACTGATGAGAAATGTTTCAGGCTCCATCCAGCCCTCAGAAGGAAGAATCCCAAGCAACTTTCAGAGGAGATTCCTACTCAGAACAAGGAGGTACCTACTGTCAATAATTGTGTTGTTATATTGCCTGAAATGCCTGAGACAATTGCACAAGAGCTGCGTCAAGCTTTGCAGGAGAGTGTGGTTCCCAATCCTTAATCTGATCATGAATCACCAACTGAGCACCTCCACCTCATGCCGCAATCTGCCCAAACTGAACAAACTCTTTGTACTGATCTTTCCACACTTCCTGCAGATATAGAGACAACAGTTATTGAGATACCAGAGGAGGACTCATTGATTATGCAGTTAGCCAGGAACCTTGAAGCTAGTTGGCAAGTCCAAAAAACTAAGAAGAAGAAAATGCCTCTGGAATTAAAGAACCTTATCTCCTCTTCAACCTCTTTGGAGGAACCCCCCCTCCCTCCTTCTAGTTCTATTAGAACTAGGAGAAGAGGGAAATCTACTTCTATTTGTTAATGAATCTAATCTGTTGGAATGTTAGGGGACTTGCTCATCCCAAATCCTTTAATAGAGTCCTAGCTCTCAACAGGATGTACAAACCTTGGATCATTGCTCTACTTGAACCAATGGTCTCTAAAAATATCAACAGATTTGTGAGAAAATTCCCTGGATTCCAGCTTCTCACAAACACTAACAGTAAAATTTGGATACTGTGCAGAAAGGAAGTCCTTTGCACTGTTCTTAAAGAAGGAGATCAATTCATCCATTTGCAGCTTAATTTCAGTTACTATCAGGGTTTTGCTACCTTCATCTATGCTGGCTGTACAACTACTGCAAGACTGGACCTATGGCAACAGTTACTAGAGTTCAGTACCTCTATAAAGGATTTTTGGTTAGTTAGGGGTGATTTCAACAGCCTCTCTTCTCTTTGGGAGAAGAAGGGTGGGAGATCTCCTGATAATAATCGAATTAACATATTTAATGATAACATCCAGTCTGCTGGTCTCTTTGATTTGGGGTTCATAGGTCCTAAATTTACTTGGAGAAGGGGGAAGATCTGGGAGAGGCTTGACAGATTTCTGGTTAATGATATATGGTTTAGAGAGTTCCTCCATACTTCTGTCCAACACTTGGCCATGAGTGGGTCTGATCATAGTACTTATTCAAAGTTCTTCATCCTCTACTAAATCTAAAGCCAATTTTAGATATCTGAACATGTGGTCATTGCATGGGGACTTTACTCATCAAGTGGCTAAGGCCTGGACTGATGTTCATCATCACATTCCAAGCATCAAGCTTTGGATGTTACAGAAAAAACTCAGCAAAAATCTTACAAATTGGAACTGGAAGGAGGTGGGGAACATTAACAAGAAAGTTTTTGAAGCTAAACAAAAAGTTTTGCAGTTGGAACAGCTCTTAGTTACTGATTTGAGGTCTGAAATGGATCTCCAGTCAGCCAATGATAACTTATTGGATCTGATCAACATGCAAGAGGCTCTCTATGCTCAAAAGGCAAATAAAACCAGGTTATGTGAGGGTGACAGAAACTCTAAATACTATCATGCTTGCATTAACTATAGGAGGAAAAGAAATACTATTCATAAAATCCTTTCTCAAAAGGGGCACTGGATTACCAATGCTGAGGGAATTGCTAAGGATGCTGTACATTATTTCCAAAAATTGTTCAGTAAAAACTCCATTTCCTACCCTACCATCAATGAAACACTGTTTGACAAGGAAAGGGAATTTACTAATAGTTTATCCCTTACAAACATCCCTGATGAAAATGAAATTTGGGAAGCTCTAAAATCTATAGACAGCTCAAAGGTGGCTGGCCCTGATGGATTCTCTGCCGACTTCTACAAAAAGGCCTGGCATATAGTGAAGGGTGAGGTTATTGCCACTGTCCAAAGTTTTTTCTGGGGGGCTTACCTCCCCAAATACTTCTCATCAACCATTACTTTAGTGCCTAAGGACAAAACTCCTTGCAAATGGGAGGATTACAGACCCATTAGTCTCACTTCTGTCATCTCAAAGATAATCAGTAAAATGTTGGTCCAAAGATTACAGCCCCACCTAAACAAGCTCATTTGCAGGAATCAGTCAGCCTTCATCAGGGATAGAAGCATTGTGGATAATGTGCTCTTGGCCCAAGAATTGGTGCTGGACTTGGATAGAATCACTAGAGGAGGCAACTTGATTTTCAAATTAGATATCAAAAAAGCTTATGATACTATAAGCTGGAGTTTCATTGAACAGGTTTTGATTGCTAGAGGTTTCTTATCCTCCTTTGTCTCTCTTATCAGCAGATGGATGTCCAATAATTTCCACTCAATCTTTATCAATAGATCCACTCATGGGTTTTTCAGTGCTTCTAGAGGTATAAAACAAGGTGACCCTCTTTCCCCAACCATCTTTATCTTAGCTTTTTACTACTTATCTAGAAGTTTGAATGAGTTGGCATCCAGAAAACCCCATTCTCTTTATAGTCACAAATCTTCCATTTTAATCAATCATCTGGCCTTTGCTGATGACATCATTATCTTTACAAAAGCTTCCAAAGATGCTTTCAAATTATTATTGCAAAATTTGGAGACCTTTGAGGATGTTTCTGGAATGAAATTCAACAAACAGAAGTGCCTCTCCATCTTCAGTAAGCAGTGCATTGCTGAGTTTAAATCCTAGGTTGCTGATTTCACTGGTTTCAAAAACAGCCACCTTCCTATGAAATATTTGGGGGTTGTTCTTATCAAAGGAAGAACTAAGAATATTCAATTTGATCATATAATTGACAAGGTCCAAAGTAAATTTCATGCATGAGAGAATTCCTTTTTATCCAATGAGGGTAGAATTACACTCCTCAAAAGTGTTCTTTCTACATTGCCATCCTAATTACTACAAATGAACATTCTTAAGAAGTCCTCTCAGAGACTCTTAGAAGGCATCTTTAATAGATTCCTATAGGTTGGTCATAGGAAGCAAAAACACTGGACCTCTTGGGCTAAGGTGTGTAAACCTGCTGAGGAGGGTGGGTTAAGCTTTAAGTCTTTCTCCCAAATTGTGCACACCAATTTCTGCAAGCTCTGGCTCAGATTCAGATCTCAGTCATCCTTATGGGCTGAGTTCCTGTGGGGAAAGTATTGCAGATATCAACACCCCACCCAAATCTCTGTAGGTGTAGGGGACTCTCCAATCTGGAAAGGGATGTTAAAAGCTAGACAAGATGCTGAACAATTGTTTGTCTGGGAAATTGGTGAGGGCTTTGTAAACATATGGTGGGATAATTGGTCCTTGGATGGCTGCCTTATCCAGGATCAGATTACCCCAGCTGCCCCTGTGCTTGTGAAAGACATCTGGCCTCATGGCAAGTGGAATCTCTCTCCAATTCATCCTTTCTGCAGCCCTTCTCAACTATCCAATATTCAGAAGCTTATTGTAAAACCTGGG
>NEWO01000184.1:223967-251026 GCA_003013225.1 Phalaenopsis aphrodite
TATATATATATATATATATATAATCTTCTTCATGGTGGCGACTGCTCCCCTAGCTCTGTTAGGGTTTCTGTCCCAATGGTGATATTTTGTTTCTCCCTGCTCTTTCGTGACTACGTTTTTGGCTTTCCCCATCTTTCTTCAGTTTCCTGTTGGTGTTACACTGATTTGGAGGTTTTTTGTCTGCCGTTGTCTTTTCTTGTGCTCCTGAGTTACTGTTTTATTGCTGGTAGCCTTCTCTGCTTGTCTCACTGTGTTTGGTGTTGCTGTTCTCAATGGCTTTCCCTATTCCCATTGATTTAGAAACTAATATCTAATGGTCTAAATCCACCTTTGTTGATGTGGTGGGGAAGGGTTTTGATGCTTTGCAAAATGTTGATAACCTTGTGTCTCCTCAAGCTTACCATGATGCTGCTTTTGGTAAAAGAGACTGCCCCTTTATGAAATCTTTATGCAGAAAAGGAGGCAAAGTGGCTGTTGTTTTCTATGACCAGAAAATCTGCTCATTGACTGAGGCTCAAAAATTCACCCTGGTGGGTAAATTTTAGTTTAGTCATCCAAAAATGGATGAAATAAAGAAGTATTTTGATGATTTAAAACTGGTTGGTGCTTGGAAGGTTGGATTGATGGATGGAAGGCATATAAAGATTCAATTAGCAAAAGAAGAGGATTATGCAAGGCTTTTTGCTAATCAAGTTCTCTTTTTGCATGGTATTTCTATGAAACTGCTTAAATGGACTATTGTTTTTTATCCTTCAATGGAATCCCCAATAGTTCTCATTTGGTTTTAGCTCCCTGGATTGAAGATTCATTTCTTCAACCACCAAATTTTGTTTACTATTGGAACTGCCCTTGGAAGACCCATGAAGCTTGATGCTCCCACATTTAACCTCTCAAGACCTTCTTGGCTAGAATCCTGATGGATAGGGATATCACTCAACCTGAAATAGATGAAATATGGTTGGGCACTGCTAACAATGGTTATTAGCAGAGTTACTATGGACCAAAGGCCATATTATTGCCATAATTGCAAGATGTTTGGGCACACTGATAACAAATGCTTTAGAGTGCATCCCAAGAAAAAGATTTTAGTCTCTGGACACTCTCCTTCCCCTACACAACAACTTACCTCACCTCAGATGGACCCAACTTCTCCCACCAGAAATTTGGCCCAAAATCCTAAAAATGATTCCATACTAACTTCATATACCCCTATTTTTTATTGCCCACCCTTGATGGAAATCCAATCTGAGGCTCCTCTTGAAGGAACCTCTGATTTGGCCCCACCCTTCCCACACTTGCCCCTTCCCAACCTAAGGATCTTAGTCCTCTAGCTGATTCAAATGGCTTATTATTTATCCCTAAAGCTGGTGTTATCCTCCCTGTTAAAGGTCCATCTAAATATTCGTCCAACCTGATCCCTTTGCTCCCCTCCTACCCCTATTGATGTTCCCTCTTCTCCTTGTGAAGCTCCTGTTGGAGTGTGTTCTGAATTGGGAACAGCTGATTTGCCCAAAGACTTAATTTTGACTCCTACTAACAAGGACACTCTGATCTTCCTGTACTGCAGTACAATAATATCAATGTCTTGGAAGACAATGTGGTTCAACAATTGAACTTAGACCTTGAGGAAGAATGGCAGATACATCAATCCAAATAGAAAAAGAAGTTGTTACAAGAGCTGAAGCAAAATGCTACTACCTCTAGAGAAATCATGTCCAAAAGTTTGGAATCTCTTCCTAAAACAAGGAGGAGAGGAAAAATGATCAATGATCTGGATGCTTAGTTTAGATCTGCCAAAGTTTCCATGTGTCTCTATGCTACTGGATGCTTAGATTAGATCTGCCAAAGTTGATTGCCCCTAACCAATCAATTTTTGTTTCTAGTACACAGATTAATGATAATGTTTTGCTCACTCAAAAGCTCCTCTTGGATATTGATAGACCTTGTAGAGCTGGAAGTCTCATGTATAAATTAGATCTAAGGCCTATGATTCTATTTATTGTCAGTTTGTTATGGAGGTTCTTCATGCTAGGGGTTTAACACTCACTTCTATCAGGTGATCTAGAGATAGCTTCAGAACAATTTCTACACTATTTTGGTGAATGAAACTCTCATCGTTTCTTTCAAGTTTCTAGGGGCATCAAATAAGGAGACCCCCCTCTCACCCTCTATTTTTATATTGGCCTTAATTTATGTTTCAAAGTTGTTAAATAAGTCCTTCTCATCCTTTGAGTACCTTAGATTTGCCAATAAATTAAAATTTAATATCAGTCACTTATGTTATGTTATGATGACATATTTTTTTCTAATGCTTCCAAACTTGTAGTTAAAAAGGTGTACATGCTTTTACAATAATTTCAGTAGCTATCATGTTTTTCCGTAAATTTTGGCAAGTGTCAATTGATTTTTAAAAAAATGACTTTATCTATCTCAAAAAATTGGATAAAGGACAACACCAAATTTTAAAGCTGCTGCTCTTCCTCTACATTATCTTGGAGTCCAACTTATCAAAGGTAGGAAAAGACAAACCTAGTTTGATGAGGTGGTCTCTAAGGTCTCCAAATAGATCTTCTATTGGAAAAATGTATATCTTTCACAAGGTGGGAGAGTCACTTTGATCAAAAGTATCTTATCCTCCTTTCCAATGTTCAAATTTTGAATACCAAGAGAAGCACTCAAAGAATTTTGGAGCTCATTCTTAATAAATTCATGTGGGAGGGCCATCATAAACAATTTCACTGAATAAAGTGGGATAAGCTCTTGCTTCATTTATTTGCTGGTGGATTAAGTATCAAATCCTTCCAACATCTGCATCAAATTTTTTACTATAAACTCTGGATCAAGTTCAGAGATTCAATCATATCTTTAGGCTAAGTTTATAAACAAAAAATATTGTAAACTAACTTATCCTCTCACTGCTATCAGGAAACATGGTGACTAGAAAATTTGGTCTGCACTACTGAAGGTCAGAACAGCTACTACTGATTTGTATATATGTGAGGTGGGTAAGAGAAGGATTGATTTTTGGTTGGATAGTTGGTTACTTGATGCCAAGCTTCATGTATCCTCTACTCATTCTAATAGGCCTCTCCCTTTACCCATACAGAACTGTTGGTTGAATCACCAATGGAATCACAACATGTTGGTTAATTGATACAATAAAATAATATGTTGTTTTAAGTATATATTTTATATCTGATTTTAGTTATATTGCACTTTAAAAAAGGGAAATTTTTTCCTTTTTTTTGTAGGTATATTTACCAAATGAAAATATGTTGAGATTTTCATACTTATTTTACACCAATTTTTATGATACTGCACTTTAAAGAAAGGTATTTTTGATGTTTTATTGCAGGTATGATGAATTATGGTCATTGGAGAAAAAAGATGCAAATAGGAGAAAATTTGGAGCAAAAAGGAACAAAATATGAAGATTTGATCTTGAGCGCCGATGGTAAGCTCGGCGCCGCCGACAGCAGATTTTTCCAGTCCAGAATTAAATATTCTAGAAGGCCGCCAACGGCGCCATCGAGGCTGCCGACAACGAGCACGTCGGATCTCTCAACAGATGCATTGAATGTGGACGATTTTTGAAGGGACGCTTGGGCAACCCTTGAAAACTCTTCTACAACTTTAAAAGAAACATTTGGAGGCCAAAAAAGGGGGTGTCCACGAGCGTTCGCTGGGTCTTTCTTGTTTGTGGTGCCCATTAGAGTGTAGAGAGTGGTTAGTATTGTGAGGAATTCTTCAAGAGATTGTAAGAGTGGAAGGAAAGTGAGAGATTTCTTCCTCCTTGCCACTTCAAAGGAGAATTTTGTGTGCTCTAAAGAAAGGAAGAGATTCAGAGGAACTTTGAGGAGTTTGCTTAGGGAGGAATTAGAGATAATTTGTATTTACTTATTGAAGTTTGTAGGACTTTGCTTTTATATATAAATTCTATGTTTTGTCGTATCTTCTCCATGAGTTATGAGTAGTTTTCTCTATATTTCTCCTTATCTTGAGATTTTGTGAAATGGTGATTTGAATTGGTTGTGCCTTGAGAATGTTAAAGAAGTTGTGATGATCTTTTCACTTCAATCTTAATTTGCTTTCAATCTGGCCAATTGATTTGTTAAAATATGTTGAATTTTACAACTAAAGTGAATATTACATCCAAGATTTAGGGAGGTTAAAGTTCTTGAAAGTTTAGTGCAAATAAATAGGGAAATAAAAATTATCGGGCATAGAATTTGAGATTTTAGAGTGTCAGACTAAAATCCTCAATTTAGCTCCATCGTTTGGGTGTTGAAGTTTAGATCTTAGCCCTCAAGCGAGGGGAACATGGGAGCTCTGAAGTGAGAGTCAGTATCCTCCTAGCCTAGCCGTAGATTCAGCAACAAAGCATAGGATTAGTCAATGTTCTTTATGCCTTGTCCAAAGGGTAAAGAATAGGTATGCTCTTATTTGGCACCATACAATTTAAACTGATTCAATTTATCCATTCACTTAAATTTCTTGAAAATAAAAAGGATGTTTTCTTATATATTGAACTTCACATTAGAAACTTTATTAGTAGAATTAGTGAATTAAGAGTTTACTAAAATTAATTTTTTATTTCAATTGCCTATTAGTGTCAAATATGCAATTTGAACTATATTGTTGTGATCAAGTATTGATTTTTTAAATCTTAGTTTCGTAGCCTCTAATATTACTCCCTATGGGATCGATATCCAAGACTCCATTAGAGCCCCGTATTACTTGAGCGATACGTATACTTTCGTTGATAAATGTGACTTTGCAATTATTAAATATTTTATACACAACTTTATTAAATTTATAACCATTATCAAGTTTTTGGGGCCATTGCCAGGGATTTAAATCTTCTAGCGGTAGTATAAAATTCTTGTATTTATAAGTATATAAAGTTGTTTTCAAGTTTTTGGCTCTGTTGTCGGGGAGTAAAAATTAGATTTAAAAAAAAAACATAATTAGAGTAACAAACAAACTAGGACTATTAGAAAACTTTTACTTGAATTGCAACTTATTTTCATATTTAGTTAACTATTTTTTTGTGTACTGATTTCAATTGTATGCGTAAATTTGGACCTGAAAATCTTATACCCTACGATTCAAAATTAGAACGCACAGTTAGGAGAATTAAAAAACTAAGAAAATAACCTAGAAATCCTGACCCAATGGAAAACAATGTGAACAATCAGGAAATAGAAAATGAACACAACCTAGACCTCTACAAGATTATGCAAATCCTATAGCAGATGAAATTCACTTATCTATCCAAAATCTTTATGTAGCTGCTAATTCATTTGAGCTCAAACCTGCTGTTATCCAAAGGGTACAAAACAATCAATTCGGAGGTACAACAAATGAAGATCCTAATTTACACCTCACTAGTTTTTTAGAAATTTGTGCTACCTTTAAAAATGACAAAGACTCGAATGATGTTTTTAGACTTAAAATTTTTCCATTTTCACTTAAGGATAAGGCTAAGATGTGGTTAAATTTGTTAACACCTGGATCTATTAGAACTTGGGGAGAACTTTCACAGAAATTTCTATCCAAATATTTCCCTCCATCCAAAACTGCTGAACTTAGAAATGACATAACATCATTTTGTAAGATTGATGAAGAGTCGATATATGAAGATTGGGAGAGATTTAAAGATCTTCTTAGGAATTGTCCACATCATTTGTTACCAGATTGGTTGATAATTCAAACTTTTTACAATAGATTAGTGGGAACTCTTAGATCGATTATAGATGTTGCGGTTGGTGGTTCTTTAATGTCAAAACCTTTTGATGAGGCTTATTAATTAATATAAGAGATGGCTACCAACAATTTTCAATGGCCTTCTGAAAGGGTAAAACCTAAAAGAGTAGCTAGTATGCACAATTCAGATGCAATATCTATGTTAGCTTCGTAGATTGCTACAGTATCAAAGAAATTAGTTCATTATGGAATGAATTATTCTCCAACAGCTACTATGATGGAAGAGAATTCATCTGGGCAATTTGTAGATATTCAACCTTCTTACGAGATTTTAAATGATATTAACAACCAACAATCCTTATTCAAACTATTATAACCCGGGTTGAAAGAATCATCCTAACTTTAATTGGAATAACAATTCTTCTACAAATCAATAATGGACAAACAACCCAGTAAACCCATTGAGAATTCATCCAACCAAGGAAATGTTAATTATAGACCTTCTTATCCTCCAGGATTAAATAATAACACTTAATTTAAGGAAAAGAAGTTGTCTATGAAAGAGCTGATACTGAACATGGTTCAACAATTACAGAATCAAGCAAATTAATTACAAATTCAAAGAAACCAGTTACCAAATCAAAGAACTGCTATCAAGAATATTGAAAACCAATTGGGGCATATCACTACTGCGCTTAGTAACCGAACATTGGGAACTTTTCTAAGTGGTGTGGAACCACCTAAGGATCAAGGAAAAGAACAGATAAAAGTGATATAATTACGAAGTGGAAAAAAATTAGAAATAAGAGTATAGAAAGAAACGGAAACTAAAAAAGAGAAGGTTGATACAGGAAAAGAAAAGGATCATGAATACCCAGATTTAGAATATCCAATTACACCAATGAAAATTACTGTGGAGAAACCTCCACCACTGTTTCCACAAAGATTGAAGCAACACAAAAAGGATAAACAATTTTCCAAGTTTATAGAAATTCTTAAGAAATTAACAGTAAATATTCTTTTCGTAGAAGCTTTAGAGCAAACGCCCAATTATGTGAAGTTTATGAAAGATATTTTGAACAAGAAAAGGAAGTTCAGTGATAATGAAACTGTTGCACTTAGCGAAGAGTGTAGTGCAATTATTCAGAAATAGCTTCCTGAAAAATTAAAAGATCCAAGTACTTTCACTATACAGTGTGCTATCAGTGACAGATTTTATGGAAGAGCTTTATGTGAATTGGGAGCTAACATTAATCTTATGCCTCTATCAATTTTCAAAAGATTAGGATTATGAGAAGTCTCACCTACTTCTATAACTCTTTAGTGAGCGGATCGTTCAGTTACTTATCCTAAGGGAGTTATAGAAGATGTGTTAGTAAAATTTGATAAATTTATCTTTCCTGTGGATTTTATTGTTTTAGATATGGAGGAAGATAAAGAAATACTTATAATTTCAGGGAGACCTTTTTAGCAACTAGAAGAGCTATAATAGATGTTCAAAAGGGAGAATTTACTGTAAGAGTTAACGATCAATAAGTGACTTTTAACATTGTGAAATCTATGAAACACCCTATTGTTGAAAGAGATAATGAACATTTTTGCATGGAAATTAGTGAACATCTATTGAACGAGCATTTTAAAGAATATTTCGAAGAGAAAAAAGATTTTTAAGACAAAGATGAAGTTATTTTAGATGAAATAGAAAATGAAGAATTAGATTATGTTCAAGAAAGATTTAAGATGTTGGATATTATAGGAAATGCTTATAAGAATCTAGTTCTGTCAATTATAAAGCCACCTGAACTTAAGTTGAAAATATTGCCTAACCACTTGAAGTATGTGTTTCTGGGAAACTCATCTACATTACCTATTATTATATATTCAGAGTTAAATGATTTGCAAGAGCAAAGACTTTTGGATACATTAAAAAGATATAAGAAAGCTTTTGGTTGGACCTTAGCTGATATTAAAGGAATCAATCCTTCAATCTGTATGCACAGAATTATACTGGATGAACAATATAAACTAAGAGTTGATCCATAAAGGAGATTAAACCTAACGATGAAAGAAGTATACAAAATGGAAATTTTGAAATGGTTCGACACTGGAATTACATATCCTATTTCGGACAGTGCTTGGCTAAGTGCAATTCATTGTGTTCCTAAGAAAGGAGGGTGACTGTTGAAGCACAAGAGAATAATGAATTAATACCTATCAGACAGGTTACTGGGTGGCATATTTACATTGATTTTAGAAATTTAAACACTGCCACTAGGAAAGATCACTTCCCTTCACCATTTTTAGACCAAATAGTGGATAAACTAGCTAGGCACAAATATTTTTATCTTTTAGATGGATATACCGCATACTATCAAATTTTTATTGCTATTGAGGATCAAGAAAAGACAACATTTACTAGTCCTTTTGAAACTTTTGCTTTTTGAAAAATGGCTTTTGGATTATCTAATGCACGTGAAACTTTCCAGAGATGTATAATGTCTATATTTAGTAAGTTAATTGATGATAAAATAGAAGTGTTTATGTTTGATTTCTCTATATTTAGAACATCATTTGATGCATTCTTAAACTATCTTGAAAAAGTTTTGGAGTTATGCGAAAGAACTAATTTGGTTCTGAATTGGGAAAAATGTCAATTTATGGTTGCAGGAGGAATTGTGTTAGGGCATAAAATTTCAGAAAATGGTATGGAAGTAGACCCTACAAAAATTCAAGTTATATCTAAATTAACACCTCTTACTAATGTAATAGGGGTTAGAAGTTCTCTTGGACATGTTGGTTTTTACAGGCGTTATATTAAAGATTTTTCAAAAATTACCAAACCTCTATGCCAACTTTTAAAAAATGACAAGAAATTTGAGTTTACTGAAGACTGTTTAAAAGCCTTTAATTTATTAAAATAAAAGCTAATCATAACCCCTATAATAGTTTCACCTAACTAAGAGAAACCATTCGAACTGATGTGTGATGCTAGTGATATACTATTGGAGTTGTTTTTGGACAAAGGTATGATAAGATCTTTAAAGTTATATACTACGCTAGTAAAACTCTTAATAATGCTCAAATTAACTACACTGAAACTGAAAAAGAGTTACTGGCTATTGTGTATGCTTTTGACAAATTTAGATCTTATTTAAATGGGACTAAATGTGTTGTGCAAACTGATCACTCTGTTATTAAATATCTGATGCAAAAGAAGGATGCCAAAACCAAGTTTAAATAGATGGATACTTTTGATGCAAGAATTTGATTTTGTGGTTATTGATAGAAAGAGAGCAGATAATCAAATTGCTGATCATTTGTCGAGATTAGAATATCTTGAATTATCTGACACCAATAATGAAATTACGGACAGTTTCCCTGATGAACAACTCTATAATATTAATGAGTGGAAAATACCATTGTATGTTGATATTGTTAGTTATATTGTAAGTGATATTTTGCCACCTATGCTGACATTGTAACAACAAAAAAAATTCATTCATGATGTGAAAGCATATTTTTGGGATGAGCCTTATTTATATAAATAATGTAATGATCTTATTATGAGAAGATGTGTACCTTATTAAGAAACTGAACTAATTATTTAGAAATGTCATGATTCTAAATTTGGAGGACATTTTAGAACTGATAAAACTACTTATAAAATTTTACAAGTTGGATTCTATTGGCCTACTCTCTTTAGAGATGTTTACAAATACATAAAAACTTGTGATCAATGCCAACGAGTAAGAAATATATCTAGAAGAAATGAAATTCCTTTGAATTTCATGTTAGAAGTTGAGATCTTTGATGTTTGGGGATTGGATTTCGTGGGACCATTTATTCCTTCATCTGAGAACTTATACATATTAGTTGCGGTAGACTATGTTTGAAAGTGGAATGAAGCACAAGCTTTACCTTATTGTGATGCTAAAAGTGTTTTAAGATTTTTAATGAAAAACATTTTCACTATATACGGAATGCCGAGAGTGATTATCACTGACGGAGGATCCCATTTCAGGAATAAATACATTCAGGGATTGGCAGAAATTAATGTTATTCATAGAATCTCTACTTCCTATCACCCTCGGACCAGTGGGTTAGTTGAAGTTTCTAATAGAGAGATTAAATAAATTCTAGAGAAGACTGTAAACCCTAGTAGAGTAGATTGGCCTTCTAGACTAAATACTGCATTATGGGCTTATAAAATTTTTTATAAAACTCTTATTGGAATGACTCCTTACAGACTAATTTTTGGAAAAACTTGTCACTTACCAGTAAAATTGGAGCATAAATCATATTGAGCAATTAAAAAATTCAATTATAATTTGAAAGATGTTGGTGAGAAGAGATTGTTACAAATAAATGTATTGGAAGAATTAAAAAATGAATTTTATGATAATGCCAGAATTTATAAGGAGAAACTAAAGTTATGGCATTATCGAAAGATTAACCAGAAAAACTTTGAACCAGGACCATAAGTTTTGCTTTACAATATAAGGCAGAAGTTATTCCCTAAGAAATCGAAGTCTCGTTGGTTAAGACCCATTATCTTGACTAGAGTTTATACTTACGGAGCTGTTGAAATTTAAGATCAAAAGACTGGGAATAGATTTAAAGTAAATGGACACAGATGAAAACCATATTTTGAGGGTAAAAGACCAAATTTTAAAGAGGTTTTAATGGTCAGTCAACCTAAATAATATCTGAATAAGTCGGGCTGACAACGTTAAACCAAGCGCTTTATGGGAGGCAACCCATAGTTATCTTTATTTTTATTGTGATTATGGTGTTTTTGTTTGAAATTATTGTTAATTTGTGATAGTATTGAACTCTACTACTCGTATTTACCCTTGAATCATCATAAAAATTGGATCCATAGAGAAAATTGGAATGCATTCGGACCAAAGCGAAACTGTGAAATTTTTTATTGGGCGCCGACAGAGGATTTTTCCTGAGAGTCCAGACAATTAATTCTCAAGGCTTACTTACGGTGCCATCGACGCTGCCAACGGTGAGAACGACAAGATGACGATTTTTTAAGTTTGAAATGTCAATTTTTGACAGTTTTAGGCAAGATTTACTCCCTATAAACTTCCGAAATCGGTTCTTAAATTCATATTACCCAAAAATGAATTGAAACTCCACCAAATTTATCCCTATGGCTTCCAATTCCACTGAAAACCCTAGATTTTAGTGTTCAAGCGGAGAAAGTTTGTTAGTTCTGAGGCGCAACAAATCTTCAGGAAAGTGCTGACAAAGAGAAGATTAATTAAAGAAAGAGGATTCATGAATCGAGGATTGAACAATCCTTCGACAATAATTGAAGAAATGATTGTGCGACGATGATGGGAAGTGTTGTGCTACACTAATACCACCGTAGTCGTTCCTGTGGTGAAGGAGTTTATGCTAATTTGCATGGAATCAACTAGGGAGTCGTCTATGTGCAAGGCAGATGGATAACTTTTACTCCTGCACGGATTAATGAGTTATATATGATCAAGAATGTTCCTGTCTGCCATTATTCTAACTTCGTCCCGATAAGAAATTTGATGAATGAGATCTACCAATTTTTGATGGACGAGACTGAAGACTGAGAAATGAGAAAAAACAGGAATGTTAATTTCTCTGTTTCTCTGCTACACTTCTAAACTCTATTCTTAAACGCTGACACTTCTTCATTTCAACAAAACTATTACCGACAGTAAGGGTCGGTAAAGTTACTAAATAAAGTGCTATTTTGAATTATTGTATTCAGATAAGAATGTCGACTGATATTGGATCGATAATTCTGAAGTTTGTTTTAGGCCTGATCGTTCATGGATCAACTAATGGGCTTGGAGATCCTTCAACAATTTTCTTACTCTGTAGTGAGTTCCAAGTATCTTATGAGAATTGGGAAAATGTACTTCTACCTTGGAAGCCTTTATACCTAACCGAGAAGTTCTCAACCAATGAAGATGAGAATGATATGACTATTATTGTGGATCAATCATCTCAGATTTCACTACCTATTTAGCCTTTAATTCCGGATAAGACCCCAATGAACCTGCAAAGAATCAAGAAACTAGAGAAAGAGGTACAAAATGTTATGAATACAATTAACAATATCTCTGAGATTTTTTATCATCTAGACTAGAGGATGAAAGAGCATTTTGATCACTCTAGAAATATCGAAGGAAGCTTGATACAATTGATGAGAAAGATGGGATTGATAGAAGAGGACTCTACTAAAGAATTCCCAGACTGACCCTACTATAACCTCTTCGTTCATGTTCAATCGATGGGTGATATCAGAAGAGAAACAAGCATTGAATCGGAGGAGTAGTAGATTTACTTTACTAACTATATGTCTATGTGTGTGATTTGATTTGAACTTATGTGTTTGCTTTACTTTCAAATTTTGCTTTTAGATCTCAATATAGTTGAGATTGAGCATAAAATGTTTGTTTTTAGCGTTTAGAGTGTTGTGGCTCGGATTGCGATGCTGAATTGATGTAGTAAGGTTGAGAAAATACCAAACTTATGTATGTTGTGTAACATATATTGTAACCCTTGGATTTTATATATAATTGTTATGTTTTGAGTTGTGAATGTTTATTTGTGTTAGTACAACATTTAATCACTTAAGTTTACGTCTAGAATGATTGAACGAATGTCAATGAGACATGAAATTGATCGAAATTGAAAAAATCTGGAAATTAAACTAATTTTGAAAATCTCGCCGACGGCGCCATCGACGCTGTGGACGGTGGATTTTTCCCGAGACTTAGGCTTTTTAATTCAATAGAGCTCGTCGACGGTGCTGACGACCCCACTGATGGTGCGAACCCAAAAAACACTTTTAACCACGATTTTGAATAGTCAACTGCCACTATTCATCATCCCCTTCCTCTTAAAAATTGAAAATTTTGATTTAGGGCTTGAAGATCTTGGATTTGGGGCAATTTCAAAGTGTCTAGACACCAAATTTTATCATCTCTCGGTAATAGCTTCACTCTAAACTAAGAATATTTGATTTTCACCTTGAATTTTTTTCACATTGAGGAGATCCGAAAAAATAGAGAATGTGGAGAAAATATTTGGAAGAAATTCATGGAACTTAGTTTTGAACTCTTAGAGTCCCCGTTGGAAGCCATTATTTGAGTATTTGAAGTTTATTTTGGAATTTTTTTTAATTTTGATTAGATTGGTGTTGTAGTTTGAAATGTGCATGTGTAGTTATAATAGACTTTGATTAGAACTTTGTAAAATTATAATGTGATGTGATTTTTTTTGTATTGTGATGAATTTATAATGGTTTTTTATTTAGTATTGTGATTTGTTAGTGAAAAATAGTGTTTGTATAATGTTTAGTTTTGTACTTATTTCAAAATTTCATTACCCAGCAAATTCTCTAATGATTTGTATGTATAGAAAGCTCCTAATATTACAGACCAGTTCAGAATGATGAAAATGCCTATAATCCTGAGGTATGATTTATATTTAGAATATTTTTTTCCACCTATATCATTCGATATTAAAAAATTTAAGTTTGGGGAGGGAAGAAAAAGATTAACTATTATATGTTCTCAATTTAAATATTTTCAAAAATTATTAATATGATTTTTATAGTGAATTTAATTCAGATAACTATATTTTGTAGATATTTAAATATTATGGTAGATTTAAAGGAATATTTTTGTAAGGAAGATTAATTTTGTAGATTAAGATATTTAGTATAAGAGAATAAGACTATAGTTAATTATTTAAAGTAAAGAAAACTATATTTTGAAATATTAAGAATCTTAGAAATTCATTTGAGAAGAAAAGATTGGGACTTAATGATGTAAAAGCTATGAAATACTTATAAGGCAAAGGAATGCTTTGAGTGTCAAATTTAGGGAATGAAACGTGAAGTTCAAAATTATTAAAGACTATCCAGATATAGTAATCTTGACTTGAAAAAGAAAAAGAAAGGATTAACAAAAATCCCTGAAAAGAAAAGAAAAATATATAAGATTGAAAGCAATCCAAATGAAAAACTATATATAAGTGAGGAGAAGCTTGAGGAGATGCCTAATCAAAATTTGGCTTCACTTGGACCTACCTAAAGGGAAAACCTAAATACATTCCTGAACTTATATTTATGAAATAACATTTTTTACTAGTAATATTCTTATGAAGTTCCAATCATTTGAATATTTTAAGTGACTTAATATTACAACATATAGTCATTCTTGAAATAAATAGAAAACTAGAACTCTTAAACTTGATGACTAGATAGTCTTGTACCTATAGAGTTAATTTAATTACTTGAAATTTTTATGAAAATCTCACTATGGCATTTACTTAAATCAAACTTATAGTATTTCTGAATTAAAACTTTACCACAGTAAATCATAACTTTAATGTGGTACTAAAATTACTTGAGGACAAGTAATAGCTAAGTTTGGTGGATTTTGACCAAAGGAAAATATGTTGAGATTTTCATACCTACTTTACAGTGATTTTGATGATATTGCACTTTGAATAAATGTACTTTTGCTGTTTTGTTGCAGGTATGTTGAATTATGGTCATTGGAGCAAAAAGATGCAAAAAGGAGCGAATATGGAGCAAAAAAGACCAAAATATGAAGATTTGATATTGTGTGCGGACGACGAGCTTGACACCCCCGACGGTGAATTTTTTCAGAGAGTCTAGAATTAAATAATCTAGAAGGCAGCCGACGGTGATATTGAGGCTGCCGACGGCGAGCACATCGGTTCTCTCAACAGATCCATTGAATGTGGACGATTTTTGAAGGGACACTTGGGCAACTCTTGAAAACTCTTCTACAGCTTTAAAAGAAACATTTGGAGGCCAAAAAAGGGGTGTCCACGTGTGTCCACTAAGTCTTTGTAGTTTGTGGTGCCCACTAGAGTGTAGAGAGTGGTTAGTATTATGTGGAATTCTTGGAGAGATTGTAAGAGTGGAAGGAAAGTGAGAGATTTCTTCCTCCTTGCTACTTCAAAGGAGAATTCTGAGTGTCGTAAAGAAGAGAAGAGATTCAGAGGAACTTCAAGGAGTTCACTTGGGGAGGAATTAAAGATAAGTTGTATTTACTTATTGAAGTTGGTATGACTTTGCTTTTATATATAAATTCCAAGTTTTGTCGTATCTTCTCCATGAGTTCTGAGTAGTTTTCTCTCTCTTTCTCATTGTCTTGAGATTTTGTGAAATGGTGATTTGAATTGGATGTGTCATGAGAATGTTAGAGGAGTTGTGATGATCTTTTCACTTCAATCTTAATTTACTTTCAATCTGGCCAATTCATTTATTAAAATATGTTGAGTTTTACAACTAAAGTGAAGATTACATCCAAGATTTAGGGAGGTCAAAGTCCTTGAAAGTTGGGTGCAAATAAGTAGGAAATAAAAATTATCAGGCGTAGAATTGGAGATTTTATAGTGACAGACTAAAATCCTCAATTCGGTCCTATCGTTTGCGAGTTGAAGTGTAGATATTAGCCCTCAGGTGAGGGGAACGTGAGAGCTCCGAAAAAAGAGCCGGTATCCTCCCAGCCTAGCCGCAGATTCAGCAACCAAGCATATGATTTATCAATGTTCTTTATGCCTGGTCCAAAGGGTAAAGAATATGTATGCTCCTATTTTGCATAATACAATTTGAACTGATTCAATTTATCAATTCACTTAAATTTCTTGACAAGCAGAAGAATGTTTTTTTATATATTAAACTTCACATTAGAAAATTTATTAGTAGAATTAGTTAATTAAAAGTTTATTAAAATTACATTTTTATTTCAATTGCCTATCAGTGACAAATATGCAATTTGAACTATATTGTTGTGATTAAGTATTCATTTTTTAAATCTTAGTTCGTAGCCTCTAATATTACTCCCTATGGGATTGATATCCATGACTCCATTAGAGCCCTACATTACTTAAGCGATACGTATACTTGTGTTGATAAGTGTGACTTTGCAATTATTGAATATTTTATACACGTCTTTATCAAATCTATAACTGTTATTAAGTTTTTGGCGCCGTTGCTGGGAATTTAAATCTTTTAGCAGCAATATCAAATTCTTGTTTCTTCAAGCATATATAAAGTCGTTGTCATTTATCATGTTTAGGCATTTGGAGCAAAAGTAGCAAGAAGGACAAAATTTGGATCCAAAATAGTGAATTTTTTAAATCTGGCGCATGATGCACCTTTTACAGACCATTGGAGCATGATGCACCAGATCTGGCGCCAGATGTACCAAAAATGACTTTTTGCTAATTAAGGTGGTTCGAGACAACTTTTGCATGAATTTTTAAAGGTACACTTGTTCTAAACATCTTTTGGAGTAATTCAATGCATCTAAACACTTTGGAAGGTTCTTTTATGAAGGGATATGCCTCTTGGATCAAATGACACATCTTTTCAATTCAAAAGAGTTGGCTTTTGGAGGGAATTTTGAATTTTTTTTTTAAAGGAGGCGTCCCAAAAAAATAGAAGGAGACTTCAAGGAGTTTTTGTGTGACGTGAAAGGGGGTGGCATGAAAGGCAATAGAAAGAGATAGAGAGAGAAAGCCAAGGGCTTGAAGATTTTCTTCTAGGGTTGTAAGAGGAGAAAGAAGGTGAGAGACTTCTTCATTACACTTCTAAAAGAAAATTGAGAGTGCTTGTAAAGAGATAAAGGCTTGAAGAGAATTTCTAGGGATTTGTTTGGGAAGGATTGTGAGATAAGTTGTGTCTTTTGTTTATTTTGTTTTGTAAACTTGGTTTTATATATGAAAATTTTGTTTTGTCATATCCGTCTCATGAATTCTGAATAGTCTTCTTTAGCTTTCTCCCTACTTTAAAATATGGTTTTCTAAGGAAGTAATTTTGTTTTCTATGGTTTTAAAAATTAATATTTTTTTAGGATTTGAACTTTCTTCTTCATTTACTTTTTGATATGTTCAATTGAAATGTTAAAATATGTTGAGAAACATATATTCTGAAGGGGCTATGATTTCTACAACATAAGGAGAATCACATTTGATTTCATGGTAGAGTATTTCATACATGGAGTTGGGTGCAAATAAATAAGGAAATATACTTTGTTGGATGCAGAATTGGAGAATTTAAGGTGACAGATTAAAATCCCCAAGTTGGTGCAGCTAATTGGAAATTGATGCGAGATTGTTAGCCCTCAAGAGAGAGAGAAGTGGGAGCTCTGGAATGACATTTAGTATCCTTCCAGCCTAACCACGGAATTAGGGACCAAACTCTGGATTAGTTAATGTTCTTTATAGCACTCATAAGAGGATAAAGAATATGATTGCTCCTTTTTGGCACAAATCAATTTTTATATATTTTTTCAAATGATTTTAATTTCTTCACAATCCATAAGCTCATTGTAAGGGGAAGCTTGCTTTCTTAAATTTGAACTTTCCGTCAACAAAAATTTCATTTAGTTTTACTAATTTTACTTTTGAAAGTTTAATTTCTGTTTTATTTTACTTTTTCTTTCAGCTGCGTTTTAAATAGCATTCACTTTAGTAGTTAATATTCAAACCTCGCACTTTACTTTTTATATTTTTAAAATAGTACTTTACATTATAATCTCAAGAACTCTTTGCTGACAATTCCAACTTCCCTGTGGGATCAATATTTACGACTCAATTAGAGCCCATTATTACTTGAGCAATATGCATACTTGTGTTATTTTTAGAGGTGATTTTGCAGTTTAAAAGAGTTTTAAAGATAAACTAACTTTATTAAAGTTATTCTTGTTGGGTTTACATTGAATATTTTTTATTATATTTATCATGTGTATTTTGTAATATTGAAAAATAATTGCAAAATTAACACACTAAATTTACCCACATCATTTTTTTGGCGTTGTTTCACGGAGAAGTAACGGAAAGTAGTAGTAGTAAGCTACCTTATAATTTTTAGTGTTTTATTTAATAAAAAACTAAAAATAAAAAAGGAGTGTTTGTAGTTTAGTTTGAACATTTTCTTTATTAAGTGTGTTTTCTTATTTTAAATTACTTGTTTTCTTTATTTATGTGCGGTGTAAGATATGAAAATTTAGTACCTTATGATTCTGAATCAGAAAGAAATATTAGAAAAATTTGAAAACAATAAAAAGAGATAAATCATATAAGCAAAATGAATCGCAATTTGAGTAATGCTGGAAATAAAAATAAACATTATCAGACCCCTTTAAGTGATTATGTTAATCCTACAACAGATAAAATTCATTTGAGTATACAAAACCCGACTGTAGCTATGTTGACCTCACTTTTGTTTGAGGTTTAGTTTTCCCTTTTTGTAGCATAAGGTCTAGCCATAGAACTTTCTTGTTGACTATTCCTAGAAAACTAGAAATGGAACCCTCACCTTTAGAAACTCTGAACTCTTCTGTGCTCAACTTGAAGTTCCATATACTGGTCCTAACCTCTAGCACTTAGTATGTGGGACCACTATAGAGGAAGCTCAAGGGGAGTCCCCATAAGATGGTTTGACCTTACGTTTGACTCTGTTTGTTAGTCTGGAGCTAGTTTACTCACTTGCACTCACTTGCACCCACTTTCACTCACAACCCTAAAACCCAAATTTGTTGACCTTAATCCCTTGATATTTTGGGAGACTCATGTAGATGGTCCCCTAGACCCACTAGCCTTAGGCTACTGTTTAGCTAAGACCAGTACATAGAGGACCCAAAAAGGGATTTCATTGGTTCATAGCTCATCTAAGGTGGTTGGCACCCCAATTCTACCAAAATACCCAACTTGGCCTTTTACCCCTAAACCCACCCAAATTATCTAAATACCCTTGGTAGGCTAAACATTCCCAAAACCCTCAAAATCATTTCAAATGTCTTCAAAACCAATTTGGACTCTTCAATTCAACCCAACTTGATCAATTTGACCATTTTAACCAAAACCCCCAAATTGCCTTTAAAGGCCCAATTTCCCCAAATTCATCACAAATGTTCATCAATTTGGCTCCAATTCTCCTCAATTTCAATTCTAAACTCAAATTTATCATTCATATGATTAATCTAAACCAAATTTAAGCGTATTTGACCCATTCTTTGAGCTCAATTTTGATCTAAATCAAACCCCTAATTTTGGCCCTATGACCTAATCTCACGTAATTGAACCCTATGACTCACTTAATTGCCCCAATTTGAATTCTAAATTCTTCCTAACAATTCTAAACACCAAATTGGATGTTCAACTAGCCTTGTTCAAGCCTCAATTTTCCTCAATTTCAACCCACATTCAAAATCCCCAAATTGGCTATGTCTCCAAATTCCACCAAATTGAATGCTCTAACGTCAAAATTAACGCCCAATTGATATTAAGAGCTCTTCTTGACATTCCTATAGACCATTTTCAATCATCAATTTGAACCTAGCCCAACCTTAGCCTAATATAAACCCAGGTCTAACCCAACACCCCCAAATTGACCAAATGCCCAAAATCCTCTAAATTGAACATCAAAATCAATTCAAAATCACTCTAACCCTTATCGAAACCTCTCATGACAATCATCTACCCAATATTTATCAATCAAATGAGCTCGATGTCATGGATAGCCTAACCTAAACAAAACTTCTAGCCGTTTTTACCCAAATTGAACCCCTTTACTAAAATTGACTTAGTCATCTCAAAGTCACCAAATTAATGTCACCACAGCCACTAAGCACACTCTATTGACTAAGATAAACCATCCTAAACCCACCCAAGTGAGATATGGACCAATGGGTCCCTAAAATAAGGGATTTCATCCAATTTTTGGGCCTTAACCAAGAAATCTCTTCCATCAACACTAACAATTAGACGTAAATCATAATTGACCCTCTGCTTAGCTCATCTGACGCCCTGACCACCTCCCCTACTCTAGTCAGCCACCCTACTCATCGAAAAATGCTAAAACCATGAAGCACCACCCCTAAATCAAACCCAATTTCAACCCTAGTGGCCAGCTCATCCTAGTTACTCTTTAAAGCTCCTCAGCCCTCCACCTAAGCAGCTCTTTGCACCGATCAATTGGCCTTGGTGGCCATCACAAGCCCTTCTATTTAATCAGCCCCCTCAATTGCCAAAAGTGAGGTGTTCAAAATTCTTGGGAAAACTCTGTCAAAATCTCTCCAGAGACTCTCCAAGCATCCCTCTGCTCAATCCAACCAACTTTCCTCTCTGATTCTCACAGTGAGAGCCTAAATAAAAATGGATTTCATGGACCAAAAGGTTGTCATATACTTTTTAGTTTATTTAATCAAGCCTCACCCTCAATTATTGTGTTTATCTTTTGGGATAGATACAAACTTTTTAATTTAAACTATGAAAGATTTGAGATTAGTTTGACTTTATATTTTTCTAAACTTTTATTTATATGTAAATTAAATGTCTTTCCAAGCGGATGATGGGATTTTGATTCTGGTGACTGACGGCTTCCAACTGGCAACTCAAAATTTTTTTTTAAGTACCGACAAGCTGCCAAATCATTTGAGATTAAACCTGTTATTATCCAAATAGTACCAAACAATTAGATTGGGGGACCACTGACTGAAGATCTTAATTTACACCTTGCTAGTTTTCAAGAATTGTGTGCTACATTTAATAATGATGGAGTGTCAAATGATGTCATCAAACATAAAATTTTTCCTTTAATAATGTTAAAGATAAGATTTGGTTAAACTCGTTAGCACCTGGGTCTATCAGAAGTTGGGGAGATTTTTCACAAAAAAAATTTCTTTAAATATTTTCCACCTTCAAAAACTGCCAAGCTTAGGAATGATATTTCAACTTTTTGTCAGTTTGAAGAGGAATCAATTTATGAAGCCTAGGAAAAATTTAAAGATCTTCTTAAAATGTGTCAGCACCATGCATTGCTAGAATGGTTAATAATACAAACTTTTTATAATTGGTTGGTTGGATCTCTTAGATCTATAATTGACGCTTCTAGTGGTGGATCATTAATGTCAAAACCATTCGATGTAGCATATTCATTAATTGAAGAGACGACTACAAATAATTTTTAAAGGCCCGCTGAAAAGGATAATCCAAAAAGCGTAGCTGGTATTCATGACTCTGATGCAATGTTTATGTTAGCGACATAACAAGTTGCTATATCAAAGAAGATATATCAATATGAAATGAATTATTCTCAGACATCACCGGTGCTTGAGGAAAATTTATTGGGACAAATCATAGAATCTCAATCTTTCTATGAGACCTTAAATGTAATAAATAATTGTTCTAATAAACCTTATGCTAATTATTATAATTTTGGTTGGAATAATCATCCAAATTATAGTTGGAGTAATAATATTTCTAATGCTACAAATCTGCAATGGGGAAACAACACTACAAACCCATTAGGAAACTCCAACAATCAAGGAAATCCAACTTATAAACCTTATTACCCTCCAAGATTTAATAATTTTCAAACTAAGCAGAAAACTTTATTAATGAAAGAATTGATATTGCAAATGGGAAATGAATTACAAAGTCAAGGAGTTATAATTAGAATCATTGAAAACAAATTAGATGTATTGCTACCGCACTTAGCAATAGACCTCCAGAAACATTGTCAAGTAATGCTGAAGTAAATCCTAAAGATCAGAACAAAGAGAAAATTAAAGTTATTCAACTGAGAAGTGGAAAAGAATTAGAAAATACAGTTCAAAAAAAAGTTGCACATAAGAAAATGAGGTGGAAAATGAAAAATTAGGTGAAGATTTTCATTTTGAGTCAGAATGACCTACTAAACCAATGAAAATCACTGTATAATGACCACCACTTCCATTTCCTCAAAGATTGAAGCACAAAAATAGAAATAACCATTTTTTAAAATTTTTAGAAATTTTGAGGAAATTAATGATAATCATTTCATTTGTTGAAGCGCTTGAAAAAATGTCAAGCTATGTGAAGGGATATAATTAATAAGAAAAGGAAGTTTGCAGATTATGAGACTGTTGCACTCAGTTAAGAATGTAGCACTATATTTCAGAAAAAGCTTTCTGAAAAATTTAAAGATCCTGGAATTTTTACAATTCATTGTGTTATTGGCAAATGATTTTTTAGAAAAGCATTATGTGATTTAGGAATCAATATTAATCTTATGTCATTATCAAATTTTAGAAGGTTGGGCTTATGAGATATTTCACCTACAACTGTAACTCTATAGTTAGTTGATTGTTCGACTACCTATCCTAAAAGAGTTATAGAAGATGTCTTGGTAAAAGTCAATAAGTTTATCTTTCATGTGGAATTTGTTGTATTAAATATGGATGAAGGTTAAAAGAAAGGAGAAGTAGCTATGAGAGTTTGTGATAAAGAGGTAACATTTAATATTACAAAAATCAATGAGATACCCTACAAAGGAGCAAGAGATTGAATGCTTCAGAATGGATACTAATGAATATTTAAGCTATGAATATTTCAAAAAGACATTTGAAAGTGAATTTGAAAAAGAATATATGAAATACAAGATGAGGATAAAATTCAAGATGAATTTTTGGAAGTGAGTAAACAAGATTTGGATTATGTACAGAAAAAATTTGAGATATTAGATCCTGCAAAAAGTAACAAGAATTTGATTTTATCTATTTAGAAACCTCCAGAACTAGAACTGAAAACACTTCCTACACTTAAAGTATTTATTTTTAGGAGATTTATCTACATTACCTGTTATAATATCCTCAGAATTAATTGATAGCAAGAACAATAGTTGTTGGAAATGTTGAAAAGACAAAAAAGTCTTTGGATGGACATTATATGAGATTAAAAGAATTAGTCCTTCAATTTATATGCATACAATTTTATTAGAAGATCAACATGAACCAAGAGCTGATCCTCAAAGGAGATTAACTCCAATGACGAAAAAAGTTGTTAAGAAATAAATTTTAAAAAGGTTAGATGCTGAAATAATATATCATATTCCAAACAGTGCTTGGGTAAGTCCAATTCACTGTGTTCCAAAGAAAGGAGGCGTGACTATAGTGATGAATGAGCATAATGAATTAATATAAACTAGATAAGTCACTGGTTGGTAAATCTACATAGGCTATAGAAAATTAAATTCTAGCACAAGGAAGGATAATTTTCCTTTACCTTTTTTGGACAAAATGTTGGATACGCTGATTGGGCACAAATATTTTTATTTTTCATATGGATATATCAGTTATCATCAAATACTAATTGCTTCAAAGGATTAAGAGAAAATAAAATTTACTAGTCCTTATGGAACTTTTACTCTTCAGCAAATGCCCTTTGGATTAGTGACTTAATTGAAAAATGGATTGAAGTCTTTATGGATGATTTTTTGTGTATTTGGAACTTCATTTGAATTATGTCTAAATATTTTGGATAAATTTCTAGCATGTTGTGAAAAGAATAATCTGATATTAAATTGAGAGAAATGTCAATTTATGGTTGTAGGAGGAATTATGCTTGGGCATAAAATTTCAGAAAATGGCATGGAAGTAGATCCTACAAATATTCAGGTTATATCAAACCTACCTCCACCTACTACAGTAAGAAGAGTTAGAAGTTTTTTAAGATATGATGGATTTTATAGGCAATATATTAATTTTTTTTACTAAAATTACTAAACCTTTTTGCAAACTTTTGGAAAAAGATATAAAATTTGACTTCAACCAAGATTGCCTTAAAGCCTTTGAAACTAAAGAAAAAATTGATAATTGCTCCTATAAATGTTTCATCTGATTAAGAGAAACTCTTTAAATTAATGTGTGATGCTAGTGATTATGCAATTGGAGCTCATTTAGGGCAGCGAGATGATAAAATTTTTAAAGTTATATACTATGCTAGTAAGACTATTAATGATGCTCAGATTAACTACACCACCACTGAAAGAGATTTATTAGCTATTGTGTATGCTCTTGATAAGTTTAGATCATATCTGATTGGAGCTATTATTTTGTGAATATTGTCCATTCGGCTATTAAATATTTAATGAAAAAGAATGATGTGAAACCAAGACTAATTAGATGGGTACTTCTGATGCAAGAGTTTGACTTTGTAATAATCAATAGGAAAGAGATTGACAATCAAATTGCTCATCATCTATCTTGGATAGAACAGGAAGAAATACTCAATTTGGAAAAAGAAATTAATGAAACTTTTCCTAATGAACAACCGTATAGTGTAAAAGGATGGGAAGTACCTTGGTATGCTGATATTGTAAATTATAGTGTTAGTGGTATTTTACCATATGGGTTAACAAATCAACAGGAAAAGAATTTCATTTTTCATGTGAAGCCTTATTTTTTAGGATAACCCTTACTTATATAAATAATACAAAGATTTAGTAATGAGATGATGTGTGCCTTACAAAGAATTTCAGGAAATTTTTCAGAAATGTCATGATTCTGAATTTGGAGGTCATTTTAGGAACAAAAGAATTGTTCGTAGAATTTTACAATCTAGATTTTATTGGCCTACTCTATATAGAGATGCTAATAAATACATGAAAACATGTGATTGGTATCAGAGAGTAGGTAATATTTCAAGAAGAAATAACATGCCTCTAAATTTTAATTTGGAAATTGAAATTTTTAATGCATGGGGATTAGATTTTATGGGATCATTTCAACTTTCATTCAAAAATATTTATATATTGATTTTGCTGAACTATGTTTTTAAATGAAGTGAAGCAATCTCTTTACCTTGATCTGATGCTCGGAGTGTTCCAAAATTTTTATTTAAAAATATTTTTATAAGATATGAAATGCTGAGAGTAATCATTACCGATGGAGGATCTCATTTTAGAAATTCAACAGTAGCACAATTGGTGGAAAAATATAATATAATGCTTAAATTAGAAAAATACATAACTATATTAAAAAAATTAGAAAAAAATATTTTACGTGGTCTTAATTGATCACAGAACAATTTGTGACATTTTGGTGCATTTTCGTATTTTTATGATTTTTACTATTTTAAATTATTTTCAAATTAAAAAATAGCTCAAAAATAAATTTTTTTAACATCAATTTTAATTTTCTTAAGTTTCCCTGTTCCTAAGGAACACTCTAAACTACTTTTCATAATTTTCCGAATTTTATTTTATTTATTATAATTATTTTTGTGCAAAAATCTCATTTACTTAGAAAATAGACTTTGATATTAAAGACAAGTCAAATGGGTCTCAATTTTTACAGGGTTTAATATACTCATTATCACCAATGTGGACCAATTTTTGTGATTTTTTTAATTATCTTTTATTTTCTTAGTTATTCATTAGTTTTAATGACTTAAATATATGAAATTTTACCTTTCATTATTTGAACTTCATTTATATTTTTCCTAAGGTCCTCTGACCATAGTGAACCTACCATAGCAAGTATATATTTTTTTAATTATATTTAATTTTTATTAATTATTTAATTTAAATAAAGTTATCTAACATGGAAAATTTGGGCTTCCAATCTTAGTGGTGTCCTCTCACTTTGGAAAAATCAGAGAACACTCCAAAGCACATGAAGATTAAGCCCTCCAAATTTTATATCATGGTAGTTAATATTTAATTATTTATGATTAAACTAAGTTATGGAGTTATAAATTAATTAAAAAATAAAATACATGGAAAATAAATTTAAATTCTTAGTTCATAATCTACAATGCTTATCACAATATCCTCTTATCCTAGGGATAGGGAGATAAGTTTTGATGGGTGTAGAATTGATGTTTCTAAGGTTACGGGCTAGATTCTCTTATCAATTTGGTTTGAAGCTTGGATATAAGGGCTCTAGTAGGTCCCATAGAGAGGGCAGAGTGGGTATTCTAGAAGTGAAGGTCAGAATCTACCCAACACTACCACACAAGTTGGAACAAACATTAGGCTAGCAAATGTTCTTTGCATGCACTGAAAGGGGGTAAAGATTAGGTATGATTCTATTTTTCATAATAACATATTTTAACTTTTAAACATTCAATTCCTACAATGCTTATGAACTCATTGCAAGGGGAAAGGGAATTTGATTATGTAAGAACTTTCCAAAATTTATCCAATCTCCTTAGATTTTTTTTAGTTAATTTAGTTTATTAATTTTATAATAAATTAGTAAATTTAGGAAAACCAAACTTTTCAAAAGCTTAAAACAAAGACCTGATAGTAGTAACTCTTCATAACAATCATCTACACAATATTGATCAATCAATTGGGTCATTTAACATGGCTAAACCTAACCCAAACCCAAACTTTTATCACTTGAACCCACATTGAACTCATGCATTAAAGATGGCCTAACTACCCCAAAGTCATCAAATTAACTCCACCTCAGCCATTGTTTAGACCTTAAGCCTGAGCCAAAACCCATCTAACCACCTAAAATAAGCCATGGACCAAAAGTCCCCCAAATTAAGGGATTTTATTCCCAAAAATGCACATGCTTAAGATACCCTTACTAAAACTAAACCTCATTGCATTAAGTTGCTTTGACAGATTCCCTTGGATGCCTTGAGCACCTAGCCACCTCCCCTTCCCATGGTCGGCTGGTCTAGTCACCGAAGAAGCTCAAAATCGAGAACCACCCCCTTCGAACTTCACCCAAATCAAACCTAGAGGCCAGCTCAGCCAAACTAAATTGTAGAGCTCCTTGGCCCTCCACCTAAGCACCACAATGCACCCAAACATTTGCCCTAAGAGCCACCTCTTGGCCATTTTTATAAAAACTCACCTTCACGGTAATGGAAGAAGTGCTGAAATTTTCATAGAGAGCCCCCCCCCTAAACTTCTCACAGAGCTTCTCTGAGAACCCCTCAGTGCAATCCAACCCTCTTCCCCCACTGAATTCAACTGTGGAAGCTCAATTTTGAGCTCAAATCTCTGCCAAAAACCAAGAATGAGCTCATTACACTTCCACAGTCCACCAAACTTCAATTACTTGTGCCTTCACAACTGAGAAAGAAGCTAAAACCCCACAAAATCCCCATTTGAAATAGCCTCTACAATAACTCTAGACCAACACCCAAATCTGATCGTGATCGAAATCATATCTGGGCCTCACACCAAGACCAGAGACTCAATCCCTAGCCTCTTTGGATCATAACAAACATGCTGAGACCCTCTGATCGAAGCTTCACTACTCAGAGCAAAGGTATAAAACTTCTCTTCCTCTCAAGCCCATTTTGATTCTCCATTTAATTAGCCTTAATTTAATTGCATGATTACTTTATGGATGTGTT
The DNA here is from genome assembly GCA_003013225.1 of Phalaenopsis aphrodite. Classification (NCBI taxonomy): domain Eukaryota; kingdom Viridiplantae; phylum Streptophyta; class Magnoliopsida; order Asparagales; family Orchidaceae; genus Phalaenopsis; species Phalaenopsis aphrodite. The sequence goes on from NEWO01000184.1 coordinate 250,857, forward strand.
CGTCTCACGTAGACGAGTCTATAGAATCAAACCCGAAGTGATTTGGTTTAGTCTAGGTCGAGATCTTAAGATTTTAGTGTGGACGGTCACGGGATCACTCTATCGGGGACGATGACGAGGAGCCATTTGATCAAGAGTGTATCGAATGGACAAAAGAGATCGAGCCGGAC
>NEWO01000184.1:255240-334301 GCA_003013225.1 Phalaenopsis aphrodite
TATATATATATATATATATATATATATATATGTCTTTATAGGCATTTGAAGCTCCATCGAACTGTATTTCCCACTATTGAGCATAGGGATCCTCAAGCTCCATACTTTCTCGTATGGTAGTTCTTCATCGATAGGGGACCCTACCGTTATCAGAGGTAATGCTAAGAGGTCTGTCATGATCTATCCTTTGATGGCATGTAGAGGCATAAGGATTATGTCAAATTGCAGTAGTATCATTGCTTATTTTGATAAACTTCTACAAAGTGTTGATCGGGTCATCAGATATTATAAAAGATTAATTCTTGAAATGAGAGCCACCTTATAAGAAAGAATGTAGTGTATGAGTTGTAACTTCTTCACATAACCCTTTTTTGTCTACTTGGTTGAATTTAAGCTTGGTTAAGTGTTAATGAATTGAGTCAAATGTGCTTTCATTCTCGAGGAGAAGACCGAAAACACACCTCGTGTCTTAATTAATATATGTTAATTTAGTTCGGTATACTATAACCGTCTTAATTTTTAGGTTTTTGTGAACTTTTATCCTCAAAAAATTTTAAGGATGTACTTATGTATTACTTGAGTTCATAAAAAATGTCTTGTTTTATTGCTTATATGTGAAAATATATTCCTATTTTAGGGCCATCTTGAGTATAGTCTTCCATGTTTGTGGGTTAATTTTTCTTTGATGGCGTTCTGAGTCTTGAGGATGTCCAAATTCACCCCTTGGGAGTATTTGCAAACTCTCAAATCCCTGTTAATTCTATTTTTTTGAATTATTTATTTAATATTTGATGATCCTTAAATGTTTGAAAATGCATATTTTAATAGGTTTGTATTAAGTATTTAGGATTTTCAAGATGGCCCTCAAGGTAAATTGGCTTAAGGTTGGTTGGCTTACTAATCCTTTCTAGATTTCTTAAACAGGAAAATTAGTGAATTGATGTCTCATTTTATCTTAAGGTTAAATATTTTATAGTTAAATGAGAATAATTTCTTAATTAGGAATGACCGTTCTTAAATTTAGGGTTTATCTTTAATTTCTTTATTAAGTCCTAAAATTAGGGTTCCTAAATGAATATTTCTATTTAATAAAAATTAGGAAATGAATGGGCTAAATGTAAAGTTTTCAAATTATACAAATTCACCATTCACATGTTCATTTTCATTTTTAAATTTTAAGAGGTGAAAATTATCATTTTTGTGTGGAAAATCATTGTTGTAAATTTCTTTATTGATTTCCATTTGAATCTCTATTTTTCTAATTAACATTTTAATTTATATAATTATCTTTCAAAAACAATATAGTTTTGTTAGAAAATTATGAATTTTGGTGATAGGGGGATCCCGCGGACAGAGCGAACAAACCCTCAAATTTTCATTATTTTTTATTATATTTAAATTTTAATAAATCATTTTCTTGAAACTTTAATTAATTAAAAATTAAATATAAATAAATTAATTTAATTATAGTTTGATTAATTTTTTCTCTAGTCACTAAGTTTATGGGTATTTTTATTTTATTTTTATTTATTAATATATGATATTTTAAAGTAAATGGGCATTTTCTATATTTAATTAAATAAAAAATTCATATTTTCCTACTTCTCCACGTGGACGCCACATCAACCTTGTTCGCATCGAAACCTCGGCATGACACTGCCATTTGGTCAACATTCTACATGGGATACCTCGCTAGCACTGATCCTGTATGTTGATCTCCATGGTTTCACCTTACTACATGATTAGTGTTGTATGTTCCCAATATAATGAATTGGACGACAGTCCATCATCATCCTCAAAGTGCCTTAATTTCTTAACTGAACAGCTTCTAACCTTAAGATCTCGAGCTCTCTTTTTGATTGATTCTATACCTAAATCTTACCCTAAGGAACATATATGTACGACTATGTGGACATGAATAATTGATTATTTCATAAAAGACCAACCCTAAGAGGATTTTAAGAGCTTTGAGCCATTACCAGTGTCCAAGAGGCGATACCTCAATTGGATGGGTGCGAAGCTTTTCACTAGATGCACACACACCATTTTTTATGCTTTAATTTGATCTGAAATTGATCTTAAGTATGTTCAAGACCAGAGGGTGGTTCGAGCTATTGTTAGGCTTGGTTAGGGGGTGTAAGACAAAAGGATTTTGATTGAGACAAAGGTTTTAGGCCTCTGTGAAGCTTTTAAGATGGCTAATTTTTATTTTGGGGAGGTTTTATGTCAAAGCCATGACTGGTCCTAATCTTTGACAATGATACTTGTGTTGTGGAGTAATAAAGATAGCTTGAACATGGGGGAGTGGGCCTATAAGGTGTGTGAGGAGATTTTTTGTGTTCAAGATGGTGGGTTTCAAGGGTTTAGAGAGTTTCAGTGTTATTTGAGGCTCTCGGGCAGTCTCCTTATATAGCCATGGGAAGACATGAGAGAGGCTCTAGTGGGATTGGGGATCTCGTGAATCCTCAAAGCATGAGCAGAGGGATTTCAAGAGCTTCATAAGAGGGATGGAAGCCTCCCCCATTTTGAACTTTTTGACCATGGTGAGCTCCAATGGGGAAGAGGATAGCATGACAAGGGCTTTGGGTGATTGGGTAGAGCTTTAATGTGGAGCCAGGACCAATTTTAGCCTGTTTAACTCCCCAAGGATTGGACATAAAAGGGTTGGACTTGGGTGCCATGTGGTGGCCACCTTGGCTAAGAGTGTACTCTTAACATTTTGTGTTTGATTCATTCTTTATTTAATTTAATTAATTACTAATTATGCTAATGTGTTATGGTGTGTTATTTAAGTCATATGGGTCTCTCTTCAGGGTTTTATGGTTTGGGGGGCTTGGATTGTTGGCCTTAGATTTTGGGTTTGTGCTTTGGATAGTTGGGCTTGCCCTTTGGGCTTTAGAATTAGTTTAACTAAATAATTAATTTAATGCATTTAATTAGGAATTTAATTTGATTTAATTTAATTATTAGGTTTAATTGAGCAATTTCAATTTTGGAGCTTTTGGTTTACCTTAGTTTGATTTTAGATGTTAATGATTTTAATTATTAATATTTAGTTGGCCATGGGTATTACTTGCCTCTAATTTTAATTTCTTTAATGAGTTGAGAGTTTAATTTAGGGTTTATGTTAATTTTTGCTATGATTTTAGGGTTATTTAGTTTTGGTGAAAGAAATTGGGTAAGCTCCATGTCCGATTGTGATGATCCAATCCCATAGTTTTAGTTATATTTAGTCATAAGATTTCATTTTTTTTTTAGGATTTTGATTAAGATAGTTAGTGGGTTACTAAAAGAATCCTTAAGACACTTAAGGTTAATGGGTAACTTAAGTCACTTTCCACCAATGACGAATATCTTGGGCTTCAAGGTTCAAACCCTAATCATCTCAACTAAAGGTTGGGAATTTGAACTCAACCAATGAAATCCTAAGTGAAAATAAAATTGGTTTGAAGTTCTAGATGGGTGTTGCTTCAATCTCTAATCATCTAAAAAGGCACAAGAAAATCCTAAAGCTAAAACTTTATGTTCTTATGAGGGAATAGACGTCACAAAGGTGAGGTCAACAACAACTGGAAGAAATTGCCACATTTCTGTCTTAAGCGGGTGTTAAAAAATTTTATTTTTGAGCGGACTGCTGAGAGGGAATAATGAGAAAACATGTGAGAGAGAGAGAGCGAGAGAGAGAGAGCAATTTGCTTTATTTTCTTCCAATTTTTAATTAAAAAGATGCATAAAAGTAAATGCTTGTAATAAAATGAATCTTTAGTGTAATTATTAACTGTTTGTAAAAAGAAAAGCCCTAATGTGTCATCATTATTCAATTTAGTATAAAATATATAAATCATTATCATAAAAAAATGAATGTGACTTGATGGAACAGTCAAGTCTCAAAAGAAGTGTATTAGTGATTCCCACCAAAAAGAAGTCGATCTTTCAACTCTTTGAAAAGAGTTTCGTTTTCTTTTTCCTTTCTCACACATTCCTACTTTCTAAGACTTATGGTTTTTTTCGAATAACTTTTTGCTTGTTTTACATTTTCAGACTACTACCATAATTCTATTTAGAAAACTATTTTCTTATTATTTTTTAAAACTTTTGTGATGGGAATTTACTTTTTTTAACCTGACTTTATTAAAATAAGGTGCACATAAAAAAATTGTTAAATGATATTTTGAAAAAAAATATATATTTAAATTTCCCAATGCAGCTTTCTAAGAAATTTTCTCCACCACAACTTAACTACTTTTACAAAAAGCCAAAGCCATTCAAAACAAACCCTTGTGAATTGTTGCAACCACTTATCTTTCTCTCTATCACCTTTCTTAACTGCTTTTGCAAACAAAGCAAGTGAAGTGGCCTCCACGAAAAATTGTTTTGAAAACCTTAAATGATGATATTTTCTAAATGTACTCAAAACAACCCAAGGTCATTTTGCCATGTGCAACCAAGTCACCCTATAAGATCCAAATAATATTATAATATCAATGAAGAATAGCAATGGTTACAGACATATGTCTATGTATATATATATATATATATATATATATATATATTACCGAGGAAGCAATATCAGAATTACATATTTTCATCCACATCCACTGCAGCTGTTTCTTTGAGATCCTCTGCAAGTTGATGAGCGGGGAGAACATATTTAAGCTGAGAGCTCTCCAAGTTTGATAGCAATTGACTGACGGTCTTCAGATGAGGAACACTGCAGTGAAAGATAAAAGAAAGCTATTCTGGTGTTATTGTCACGTAATGAAACACAAAACAGCTTCCATTCTTCTCCTGAAGTGAAACTAATAAAGTGAACTGAAATTTTCTTAGCTGCGTTCTTTTAGGAGGCTTTTGGGATCACTTTTTATATTTTATTTTTCGATTTGTTTTCAATTTGTTTTATTTATTTTTTTTTTAATTTGACAATAAAAATAGCTGTCACTCTTACGTTCGAATCATTTTATTTAACATCGATTATATGCCATGTTGATATTCGTTAACGAAAGAAAAATAGAAATAATTACAGTTTGCATGCTTTTTGAACATGATAAGAAAAGATATGAATTAAGTTACCAACCTTTTCATAATAACTGGTACGTGTATTTTAAGAAACTGATTTGAATTTTTAAAATATGTACATTGGAATTAAAAAAAAAAAAAAGACTGGCAAGGCAACTAATCTATTCTTCTAATATTAATTGATACATGCACAATTGCAAATCCACCGTTCGTATTCAGGCTTTGTAATTTTAAAATAAATATGCAATTGTGCAACATAATCATCATCATCTAATTTATATAATTAAACAAAAAACATAACACTAATTTGATCATATCGAACTTCAATTTTTAGATAATTGATTATAATTCGATCATCTTGAGATCTAGGCTCTCTTGATATAAATAATCATATCATCCTGAAATTGCACTATAAGAAAGTAGTAGGTCCATCAATCATGAATTTGTTATCATCAAAATTAAAAAGTAAACATTTTCTATTTTAAAAAATAACAAATATAAAACATGTACGATATTTATATGAGTTTTTTGTTTTTAAAAATAAAAAAAAAACATTTTTTATTTTAACATTTTGTTCAATTTATAATATACTTGTTAATTTTTAAAATTATTTATATATCATTATATAGAATTGTTTTAAAATATTAGTCACATTTTAAAAGACATACAACTAAGCAAAATTCTTTTCCGTTATTAAGATGTTATGGTTCAATTACTCTTTAATAAATCATTAAATATAATCTTACACACCATTTCGAAAATAGGGCCAACAATTTAAAATATTTAAACAAAAAATAATACGAGTACATACTAAAATGTTAATATATAATACTTCATAAAAAATAAGCATTTCATACAATCAATATAATAATAATAGTCTAACACTACATGAGTATAAATGTTTGAAAAATCTCAATCTCCAAATAAATAAACTCAATTATGTGTGTTACTTTAAAGTTCCTTGCAACATGATCACAAAAGTGTCATATAGTACAATAGGAATCGAGCAATACTAACCCTAGTCACACTTTGTGATATATCGGTTGATGTAAATCTTTCAATATCAACAATAAAATCGTCATTTTCAGACATCTTAAATAGTATACCTCTAAATTGTAATTTTACAAAATTATAGTGTACAATATATCATTATGTCCATAAATCATAAGGATTTACTTTATTACGATTTGAAAATCTTATTTTTAGAACTCGAAAACATCATTCAATATTATTTCTTAAGAAAAATGTCAAGATTGAAGAGTTATTCTTGCCTTTGAGGTTGAGTGTCGTCGTGATAATATTGCAAATGATATCTTAATTTTATGTATGGAATTAGAGTTATAATATACAACAATGAAAAGGAATTAAATGGATTATGGGAACTAACCCTTTCATTACAGAAATTAGAACTTCATAGCCAAAGTAAAAAAATTACAAGCCGCCTTATGACACCAAACAACTAATTAACAGTTAAGCATAAAGAGAGTAAAGAAATAAGTTAAAACTGACATAAACTAGAACCAAATACATAAATAAGTACTCAGAAACTACATGATTAAAATAAGTCAAATTACAAAAAACTAAGATTTTGATGAAGAAAAAAAGATTCAAAAACAAAATCATAATATTTTAAGCTTCTTTAGGGAAAGGAAAAAATCTAAATCAATAAACTGGTCTACAGAGACAAATGAAATTGAAGTAAGCTACGTATCTGACAAATATATCATAGGCTAACACACAAAAAATGCAAATAATAATAGTGACTTATAAATTCATCAATAGAAGCAAATAAATTGAAGTAAAAATTTACCTCTTCTTTTTTTAGACATATAAAGAAACATTTTCATCCATATTGAAACATCTTAAAACTTTTATAAAATTATAGAATAGCTCATATCATCCATATTTTCAATCAAATTTAAAAAATTCATGCATTGAATAAATAATGATTTAGATGAAGATTCATATGAAATATACATTTTTTGTTTCCATCATATCAACATTTTTTTAATTTTTGTTTAAAACTTGCAATGTACTTGTAATAACTTGTGAAATACTTATCATTTTAGCATGTTCTGAAGGCTACTTCCCTCAAGTGTTGTACCCTCAACTTATCTACGAATCTATCTACAAACTTTATTCACTCTCTGGTCCTTATTCAGTATCAATAAATTTTGATATATTGATGTTGAAGTAAAAAAGAGATGCCTGTATGACTCTATGTTTAGTTTATGGTGACACTACTGCAGCATACAAGCTTCAACACTTATCTACCAAAATCACTTCAAACACTAAAAAAGAAACTGATGTAAATGAAATAAAGTCTATTGAAGGTTAATAGATAAAGAGGAATATTGGATAATATGGTTAAAAGAAAGTTGCGTTCAAAACGTGCTCAAAAAAGAAATATTTCAAATGTTTTTACAAGTACACTATAAGTATTAAATGAAAGATCTAAAAAAGGCCTGAAAGAATGGACAATAAAATGTGCATGTCATTTGAATCTTCATCTACATCATCAGAATATGGACTCAATGTATGAATTTTTTGAATTTGATAGGAAGATCGAGATGGTGTGAGCTATTCTAAGATTTAATAAAGGTTTCAAAAAATTCAACATGAATGAAATTATTTCTTTATATGCCTGAAAGTAGAGGGAATATATGCATTCTTACTTTAAAATGATTTGTTTCTCTTAGAGGGTGTTCAGTTATTTCAGAGATTTACATTAAACAGGCTTAGTGAATCTGATAAATCAGGATTTCTAAATTTATATGCTTTTAAATTCAAAATTGTTTTGCGTCCAAATTTGATTAAATCCAAGAAAATTCGATAGACATTTTTGGTGACAAATGAGGTGACAAAGAAAGCAACGAGTCATTCTCATTAAATCTATTAAGTCCACCTCTTAGTTACTAAATCCAAATTACAGTTGAAACGGAGAGGAGAATGGGATTTAGCTTAGCTCCCTTACTTTAAGTGTTCATCTGAATTTAAGTTAAATCAACACATTTAAACGTAAATCCGGTTAATAAGGAGCTATTAAGAACCCTCCTGATAAAATATAAAATTCATTGTTATTATTTGTATTTGAGTTATTGGTCTATGATATATTTATCAAATAGTTAGCTTTCTTTAATGTCATTAGCATTTATAAATTAGTTTATTAGTTTGAATTTTTTCCTTCCCTGAAAAACCTTAAAACACTTTCATTTTGCTTCTGAAAAAATTTATCCTATTAAAATCTTATAATTTTAAGATTTCACTATACATTTTCAGATCTTATAGTTTATGAATTTTTTAAAATATTTTGATTCTATTTTTTATATTCCTTAATTTTAGATTATTTAACTCTCGCCTGATGCTTTACTATTAATTATTGATTCGGTAACATTAAGTTGGTTTGTGATTTATTTATTTAGGCAATGAAGTTCTAATTTCTTCAGTGAAAGAGTTAGCTCCAGTATTCCATTTAATTCATTTTCTTTGTTCTATGGTGTACGGTGATTTGTGGCTGATTTGTATTACATGTTACACATGCATTCGAAGAATTTCATGGGACACCATACGCTGCACTACCTACCTACTTTTCCGTGTAAGATGTGATTTTATTGATGTTATTATCTACTTGAGATTTTTATTTTCTCTTTATGATTGAGTGCTAGTTTGATATAATAGTATGTTTTACGTTTATTTTCATGGAAGTTACCTTCTTAAACTGACATGAGGCTTCAATTGTTATTTAATGGCTTATTTTATTTTTCTCTTTATGTTAAGGATAATGCCTGACGTATAATGAATTAGCATATATAAATTATTACAGATTACACATGCACATTATTTCTCTCCAAGTATCATGATGTTTGAATATTTCATTGCTTCATTTGTATTTAGTTTCGTTATGCCATCTATATTTATTTACATTGATTTGAAAACATCAATCTAGACACTCAAAAATACAAATATAAATTTCCATTGTATGTGAAAAATAATGAGTTCATTTTCAAATTTTGAAAGTGATTCAAGTCAAGAATTTGAGCTAGCAAATGCTCTTATTTGTTTTTTGACTAAAAAATCATGTACAACTTCAAGTTTTCAATGACAAAAATGTAGCAGAAAAAAATCTAGGTCACTCAGCACAGTGTTATGAAAATTATAGAAAAAAATCTTCTGTTTTTCTGAAATTATATAACATGACGAAGATTAAAGATCTTATTAAAGATTCAACAGTGGACTATTGAAGAGTAACGCATAGTATTTATATTAATTTTATAATGAAATAAGCGCTTAAAAGTAATAGTTGAACAATTTCAATATTCATTAAAGATAATTTCAAGCTATTTTAAAAATATTTTGAAGAAAATTTAACATTTTAAATAATATTATTTCTCCTGAGATCAAATATAATCTAAAATATTATCCTTTTTTAAGATATATGAAAATTTAATAATTTATTTATTTATTTATTTAAAATATAATTGTTTACTCATAAATTATATAAAAAAAATTATGTTGGTGCAATGAAACATATATGAGTGCACATGTACCCAAAAAAACATTTTTATATCGAGGAAAACACAAGGAGCAACTTAAAATATAATACGTCAAAATATTTGTTAAGATAATTACTTACAAACTATCTGGTTGGAGAAAATAACTAATAATGTTAGATTATTCATTGAATATGTATCAATTCCTTCATTAGACTTTCTATGTTACATGAAGACATATTAGCAGATGATCCTTAGTTTACTAAAGGATAATTTTTATTTTAGTAAGGTTTTTTTCTTTTTTGTAAAAAGGAAAATATTGTCTCGTTCATTTAAGGTATGCTCTATGGCGCTGAATGTTAGCCTATAAAATAGAAGCATAAAACTAAGTTAAGTGTTGTCGATATGAGAATGATTAGGTGAATGAATGGCTTTACACTTAGAGGCAAAATGTGAAATGATGATAGGGTTGGTGTAGCTACAGTGAAGGACATAATTAGAGAGTCGTCTGAGATGGTCTGGTCACATTAAACATCGATCATTTGATAATCCGATTAGAAGAGTAGAAGTTTAAAATTCGGCTTATGTTCAGGCTGAAGTAAACCTAGGATGACTTGGGCATATTGTATAAAAAATGATCTTAATTTATTGGAATTAAATGAAAATATGACTCTAAATGTGATGCACTGGTGAAAATGGATTCATGTAGCCGACCTGACTTAATAGGATAAAGGTTTTGTTATTGTTGTTGTTGTTGTTGTTGTTCATTTAGGGTAAAAATGACAGATTTCTTATCACTATACAAAATTAATATATCATTTGTGTGATTATAACAAGAACCCTCAACCTCAAATGCATGAACAACTCTTTAATCATAGAAATTCTTCTTTAAGAAATGTTATTAAACAATATTTTAAAATTCAAAAAGTATTATTTTTTATTCTTAATAGCATATCTAATTATGATTTATGAAAAAAAGAAAAAATGACTGCTTATTGTACATTGCAAAATTTTATAAAGTCAATCTAATAGAGAGATAATTTGAGATATGAAAATAAGACTTTCTTAGTTGATACATAAGAACATTTACATCAGCTAGCGCATCACACCGTATATCAAGGTTAATGTTAATCTCAATTATAATAATGACTTTCGTCATCATTTTATAAGAAAACTTTAGAGTGATACACATAATTGAGTTTAGTCATTAGTTGTCCTTTTATTGGAGGTTAAAACTTTTCGAGCATTTTTAATCATGTAATGTTGGATTGTTATTATATTAGTTGTATGAAATACATATCTTTTTTTATGAAATATTGTATCATTATTATTTTCATTCTTTATATGCTCTGTTCTTTTTTGTTTAAATACTTTAAATAATTGGTCATTTTTGAAATAAAATACAAGACTATCTTTAATGATCTATTAAAAAGCAATTGATATAAAGCATTTAAAAAAAACTTAGTAATATACTTTTTAAAAAGTGGTTGGAAAAAAATAGTAATATACTTTTTAAAATGTGGCAAATATTTTTAAACTATACAATATAACAGTACATAAAAGTATTAATCATTTTATTTAAATTACTAATGACCTAAAATAATTGTTAAAAATTTAATAGAAAGCAAAAAAAAATTGAACAAAATATTAAAATCTTTTTATTCTATTTTTAAATACAAAAATTTAGTATAAATATTAAGCATGTTTTATTATTATTTTAAAAAAAAAAAAAAAAATGTAAGAGTACCAAACATAATTTTTATCTTAAAACCAAAACAAAACAAATAAAAAACAAAAATAAAAAATAAAAATAAAACCCCTAAATAATCTCAAATACGAGAGTCAAATAGGTAAAAAATTTGTTAGTCATGCAAGTAAAATAGTAACAACAAGGACTTGAGGCAAAAGGATGCACTTAAAACGTTGTTATGTCTTCATATGTCTTCATTGCTCAATGTTTTCCTGTCAATCAAATTCATCTAAGTCGAATTAAACAAGCCACTAAGTGACACCGAACTAGGTTCAATATATGAACCCTCAAACTTGCCAAAATTAAATCAGCCCAAAGCATTGAGTCTCCTAAAATGAAAATCTTAAATAAGTCGCCCAAAGGTTGGCTTTAGCTTAGTCCTAAGCAATAAGCTCCAAAACTCGGCCCAGAGGCTCATAAATCTGCCGATTAATCAAAGCCATTCGCACAAATATCTCATCAACTTGCCCAAAGTACTTATAACCAACTAAAGGCACACTTCAGAAGAGCTCCTCAAGGGTACTCTCCACAATTTTAAGCTTGTCTAAAGTTCCCCCAACTTCCCCCGACTACAAGTCAACGTAATTTGTTACACAACTAGCAACATCGAGTCCAATCTATTTTTACGTAATAACGCTATACACACAAGTTTATAAAACCAAATTTGATCTCACTCATAAATAAGTGGCATTGGTCGAACATGGGTATTAAAGTCTCATACAAAGTCTCGTGAGAAGTTCTTACAAAATCTCTTTCTAGATTTCTCTATAGCTTCTTGATTTGCCTCATCCTTCACTGTTTAGTAGGGTTTGATTATTTTCCGCTTGAACTATTTCTCTTGGAGATTCAATAAGACAGCTTCTCTCTTGTCTTCTTAGTCTTGGGGCATGATTAATTCTATTAGTAAGGCCGTGGTATCTTTTCATTGACACCATGGATCTAACATTATTTTTGATGCAATGAGCATATAAAAGACAAAACTAAGAACAAAAATACAAACCAAAAATGATTCTTTGCAACACATAAAGAAACATTTAACAAGGATGACCCAAGTTATGTTTGAGCACTTTCCGTAAGATGCTCTGCTTCCTACCTTTCACTTGAAAATCAAACTTTTTAGTTTCTCCCAGTCAATGATGCATCCCAACTCCAAGAGTTGTTGCTCTAGCTTTCAAGTTAATGGATCTCAAATTTCTAAAGAGATTACTTTCAAGACTCACCACTTCTCTTGCCATTTGAAAAACGTTGAGCTTAGCCAACATATACTTTCTTTACACATATACTGAAGACTTAGCAATCACCAAGAATTAGGATGTCAGTTCTTCAATCTTATAAAGGAAGGCATACACAAAATTATATTGTTCAGTTTGTATACAATTTCTCTTCACATTATGAGCAAGCATGATAAAGGGTACAACGTCACAAAGTGAGAAAAGGATATGACAACCTAAACACTAATGATACTAAAATTACACTCGTCTTCAAGTATCGATGGTTGAAATCATAGACACCAGCCATTACAATAAATATTTCCTCGACCATTGCTAATGCACAGTGTAATTTTCATGTAATTGACCACATGTTACATCTCCCACAAAGACTTGGTCATGCAACCAAGGATTTATCACCGCAACCAAATCCTAGTTGAAAATTCATTTGTGTTTGCAAGCTTAAAAATTTCATTCATGTTGACCACAATGACGAGAACAAGCCGGCCTAAACACCTATGATCCACATTACAAAAATAGTACTTGTAATTCCAACCAAAGTTAGGGTTGAAATATGAAGACAAGCAAGCCACAAAACACAACAATCGATAGAGGCTAAATTAACCTCAAACTTGTCATCATCCTCTGAGATGCCTATCACTTTCCATGATGTCGATTAGTTGCTGACTGAGAATCCATACAAAACTATCGTCAATGCTGCCCTCATCACCAAATATCAAAATAGTATGAAGTTGATGGGCACATAGAATTTTGTAAACATTATATTTAAAGGTCATTTAATCAGATGAATTTTCATTATTCAAGGTCGTATACTATTAAGCCCCTTTATAGATTCTTTGGTGAGTACAATGAGATGAAATGCCAAATCGTGCTACTAACTAGTTGGTAAGAGGGGGGCCTTCTGTATATTATAATGGTCAACTTCACTATAATAAAAAATCTGACGACTTTGTAATATCCTCAATAGCTACTTTTTCTTGAGTAATTTAACATGGTTGCATTGAATTATCATACTATAATGAAATTTCCAACAAGAATTTGAACTCTTATTTATTCATGGAGACATTTTGCAATCTTGGAATGTTACATAGAAGAAGTCGGATTAGTCACCCACATCCGATCATAAATCAAGCTACGCCGATGCATCATGAGCGTCAAAATTATGTAAAAAGGAACCTTTCACAATTAAAATGATCAAGAATGGTGAAGACGATATGTTGCATGCATGACGTGCATGATTTGAGCATCAACAATTTTGATTGTTTGCCAAAGTTGTTTAAATATTCTGATTGCAAAAGAACCGCACAAGTGTGTTTGGAACATCAAAATTACATTAGGAGGGTTCTTTTATAAACAAAATGAGCAACTAAGATGAAACGATGTGGATTGAAATGCATCCAGTGATGGCAACGTTCGAAGGCGATAGCAAGGAACGTTGGATTGAAATTACCTGACCAAAGATGACAGGAGGTCTTCTCAAAGCCATATAAACGACTGATAAAGCAATAATGAGAGGAAAGTCAATAACAAACTGAAGACACCAAAGGAAACCCTGAAGACACATACATGGGACCCTCGATACCTATATATAAAAATCTAACAGAAAATGAAATGTTGTGCACAAGAATTGGGAGGAGCGTCACATCAAACACAAATATCAAGATTCATATAAATAAATAATCTTATTTGCGCAAGAATCATAATTACAAAAGATTCAATTGGAAAGAAGATGGTTTACAAGTGGAACCTTAGCTAGCTCTAGACTTTTCCTGACAAGCCTCATATGCAAAGTCCGACCTCCAAACCTAAATTAAGACACCCGGTCACTCTCGAAGCAAACTCTCATGACAAAAGCGTCCTCTTGGAGCACTGTGACCTCACGATAGAGATCAGTCACTTCTCTCCTCATCGCTTCCAGCCAAGCTTGCAAATCATGATCCTGGCAGGTCGGAGTCAACCTCATGTCCAACAGTAAGCGCGCGGAAGTCCCGGAAGACATCTGTAAATCCTCAAGAACTTTGTCCCGGGCGTCAAGAACTGTGTCCCGGGTCACGCCAACTCCAACGAGACGACTAACAACATCTCTTTCACTGGCAGCTAGACCACCATAAGACAAAGCCATCCTAGGGATCGGATCGTCACTCCCAACAACCCTTGAAAGACGCACTACGCAAAGATCCCTTTCTGCGGGAAGAAAGAGCATTAAAACGCCTCTAGTATTAAAGAAAGAATGGAGGAAAAATAATCTTACCAAAAATCCAATACACCTTAGACCAAATCCTATCTCCCACTTCGCATCTCTCACTGATAGCTTCTCACAAGATGCAGGATTTCCTCTGTCGTTTTTGTTCGTCATCGGAGAAAAGATGAATACTCAAGAGAATCCGCGGGAGGTAAGTCGTCGAGGAAACTCCCACCGATGGGCCCGAAATTGTAACCCCCGACCTATCGTCAATCATGAAAGGAGACCTCCTCATGTTTCGCGAATCAAATCCAATGATTCCCTCATCCCTATTTTTTCCTTCGATTCTTGTCTTTTAACCGGCTTCCTTTAAGAAGTTCATCCGAAGGACAACGCGAACTGCTCCCAAGAGCGGCCAACACCTTGGCCTTATTGGTAGGTTGCAATTCGAAATCAAAGCCCTTTTCCATCACGAAACTATGGGCAAAGACAAAAAGATGCAGAAAGCAAAAACAAATCCAAAACAATGAAACCACATCTCATAGTTTTGTACTTGATGATCGTGGGCTTAGAAATCTAGGGTGAGGTGTTTATTTATAACATTAAATAGTTGTTGTTGAGAGATTTACTTACACTAAATTTTCTTATCCTTATTGCAGTCAACGCTACCAGAAGCAAGAAAATTAAGGAACTTTAATATGTACATCAAAAATGAGCTAGTGTGGATCTTGAGGACACCCAAAGGAAGGAGGAAGGAAAAGCGTGACCCATCAGGGCCTATCAAAGACAGCCCAAAAACATCAAAACACACCAAACCACCCCTACATATGAGGGGAGGGACACACCATTGAAGGGTAAAAAGAAATGGGAAACTAAATGTATGTCACCCCAATAAGACCCACCAAAATCAGGTTTGTTTGGGCAAAGAAATCACTTGCCAACCTAGTCCAGTAACCACTCGGTCTAGCAGCCGCCTAAGAGCCGCCCGTTCGCACTCACAAGATTCATAATTAGTTATTTCACATGGACTAAAGTATTCCCACCATATTTACGTACCCTAGAAGTACAATATGTAAATATTTATCAAACTAACACTATAAATAATGAGCTGCCTAAAAAATAAAAAAGGGGCGAAAATTTACTATTCATTACAGTGTTATTGCCCTATCTTTCTCTCGTTCTCTTTCCCGTCTAGTGCTTTATTCCTTAAGGCATGTCTCCCGGACGGATTCGGATTCAACATTAAATTTGTATAGTCCTTGTGGCTTCATAAAATGGATAAAAGAATAGGGAACTGATGTACACATTCATCTAGCTTAGGTTCAAATCATTATGACAACCAAAATTGAGTTCAAGAAATCAGTGATTTAGAAATAACTTGAATGACTTATAAATTGAGACTCGACAAGTTTAAACTCGCTCAATGCCTTTGAATCACAAATAAGTAGTTCAAAAGTTAGCTCTAAATCAATCCTCAATACTAGGTTAGTAAGCTTATTTAACAGTCACAAAATAGGTCAATAATTTAGGTTATTCAGCCCACATAACTCATCATCTCGCTAGAGTAATAAAATTTTTTTCCAAAGGTCCTGGCTCTCACTTTACAAATTTCTTAAGTTCTCCAAACTACCAACTAATTGTCTTCTAATTCATTCACATGACTAGCCACCAACACCAACTTTAATCTATGCCTTCTTTATGTAATTCTACTATGTAGCAACAATCTTAATCCTCAAAAATAAATAGAAGAGCACTAGTAAAATCGAGCATTCAAATCACATATTCAAAGCTGACAAAATTTCAATAGGATTCTCCACCAATTCTCTCTCTCTCTCTCTCTCTCTCTCTCTCTCTAAATTGTTTCTTTGTAGCTCAATTCTACTTGTTATTCCTTGTTCAAAGATTGCTTGACCATGTTCCTAATAGACCAATAATATAAGAAATTCAATGGACTCAACTTCTCTCGCCCCTTCTCACTTTCTCCTCACTTTTTGGGTTTGATTCATTTCTCTAACAAAGTTTTAGTATCTTTTCAGGAACAACTTTGGATTCAATAGCCTTCTTTCAGCATGTTTTGTCGTACGTCACCAAAGGAGGGGTGATTTTAACTCCGTCCATGATAGTTCAGTTATTTCGTAAGTATCAATGTTTAAAAATATCATGAAATCCAAAGTGAAATTAGAAATTTACTTTTGTAAACTGCTTTCCATGTAAGCATCTATGGAAGAAATAAGCCGTGGTAACTGCTCCAATACCTAAAAGTAGAGCAACATTTCAAAAAATTATATTATTGCAACATACATACCGAGTATTCAATGCCCGTTCAAAACATGCTTCGGATAACAGATTGTTAATTTTACATACCTGTCCGGTATTCTTAATAGCGGGAACTTTGGCCAGGAGATTCTTAGGAAGCTTCAATAGGTGTTCCTGAAAAAAAAAAAGATACAATATTATTTGAAAAATCTTTATTTCTCAAACTTAAAAGTAGGAATCTATTGACATGTGCCAAACATCACGAATAATTGAGTGGACCATCAAGATTTATTAGCATTAACAAATGAATTTAACAAATACAAAATCCATTCATGATCATTAAATGCAAGTTTCATTCATGCGCACTTCAGTTTAATGAAATAAAGTGGTATCTGATCAAGATGCAGAAAGGAGGGATAAGCTCAAGCATATCTCTTTCCACCATTTCCCAAAAATAAAGCAACAAAAAAGATAGTTCATTGCCTCCACTTAGGAAGGTCAGAAAAATTTAATATAAATAGAAGAGGCAGTGACAAAGACCAAGGGAGAAAAAAATGGAGTAACAAATATTACTCAATCACCATTTCTAAAATCTTCTACCACTTTACCAACATGTAAATAAAAATCTCCAATAAAAATTCTTTCTTTAAAATTTATGATTTGAATTAATTCTTCTAAACCATCCTAATTTTTTTTTTTAACCTATATCTAAACTCACGTGAGGAGCATAGGAATTATAAGATTAAGAATCTCGGTATCAACAACAATCATTAGAATTATAATTCTATCTCTAGTTTTACTAATTTTTATAACATTATATTTCAAACTATAATATATAATTACAACTACACCAATTCTAATTTGATTACTAATTGAATGTCAAAGTTTAAGATATAAGGTATTAATCTCCTTAACATTTTTTCTCACTCATTTTGTTTCTTGATTGCATAATATACTTATCTTCCTATGAATTTCAATATCTACTAATTATATTAACTTACTTGTGATATTACCTATTTTCCAAGATCATATCCTAATATTAGTTTCATTAACTCACTTTTTTGCCCGCAACAGTCTATAATGTGATAACCCTTGCTTATTTAAAACTTTTCACATCCAGAACTTGGTCACATGCTTAGAAGGTTTAGTTTAATATGAAAGATGACAGTCTTACACCAGAGTAGTAGCATCGTCGTGAGAGGATGAGAAAACGAGTCGATCTACAAAAATAAAATGGAAGGATTTGAATGCAAGGAGCACACGAGAAAGTGATAATCATGCGGCGACCACATGACCTTTGACTTTATGGAAATCTAACATGAGGTGTGGGCCTTCATTGCAGAGACGGACAGCTGAAAATCTTGACTCTATAACTCGAAGATGAGGTATTTCGTGAACTGTTCCAATGGAACAGACGGTCCTAGCTTTCTTAGGGAAAACCCACAAGGGAAGAGAATGCTTTGACTATGTAGAAATTTATAAAAAAATTATTTCTTATCTCACCTAATACATTACATTTCACTACGTATATATAATAATGAAAAAAACAAAATAGGAATCCTTCAAAATAAGAAATAATAAAAAATAGAAACTATGAATAAAAAAAAACATAACTAGAAGAATATATTATGAGATAAAGAAATAATTCTTCTTAGTGCAGATTCACACTTTTCCATAGTAATTACTACTCAAGTAGGGGCCTCAACTCTCCTAGTATATAAGGAACTCTCTTTAGGAAATTATATAGAGACACTAAAAATCATATGTTGGTGGATGTCTGTGGAACAAACACCATCAGTAAGAACGCTAAAGTCCACCATCAAAGATATACTTATAAAAAGCCCAAGGGCATCAAAGTGTTTTAATAAAGTAACAAGCCACAACATAGAAAATAGGATTAACATCAATTTTGGCAAACAAAACAAATGGAAATGCAATAACACGGTTATTTTAAAAATAAAATAAGAGGTGATCAAATGAAAATAGAATGCATCAAGCATATATGACAGATATAACTAAAAAAAATTTCTTCATTATTACCCAAATATTAGGTTGAATGCCACCAAAAAAAACTATTATGCATAACAACAACAACAAAGCCTTAATCCCACTATGTGGGGTCGGCTACATGAATCTTTTTCTCTCCATTGCATCCTATTTAGTGCTATATTTTCATTTAGTTCTAATAAATTAAGATCATTTTTTTATACAATAAGCCCAAGTCTTCCTAGGTCTACCTCTGCCTTTCTTAACATAAGTCGAATCTAAAACATCTACTCTCATAATCGGATCATAAGATAGTCGACGTTTAATGTAACGAAACAATCTAAGATGACTTTCTCTAATTTTATCCATCAGTGGAGCTAAACCAACCCTATCACATATATATTCATTTCGCATTTTGTCTCTAAGTGTAAAGCCGCTCATCCAACTAATCATTCTCATCTAGGCAACACTTAACTTAGTACAAATATAATCAAAATAAGATGCATAAAATTTAATTTTTTTAATATCAGAAAATAAATCATGCAAGTGAACTACAAATAGTACAAATATAATCAAAACAAGATGCATGTAGGGGTAATGAAGTAATAACTATAAGCTCTCTAGAGGAATTATGATAAATAAGTTCGATAAAAGTTGAAATTCATCATAAATCCCCATTTGTTTCAGCGGAAGTGTTTGTATTGCCAACATAATATGGTGGAGTGTGATATGATTATTATTTATAAACCATATTGAGGTTTATGCATGTGTTGCTTGACAAATTTATAGGAAAAAACCTAATAAGAAAAAAATTGTAGCAAGGGCATGAAACGTTACTAAGGAATTCAAAAGCAAAAGAGTTAGTTAAAAAATAAAGAATTAGACCACTTCGAAAGCAAATGGAAGATATCTTATGCTGCAAAGATCTAAATGCATCTATCAAGACATTAAAGCCAAGGCGATTAACATGTTTGAAGAATGAGTGAATAAGCGTTATCAAACAAGTAATTATTGCACCAACAATATTTATATGATATTATGTTGCATTACGTGTCTAATGAGACATTTCTTTGATCAATTTGGAAGAGTTAGAAAATGTTTAAATGCTACATAAATAATATGTTTTATATCAAAAAACTTTACTCGTTTGTTGTACTTCCATAAAAAGAATACTTGAATGAAGTCCAAACTATTGCCAATTAATTAAGAAGTTCCATGATTTTGATGAATGATAAATGAGGTTTGCTCAGCTCGTTTCCTAATAGCAGAGACATGTCGATTACATTTTGTTGAATAAATAGATAAAAAAGGAAGCCTACAAGTTTAGATAGCTCTCACGCTTTTGTCAATTAAAGATGAGAAAAAAATTAAACAAAAAATCACAAAGAAGGTAACCATTTCAAGAGGTCAAACTTTAGCAAAGAGTTGAACTTTTTCAATAGTAGAAAGAAGACCAATTTAATAGAAATTTTGTTGGCACATCCATAATCTAGGTAGTATATGAGCATCTTACTACTATAACATCCATATTTTTTAAATTTTGTTAGTATATCCTATTGTTATGGAAGTTCAACATTCATTGTTTTATTTTTTGTTTTTGATTTTTGTTATTTTCTTGGTCACATTTAAGTACAAGAAGCATTTTAATTTCTATTCTATGATATGATTGGTTCAAATTTGAAAAGGAAAACAGTAATAAATCTTACTTGGAAGTATACCAAGATAAAATGAAACTCAAATACTCTTCAGAACAATATATTTGTTGTAGCAAAGAGACTACATACCGAGTAAAAGCACTTCTTTAGTGATCCAATTGGAACGACCAAGAGAAGCAGGGTAGCAAGAGTAAAAAGGTTATCCTAACGTAAGAAATGACATGCTTCCTAACCAAAGAGTGTGGGCCATGAAGAAACTACAATGAAGAAGAGTAGAAGAAGAATTTTAGGCATGGCTGCAGGCCAAGAGAAAATCGTAGTCATCTCCAAATACAGGAAGTATGCATGCATCATATATCACATCAAAGCACCTAAGTATTAAAAGCTCAGATAACATTAAAAATACTGTAACGATTGAATTTTTAGGGTAAAGTTTGACTGCAATAATTCAAATATGTAGTACTGATTCAATCCCATGGCCTTAGCAGCAATTTCAAAGATCTTTACCAACTAAGCTGGTTTTACCCACAAAAAATATTATGCTATCACAAAGAAAATGTTAGCAAAAGTCAAAAGGCAATCAAGGATTAAAGAGATCTTTGAAACAGCACTGAAGAATAAAATGATAAAATTCATTGCGAGGCAATAATACCAAGTTGGCAACCTACAAAGCAATGAAATTCTGATAGAAGCTATATGTTGGCCTAGAACAAAAATCGCCATCTTATCATAAGCTTAGAGTCTCTCTAAGTTAATGTTACTAAGAAAGATGTAGAGATGAATAAAAAGGAGTAGGAAGAGAAATGCTGAACTTCAATAATTAAAGGGTGGCCTGTTCAAAAAATCAACTTAGTTAATTCCAGTTTAGTATAACTTTGCAGTCAATTTATGCATCTCATTAAAACTAATGTGGATGTAAATAAGCTTGCCTAGATGCTCAAATTAAAAAATATTGGAGGAAAGAATGTTGCCTAAGTGACTTCGAATAACTACCCAGTTGTTTTTTGGATGTTTGGTTGTTTTAGTTCTATCGTAGCATCAAATCAATGTAATATGTCTTCCGCATAAGGAAAGTCCATAAAGATAACAAACTCAAGCACGCCATAATTTTTGCAATGAGTCGCCAATTTTTTTCTTCAAAATCTTCAACATCACTTGGCGGGGGGGAATCTACATTATGCCCAAGTTTGACAATTGCCCGCCTTGAATTTTGACATTAACCTTAATAGTAGCCAATTTAGTCATTTTCCCAATGAAGTGTTCGCCCATCCTCAAAGAAAATTAAGTTCCACCCCAAACGCATCATTAGAAAAAAACCGCCTTCTACCTTCTTCACTTCCTAACAAAGGAAACTCTAACACCCAAATTGACCAACAAAAGAAAGGTCTCCCCTCCGTTGCAACATAGTTGATAAAACTTTATGTCTGCGTTAACAAAAATTCAAGAAGATGTCACATATTGATGGTCCAATTTCAATTATCAGAAAATATCTTGAAAATCTAGGACAGTGGGATGTAATTGAATTGAGAAAAGGATTAAAGCATTGGGGGAATGAGGGTTTGTAATCTGGCACCTGCGAAGGGGAAGATTCTTCCATGAGGCGTAGAAGATTTGAAGTGGATTGAACCGCCTGGCAGATCTGATCCTCCACCGTTGCCTTCGCGCTTCCTTCGACACTCGCACTGCCGAAGCTTTTAGCAGCCATGTTTCTCTTGCCCTCCCCGCCTCGCTCCCTGCTCGCAGCTCACGATGGGGGCAAAATATTAGACCAGTTTCTGAATTCAATGATGGGGCGCAAGTGCCAACTGAGCCGCTGGAATCTTAAACACGTGGAGCTCCATAATTAGACTGAGCTGTCATGTAATATTTTCTCCACCAAAGGTGGCCGTCTAATTTTTGCGGAAAAAAATAAAATTATCAATTTAGGAAAAATGCCAGAGTTAATAAATAAATAAATAAATATATTAATTTTATCATTATTAAATTATCAAGATTCTAATAAAATATATAAGTTCATATTTTTTGGGGATAAAAAAAAAATTTGATTCTGAATTTCTTTTTCCAATTACGCTATTACAAATAAAAAATAATAAGCCATTGACATTTTAAAAATGTAAATTTTAAATTATTATATTGATAATTTATTAGAAACCCAGTACACAAAAATAAATTTGCATGTATTGTTTAAATTGAAATCTTTATAAAATAAAATTTGGATATGTAAATCAAATATGTGAATTTACGAATCTTGAAGAGATCTAACGGATCGTGATGAAAGGGCAACGGATCACGATGAAACTAGCTATGACATTTCAATCGGACGAATCGTCAGCCGACCGAATGAACATTTTTCCGAGACAAAGACTATCACTCACTTAGACTAGCGACCTGTCCTGCAATTACACAATTATTTACTTTCCAAAATATTGTAAAAAACTTGACACGATTCATATTTAGTGGCTAGTTTGTATAAATGATATGCTAAAGAATTTACAATTTGATTAATATTTTATAGACTATGCAAGTATACGTATCGTTTCAAGTGATATAGGATTTTCTTTAAAAAACTCAGTACCTATCCCATGGGAAAGGTGAAACTCTTTTAATTAACTTAGAAAATTTAATTTAAACTGCAAACAATTATCTAGGAAATAAGGTAGCAAGTTTATATGTAAAAAGAAGCTATTAAATTCGTACAAAATCAGATTCAAAGTTTAAAGAAAATAAAGTGTTTCTAAACTAGTTTTATGAAAAAGAGTTCAATTTATGTGAAAGTTCTTCCCTCTTTCAAAGAGATCATAATCAGTATAGGAATCAACTGTTTAAAAATTAAAATGTAATTTCATGTTAAATAGAAGCAATCTTATATTTTACCATCTCACGAGTGCAAAACGAACAATGGCTAATCAAAAGTAAGGTTTCAAATTCTCTCGAGTTATGTTAGATAGGTTCTAGCCTCTCACTTTCAGATTACCCACTGTTCCGTCATTATAGGGCTAACCGATCCTAAGGTTCCAAACTATTGACCAATTTGACAAGAATCTAGTCTGTCACCTTAGAAACACCAATTCTATGCTCATCAAACTTGTCTCCCTATCTATTGAAACTAACCAACGGATTATTGACATGTTCTGCAATTATGCAGTAATTTAGCTTCCAAAAGTTGGTCAAACACTTAACCTAATTTAGATTTAGTGATTAGTTTGCAAAATTGAAATGTTATAAAATTTAGAAAATACTTTACACACTAGAGGTACTACGGAAGTATATGTATCGTTTCAAGTAATATAGGATTTTTCTTAAAACCCCAATATTGATCCCACAGAGAAGCAAGGTAAGAAATCCCTTAGGATAAGTTATAGTCTTTTGCTAGAAAATCTTAGTTTGGAATGTCTAAATAAAAAACTTAAATTCAAAGATAATTTATCTGGATAAATTGGTTTGGAGAACTTTAAGATGTTAAAGACTACCCTTTTCGTGTCATGACCTGGATAATGTAAAGGAATGAAATGCTTAAAATAAAATGTTGTAGTGACAAACAGTAGCATACATATTCCTTACCCCTTCGGAGCATAATGAACAATGGTTAATCTAAAGTTGGTTTCAGCATGTATAGTAGTGTTGGGTAGGTTCTAGCCTCTCACCTTTAGATTGCCCATTGTGTTCTCTCTGTAGAACCTAGCAGTGACTCTTAGATCAATTCTGGACCAAATTGATAAAAGAATCTAGTATGTCACCCTAGAAATATTAATTTTGTGTCCATCAAATCTTATCTCCCTATCTATTTGCACTCCGCTTTGGACGATCACCACGACTCTTTCCAATGTGAAATGTGGTACTCACTAGTTGGAGAAATCTTAGCCCTCTCGGTTCTGTAAGTTTCTCAACAAGTTTTAACAAAATAAATGGCTAGTTTGCAAAATAAATGAAGAGCTAGTGAAAATACCATCATATTTATGAAATAAGAGAACTTCTAAACAAATCAAAATTCATAAACATGCATCCAATTCATTTCCTAAGAAAATTAAAAAGAAGATAACGACATAAACAGTAAAAGAATTGATAGAATTATATAGTAAGTTATGTGCGACAAGGAACATATGTCTTCATACCCTCTTTCAAGCGTATATGTCTTCTTAACATTCTATTAGCTTTATGCAAGTATTTGTCTCATAGAAGCATCTAATAGAAACAGATCATTAAATTTTACTTAAAAGTTGCATTGTTGTCCAATATGTTGTGAGTGCACTCTAGTTGCGAGATCATCGCTCTCTCAAGTTTTAGTCTCACTTACAACAAATTTTAACATAACTCATTTCCACTTAAGTTATGTTAATGAAGCAAATGAGATATTATTCATCATATGATAATAAAAATTATTCTATCATAAAATAAATTTTCCTACACATGCGACTACTTCATATTAAAAGAAAGAGTAAGAAAAACTACTCACGAAATATGGATAAAACAAAGGAAAAAACTTTGTTAAATCAATGAAAATCTACTAGAAAGTGTTTAAAAAAATTATATTATAATGAAGAACGCAATACTTAGCTTTTTTCTGCTAAAAGAAAGATAGAAAATCTCTCCAACAATGTCTCCTGCTGATTCATGCACCGTTCATACTTCCTTACTCATATCTCTCAAAATCCCTCACCAAAATCTCAAAAAAGCGGAGAAATCTACATCTTCATAAACTCACACCAAACTCTCTTTAAAAATCTCCTAAGAACTCCTCCTAAATTACACACTAATCACCTCACATGAGATGCGTCAGCCACCCAATTGAAAGAGAAGCCAAAAAACTCTCATGTTTTCTTCCTTAGAAAGATTCAATTGAAATCAATTTTTAATTAGGTCTTATTCCACAACCTTCTCCTCCCTTTTTATACTCTTCTTATTTTTTTTCTTTTTCTTTTTCTTTTCTTTTTCTTTCAAGATCTTTTTAATCTTTACATTTTTAGGTGAGAACTACTATATCTTGGTAGGTCTTTAGTGATTTTGAATTTCACTATCTCTTTTCTAAAGTTAAAAACTTATTTTCTTCCCTTAACTTAAAATCTAATATTTGTTTCTGAAAACAAATTTTCATAAAAGCTAAATTATTTAAAAATTATTATTGTAAAAATCTTTAATTTTTTAAAAATTTAAATTTTTTCCTACTATAAATATTAAAATCATTTCCCTAATATTTTCTACTAAATATCTTAACTTTAGTTTCATCATTTTTACTAACTTTTTTACTAAGTCTCTCTCCATCATTTCTAAAAATCAAAAGTTTAGTATCCTAAAGATAACACCACATACCACATGCCATCTTTAGAAGTGATATTGAATTAAAAACAGGCTAGTAAGGACAAATAAAGTTATGTTTTAAAATAATTTTTCTTCCCCCCAAACTTGATTTTAAACATGTATAACATTAAGTACATAAAATATAAGTAGGAAGAAAAGCAGTTTAGAAATTCTATCTACCACAAATATCTATCAGGAACATCTACAATTATTAATCAGAACAGAAAACATGCAGCAGAAAGTAAATCTAAACTAAACATGCCATAATGAAATTGACTAAACAAAAGTCTAACTAGCATAATAGATATCAACATAGGAATTTTAAAAAGCTCTTCAAGTCTTTTATATTGGTGCAACACAAAACACAAACATAAATGATAAAAGAGGTTAATTCATCCTTTAACTCATTACATCTCACTACTTTACTTCCAATCTCTAATAGAATCGTTGCACATATACATTAGGTGTCTTCCATGAATTTTAGATGGCCCCTATTAAGTTGGGTGGCAAACACCAACCTTAAGCATCACCTTATCCCAATAAGTAAGCACCTTTAACAGTTATAAAGAAAGTGCAAGAACATCCACATGTTACTCATCAAGTTGGTTCATGACTTCTACCAAACGAAAACAAGGTCAAAGAGAGGAAATAACAAAATTTAGATGGAAATATCACTGTCTAAACTCAAGGTGTCTCCGTAAAACTCAAGTCCAGTTAAGACCCGACTCGTAGTGGACTCGTCAAGTAAAGTACTACAAAATAACATATTCAAGTCTAGCCATTTTAAGAAGTTAAGGAATCACCTCCCTCATGACACACATAAAGATCAAATCAATTCATAAACAATCCAAACATGTACCAATCATAAATCAAACTGATCACTCCACAAAAAGGCAAACACAATATTATACAAAAAATCACAACTCACAAACATACTAAATCAAATCACACTGATAACCATGGGTTGCCTCCCACAAAGTGCTTAGTTTAAAGTTTCTAGCTTGATAAAGCACTTAATCAAATTTTTGTTTAAGTAAACACCGACCAATCACTAAATCATTTTGAGATCACGAGATTCCTGTTAAATCCTCAAATTTTAGTTTTTTTTTCAACTTCTCAAATTTATTCCAATTATTGTTCCTCAAGTTTCTTTCTAGATCAAATAGTCTTCTACTGGTATTTTCAATTTTTAAATTAATATCATCCTCAAAATTTATAAGAAATGGATCTCTATACAATAATTTTAGGTCTATTAAATTCTTAGTTAGTTTCTCTCTGGATGATTCAAATTCTGGATCAAATTCCAGTGGGATATTGTTTATCTCAAGTTATCTTCTAATTATTTCCATTAGTACTGAGTAAATAGTGGAGGTGGTCTTGCTACATTTAGCTTAATTGAGGAAATAGGTTTTTCTAATTCTTAGGAATTTCTTCCATTGGTCTTTCAATCTCCTTATCCTCATTTCTCAACTCAAATCTGTTTTGAAACATATCCTCAAATTCTCTTCTAAATCTTAGTTCAATATCTTTACCATTCTCATAATTATTATTTATCTTAAGGTAATTAGGTATAATATCTAAAGGATTAATACTAATTGAGTAAAAAATTAGCCCCAGCTGGTTTTCTATATTCTTTATAGCAGTCCCTTGACTTTTCAACAGATTTTCCATTTGATAAACAACTTCTTTGATATGCATCTCCATCTCCTCATATGGTAGGTTAGAGTTAAATTCAAAAGGAAAAGAAGGTCTAAAGTTATAGTTATCCTGATTATTCTAATTACCTAAAAGATCATCTTAATTACAATCTCATGATTGGTTTCCTTCTTTATAATTGTTATTTGATGCGAGCAGATTTAGTGTGTTAATTTTGCAATTATTTTTTTCAATATTACAAAATACACACGACAAATATAATAATAAATATACAATTTAGTTCCAACAAAATTAATTTTAATAAAATACTTTATCCTTAAAACTCTCTTGAACTGTTAAATCGTCGTTTAAAAATAACACAAGTAAATGTATCACTCAAGTAATAAAAGGTTCTAATGGAGTCTTAGATATTGATCCCACAGGGAAGCTAGAAATGCCGATAAATAATTGTTAAGATTATTACTATAATAATTTAAACTATAAAAAAAGTAAAGTGCGAAGTTTGAATATTAACTACTAAATTGAATGTTATTTAAAATGCACATAAAATACAAAGTTTACTAAACCAAAAACTTAAATTTCAAAAGTAAATTAACGAAAACTAAATGAAATTTTTGTTGATGGAAAGTTCAAATTTAAGAAAGCATCTTTCCCCTTACAATGAGCATATGGATTGTAAAGAAATTAAAACTATTTGAAAAAATATATATATAAATTGTTTTGTGCCAAATAGGAGCAATCTTATTCCTTACCCTCTTCCAATTGCTATAAAGAACATTGACTAATCCCGAGTTTGGCCCCTAATTTCATGGTTAGGCTGATAGGATATCGACTGCCACTAGAGCTACCACTACTCCTTTTTCTGAGGGCTAACAATGTCACATTAGTTTTCAAGTAACTGAACTAAATTGGGGATTTTAATCTGTCACATTAAAATCTCTAATTCTGCATCCAGCAAAGTATAATTCTCTATTTATTTGCACCCAACTCCATGGATGACATACACTCCCATGAAATTAAATGTGATTCTCCTTATGTTGTGGAAAGCATAGCCCTTTCAGAACATATGTTTCTCATAAATTTTAACGTTTCAATTGGCCAGATCGAAAAGTAAATGAAAATTAGAGTTCAAATCCTCACAAATTATTAACATTTAAAATCGTCAAAAATACAATTACTTCTTCGCAAAACCTTATTTCAAACTAGGAAGAAGGATAAAGAAGACAACTCAGAATTTATGAGAAGGATATGACAAAACACTGATTTCATATATAAAAATAAGTTTACAAAATAAAAGACATAAAAGACACAACTTATCTCACAATCATTCCCAAACAAATCCCTAGAAGTTCTCTCCAAGCCTTTTTCTTTTTACACGCAGTCTCAATTCTCTCTTAGAAGTGTAATGAAGAAGAAATCTCTTACCTTTCCCCTCCTCTCAAAACCCTAGAAGAAAATCTTCAAGCCCTTGACTTTCTCTTTCTATCTCTTCCTCTTGCCTTTCACACCACCCCCTTTCTCTCTCTTTCACATCACACCCAACTCCTGAAGTTTTCTTCTTTAATTAGGGGCTACCTCCTTTAAAAAGGAATTCCAAATTCTCTCCAAAATTCAACTCTTTTGAATTTAAAAGATGTGTCATTTGATCCAAGAGACATATCCCTTCATAATATAACCTTCTAAAGTGTCTAGATGCATTGAATTACTTTGAGAGGTGTTTAGAACAAGTGTTCCTTTGAAAATTCGCACAAAATTTGTCTCGAACCACTATAATCCTCAAAAAGTCATCTCTGGCGCATGATGCGCCCCCAGATTCCCAAAATTTGTTGTTTTGGCTCCAAATTGTCCTTTTTGCTACTTTTGCTCCAAATGCCTACAAATGTTATGCCTGCAACAAAAACACAAAAACACCCTTCTTTAAAGTGCTATATCACCAAAAATAGGCATAAAATACATGTTTAAAACATCATATTATTTTAGTGTTCAAAATCCCCCAAACTTAAATGTTACTTATCCTCAAGTGACGCTTTTATTACATAAAAGAATTTGATTTAGGATAGGGATCAACTCATAACTTTTATACTTTAGTTTAATAAATAGAAAAGCAAAATTTAAGAAAAAACCTTTAATAACTTAGATTCAAATTCTAAGTCTATGAGTACTTAATAATCAATTTTAAGATTTTTGAATCTCTATTCATTTCAAGAAGAGTTGCAATTTGTCATATTAATGATACTTAGAATATTCATTTGAAAAAGAACTTCATGATAACTTTATCAGTAATACTACTAATATTCCAATACAATTTTGGAAAATGTAATAAAGCTCCTTCTTTAAGTTGATTCAAGTGAAACAAATTATATTAGGCATCTCTTCATGGTTCTCCTCACTTTATTCTTCTTTTCTTTTTGTCGGCACAATTTTAGGAGTTCTATGAAAGTTATCAGTCACTGGAATGGAAATCTTAAAGCTATCCCATATCTTTCAGAGTTTTGACGAAAGAGCATTACACCTCAAAATATGTATCTATCTCGAAAGATAAACAAGTGACTTGATAGTGAGGCTCAATCAAATAAACTAAGAAAAATATGACTTCCATTCAGTCTATGAAACCATTTTATTATAAGCCAAAAAATTCCCTTATTTAATATGAAAATTAAATAGGGTTTATATTAAGCTGGGTTCGTTAAAGTTTTCTATAAAAACAAGCCCTTATAGTTAATTACATCATAAATAACTGAAGTCACCTAAGAAAACTCTCGATATAAAACAGGAGATATTGTCTTCAAGAATTTTAAAGGATAGGACGCTTCAAAGAGATCAGACAAAGATGTATGAAAGGGGAATGACTCAAATTCGGAACATTTTATTTTTAGAATCCAAGGAAGAAGAACTAGGGGATGTCACGGATCTTGAGGAGAACCTCAATGACTTCCCAATCTATCTTATGATTTTGTTTTAATTCAGAGAAGAAATATTTAAGTGTTTCATCCTGCCAATTTTTTTAGTTAGGGCTTACATTCGTGCAAAAAGATCACACAAATAGCATGGAGGATGTGAGGGTTTAGGTTGTAACAAACGACAACCTCAGATTCCTATAGATAGTTAAGGCTTATATTGTATAGCAAAGCCATACAATAGCCTAAAAAAAGTTGAGGACTTATGACGCACTAGCCGGACAACCTCAAAATGATATGGTTCGGTTGTTTAATTCTAAGGAATGGTTTAGTTGGTTTTGAACATGTTTTGTTGTCCAAGCTCCTCATTGTGGCGAGTTTAATTTTTCTAAAGTGTCAATTCTTTATGTCAAATCAAATATTTCCTAAGTTTTTGGTTATTTAAATATCATGAAGGATAATCATCTTAATGAGTTCCATACTTTCATTTAGACCATGGGAAATCTCGTTAACAACCGTAGGTTACCTCCTCCGAGGGAGTCCCAATCATCTGATAGAGACGTTTTAATTTAGTTGTAATTTTTGTTTTGTTTTGTTTGTGATTAAATTTTGAGTTGTTTTATATTTTGACCGTTGTGTCGATGGATTTTATCTTATTTTGATTTCTTAATTTTGGTTTTGGTTTCAATTTCGTGGCTATCTTAAATGTTTTAGTTTTGACATGCAGGGTGACTTTGTTGCTTAACATGAAAGTTTATGGGAAGGAAACAAGATGTGCAGATAGATAAAAGTACATTGCAATGCAATAACCTAAAAGTGTACCTGTCGATTCTTCCCTTTATTCCACCTGAAAGGTCAGTATTTGCAAAGCATATGTATAATTTTGCATGAAAAAGTAGAGAACACGGGTTTGAGGTGTGTGTACTAGATCATATCTTATACCCTAATGGGTTTAATTTATTTATCCCAGGGGATGATTCCATTAAGCAAATCATAATACATCCAAGTGTCCTCCGAGATTCTTAAAGGATCATGAAAAGGTCTTGGGTAATACCCTAGACATTTCACAGTCCGTCAAATCATCTCGAGTTCATTTTAGCCTGATTATGTTGTTATATGGTTCACCCAACTTATACCCTTATGCTCAATAAACCTTGATTTTTGGATTATCCCCTTAAGTGGGTAATTATTACTTTATGTTTCACTTACGAATTATACGAGTAAAGACCCTTAAGGGAAATTTGAGCTTAATTAAGGAATTTAGCTGTTTGATTTTTAAAGATGGGCTTTTAGTGTTTTGAAAATATTTTAAATTATTTATAGGTCATTTTGTATACCTCATTATATAAAATTTGATTAAGCCTAGCTCACTATTAAGCTTGTAAAATTTAATGGGTAGATTTGTAATTTTTTAAGGAAAATTTAAATATTCATATTTTTAACACTTATCAAGAATCATAAATTATTTTAAAACCATTAATTATGGTTTTAAGTCAAAGGATTATGATCTTCCAAAGTCAAACCCCCAACCCCAATATCTTCTGATTTAACTACTCTTCCGAATTTCATTAATTTAAGAAATTACAAATTTATCCTTTGTGAGACCAAAGTGAGATTAGTTGCTACCATTTATCCCTTTCATATTTCAATCATCAAGACATATCAATTAAAATCATTTGTTACCCATTTACCCTTTAGTTGAGCCTAGACATTAATTTTGGCTTAAATTTTAAAATTACCCTTTTGCCCTTAAGGCCTTAACACTTCATAATTCATTAAATCAAACTAAATTGACTTTAAGATTTTATGTTACCCTACTCATGGGATAACTAAAAAATCAGAAGAGAAAATGTGATTTTTCTAAATTATTTAATTTTATAATTATTTTTAATGCAAAAATAGGGATTTTTTAATGAAAATTTAACAACTCAACCAAAATAAATCTCTATCCTTAAGAAAAATAGTAAAAGTTCACATAGGTCAGAGAACCACTTGGACCAATTTCCATGATTTTTAGAGGTTTAACTGAATTATTAGAATTATTTTTTTAGTATTAATTAAATATAAAATATTATTTAAGTGGAAAATTAAATTTTATAATTTTCTTAAATCTCCCTAAGGTAAGGAAACCCAAATAAATAAATTTTATATTTTTGTAGTTTATATTTTAATTATTGGAATTATTTTAGTGAAAAATTTTAAAATTACCCTTTTGCCCTTAAGGCCTTAACACTTCATAATTCATTAAATCAAACTAAATTGACTTTAAGATTTTATGTTACCCTACTNTTTAATTTTATAATTATTTTTAATGCAAAAATAGGGATTTTTTAATGAAAATTTAACAACTCAACCAAAATAAATCTCTATCCTTAAGAAAAATACTAAAAGTTCACATAGGTCAGAGAACCACTTGGACCAATTTCCATGATTTTTAGAGGTTTAACTGAATTATTAGAATTATTTTTTTTAGTATTAATTAAATATAAAATATTATTTAAGTGGAAAATTAAATTTTATAATTTTCTTAAATCTCCCTAAGTCCAGGGAACCCAGAGAAACAAATTTCATATTTTTATGGTTTGTATTTTAATTATTTGAATTATTTTAGTGGAAACTTAACGAAAATTCATTTTAAGCCTTTAAAAAATTAATATCTTGACTTAGAAAATTAAGAAAATTATTTTAATTGGTCCCAAGTGATCAGGAAGCCAAATGTGACATTTTAGTATGTTTTTACAATTTTGTAATTTTTATGATTTTTAATTAAATTTTAATTATTTAAATACTTAAACATGGCTTAAAAATGAAGTATTTATTTTATTTACACTTTTATTTTTCTTAGGTTCCTCTGGACACAAGGAGCTCACAATTTGGTGACTTTTTTAGTTGTATTTTAATTATTATAATTATTTTTTTGCCAAAAATGTAATTTCACTTGATTAATTCATTTTAGTGGTCAAATTAACTCTAATTGACTTAAATTTTTTATGGGGAGCTCCCCTGATATTAAATTATAGTGGACAATGTTTTTCATGCCATTTATATTTATAATTACTCTAATTTAATTTTTTGTATTTTTATGGTTTGGTGACAATGAGGGTTATTCTTAATGAGTTAAACCAAGTTTATTTTTTTCCTAGGGTCCTCTGACCACAATGAAACTACCAAAACAAGTTTTGTGTTTTCTGATGAATATTTTAATTATTATAACTATTTTACCAAAATAGACATGATACACTTGAAAAATAGTGATCTCTAATGGGAGACCTCCCCTGACCATGGAAAAATCAGGGAAGATCCCTCATGACAAAGAGAACCAAAGCCCCAAAAATCAAGTCTTGGTGAAATGACCATACAAAAGGAGAATCCAAATAAGAAATACACAATTTAATTAATAAAAAATCACACATGCATCAGACAAACATGTATCTATTTCCACATTGTTCTCTTATATTCACTGAGTATGAGGG
This sequence comes from Phalaenopsis aphrodite, assembly GCA_003013225.1. Lineage (NCBI taxonomy): Eukaryota > Viridiplantae > Streptophyta > Magnoliopsida > Asparagales > Orchidaceae > Phalaenopsis > Phalaenopsis aphrodite. The sequence continues at coordinate 289,126 of NEWO01000184.1, forward strand.
TATTTTTATTTTATTTTTATAATTTTTCTATGCAAAGTTATGGATTTTTAAAGATCAGGTGATTTAAAAAAATTAGAAAATCCTGAATTTTCTATTTATCCACCACAACGCCGCCTCATCTTAAGCAACTATAAACCGCGTATGCGTCCGCTTCTGGTTGGGCACCGCCAGCTGTACACGCACCGAGACTTCATCTAATGTGATCTCAGCTGTTTGTTCGATACATGCAGAAACAGGTGAAATTCATTCATCATCCTCAAGTTCCTAGCCCGAGAGCAACCAAACTTCAAACCTTAATATCTCGTTTGATAATCAACCAAATCTCTTTGGGTTTGTTTCTATAGATGTGTCTAAACTGGGAGAACATAACTATACAGTTAATCAAGCCTTAAATTGAGTCTATCAACATGGAGAATTAAAATAGGCTCGGTTTAAGTGGAGAGTTAAATACCTTTATCCAAGAGGTGTGGCCTCAATTGGGTGCTTCCAAAAGCTTGAGTTGAGTTCAAAGAGCTCTTAGATGAAGCCTTGGGCTGTGATGATTTGCCTAGGCACGATGTTGAATAAGACCAATTTTGGGTGTTGATCAAAGTCTATGCTAGGGTGGTTTGGTGATGCGGCTTTTATGGGGGATCTTCTTTTTTCACTCAGGGGATGGTGGTGTGGGTGCAATTAATTTGACTTTGGTGCATTGTGGAGCTATGGAGAATTATGTCCTGGTTTCGGCCTGATTTTGAGCTCCAAAATTGAGCTAAGACAGTGGGTTTCATGGCTGGAAGATGGTTTTATTGAACTCAGGGGGTCTTGAAGAAACTCTGGGAACAATTTTCCAGGGTCTGTTCAAAGAATTTCATCAACTTCTCCCCTTGACCATGGGGGGTTAGTTTAAATAGAAGGGGCTATGGTGGCTTTTAGGCCAAGCTAAGGTGGCTCAGGTGTTGCCTATGTGGAGGGCAGAAAGGCTCCAATGGCCAATTGGATTGGTGCCACTTGGATGGGTTCAATTTTGGGCTTTGACCATATGGGCTTTATTGGTCATGGTGTTTTCCGGCATCCAAGGTGGATGGATGGTCAGAGTTAGGTCACCATTTAGTCAAGGGCATCAGGGATTGGTTTTGGTGAAGTCAATTGGGGTTGGTCATGTGTAAAGGTTTTGGATTAAAAAGGAATGGGGGAAGGTTCATTTTGGATCAATTTTACTCATTGCATGATGAAGTTAATTTGGGTTGGTCATGTGTAAAAGTTCTGGATTAAATAAGACTGAGGGAAGGTTGATTTTGGATCAATTTTGTTCAATGAATCATTTAGGGTTGGGCTCACCTATCAAGGAAGCTTTGGGTGTTGAAGAAAATCAGGTGGTCATGGTGAAGTCCCCATCCAAGTGGATTAGAACTAATGGTATGCTTAAGTGAGTCATGGGAGTGGTTAATCATGTGTGAGGGGACCACTAAAGAGGCTCATCCTTTTTCCCAAAATAGCATGGTGATATGAGCATGATTCACTTGGCTTGCATGTGGCTTGGAGATGGCATCATGGCTTATCCTTGGCTTGGTCATTTGCATGAAAAGGGATTCTGGATTTTATGGGGTATTTTTGTGGAGTTTCTCATGAGGCTTAATATTGAATGATTTTATCATGGATCTAAAACTTATGGAATGATTTTGATTAAATGGATGATGGCAAGAAATTTCATGTTATGTGGGCTTTGGATTTGGGCTTTTGGAATGAAGTGTGGTGGGCTTGGGCTTTTGAAATTGGGGTGAATTTGGGCAAAATTTGGGTCAATTAAATGTTTAATTTGGTGTATGAAGATGTCATGAAGAGTTTTTAAAGGATTTCAAGTGATTTTGAAATCAATTAAAAACTCAATTTGGGTATTTTGGACATAGGGTCAAAATTGGGGCTTTTTGATTTAGGTTGGAATTAGGCTTACAATTGGGTCAAATTGGGCTTGGATTTTGTTTATATTTGGATTAGAGATATTGAATTTTGATTTTTAAATGAATTTGGGCAAGATTGGGGTCAATTGGACCAAGATTGAGGATATTTTGGGGAAATTGGGCCTTTGAGGGAAATTTGGGGCTTTTGATCAAAATGGATCCATTTGGTCAAATTGGGACAATGTGATGGTTTAGAATTAAAATTGGGAATATTTTGGATGATTTAATATTTTTTTTTAATTTTTAGAAATTTTGAAAATTTTGGGTCATGAGGGGCGTTTTGGTAATTTCGGTAATTTTGGGGGTGTTTGGGGATTTTGAAATTTTGGTGAATTAGGATAGTGGGGAATGATTTGAAATGACTTTTGGACAAATTTGAGTGTTTTGGCCAATCTTGAGAATTTTGGCAAAAATTAGGGTTGTAGGGGTATTTTGGAAATTTGGTGATCTTGGGTTAGGGTGGGCAAGTAAGCCATGAGGCCATGTCAAACTAATAGGAGTCATATGAGGACTCATTTTGGATGCTTAATATGCTGATTTTAACCCTCTTAGCAAAAGGGTAGGGGTTTGGGTCCATCCATATGAGCTTTCCAAATGGAGTTAGGAGACTAAATCAAGGGGACCTAGGGTTTGGGGTGTGTGAGAAAGTTCAGTGTGTATAAGATAGCCTAACCAATACCTGAACACCCAGGGTTAGTCCTAAGTCTTGACCATCCTATGGGAAACTTCTCTTGAGCTCCCTCATATTGACCCTACCTACTAAGTGCTAGAGGTTAGGACCAATATATGGAACTTCAATCTGAGCAAAGAAGAGTTTAGAATTTCTAATTGTGAGGGTTCCTATCTAGTTCTCTAGAAATAGTCAGCACGAAGTCCTATGGCTAGACTCTAGGCTACCAAGGAGGAAACTAGACCTCAACCAAAAGTGAGGTCAACACTTTTCTTTTCTTTTCTTTTTCTCTTAATATTTATTTAGGATCTTTTCTTTTTCTTTTTCTTTTTCAAGTGAGGATTATTATATCTGGATAGCCTTTAATAGTTTTGAACTTCACTATCCTCTTGTTAAAGTTAAAACTTCTTACCTTATTCACTTAATAAATTCATATCAGTTTATGATTTTTCATAATGTCTCATTCTTTTTTTTCTTATATGAAACTCTAAAATTCTTAACACGTAAAAAATACAATTTTCTTTACTTTAAATAGAAAACCATAGTCTTATCCTATCATGCCAAATATTTTCAACTTTAAAATTGACCTTCATTATTAAAAAAATTTTACCTAAATTTATCATAATAGTTATAACCATAAGTATAGTCATTTAAAGTTTAATCTCAATGTCCCAAGTCATGTTAAATTAATTTTAAAAATATAATTAATTAAGGAAAAATAAAATTTAGTTTATTTATTTTCAAAAGAAAATTTTCTCCCCCAAAACCTAAGTTTTTTAAGTAATTTTAAAAATATTTTAGTACAAAATTTAGTAGGTGAAAGAAAACAATAAACGCATGAAAATAAAAATTTACATGTAGATGATTTCTGATTATGAAATTGGGTTCTGGTATACTGCAGGTACTAACTTTAAAAACATACATACATGCTTTAAAGCATTAAATGAGATATAATATATTCTAAAGAATTAGGTGAGAATTAAAAACAGAAATACAAAACTGAAAATACTAAAAGTGCAACAAAAGTAAAAATCTACTATTACTATTATCATTTCAGTCCACAACACAACATAAAAGTCCTTAAATGCAATAAATAATCATTCTAATAATCCTTATGCCAATTATTATAACCTTGGTTGGAATAATCATCCAAATTTTAGTTAGAGTAATAATAACTCTAATGCTACAAATCCGCAATGGGGAAACAACACTACAAACCCATTGGGAAACTCCAACAATCAAGGAAATCCAACTTATAAACAATATTACCCTCCAGGTTTTATTAATTTGTGAAGTAAGGATAAAAATTTGTCAGTGGAAGAATTGATATTACAAATGGGATGCCAATTACAAAGTCAAGGAGCTACAATTAGAAACATGGAAAATCAATTGAGATGTATTGCTACTGCATATAACAGTAAACATTAAGGAATGCTGCCTAGTAATGTTGAAGTAAATCCTAAAGATCAGAACAAAAAGAAAATTAATGCTATTTAATTGGGAACTAGAAAAGAATTGGAAAATAGAGTTCAAAAAGAAGTGGAAGTTGATGTTGAAAAATATGAGGTGGAAAATAAAAAATATGGTGAAGATTCTCATTTTGAGTCAGAATGTCTTATTAAATCATTGAAAATCACTATATAAAGACCACCACCTCTATCTCCTCAAAGATTGAAGCAGAAAAATAGAGATAAAAAATTTTTAAAACTGTTGGAGATATTGAGGAAATTAACGATAAACATTCCATTTGTTGAAACGTTGGAACAAATGTCAAGCTCTGTGATGATCATGAAGGATATACTTAATATGAAAAGGAAATTTATAGATAACGAGACTATTAAACTAAGTGAAGAGTGTAGTGCTATAATTCAAAGTAACTTCTTAAAAAACTTAAATATCCTGGAAGTTTTACTATTCCTTATGCTATTGGTAAAAGATTTTTTGGAAAAGATTTATGTGATTTAGGAGCCAGTATTAATATTATGCCTTTATCAATTTTCAGAAGGTTTGGTTTAGGAGATATTACACCTACTACTGTAACTCTTTAGTTAGTTGATCGTTTGATTACCTATCCTAAAGTAGTTATAAAAGATGTTTTGTTAAAGTTGATAAATTTATCTTTCTTGTGAAATTTACTGTGTTAGATATGGAGGAAGATCAAAAAATTCCTATCATTTTATGAAAAGCATTCCTTTCCACAGGAAGAGTTTTGATAAATGTGCAAAAAAGAGAACTAATTATGAGAGTTAGTGATTAAGAGAATACATTTAATATTGAAAAATCAATGAGATACACTGCAAAAGAACAAGAGATTGAATGCTTCAAATGTATATTAACAAATATTTAAGCCATGAATATTTCAAGAAGACATTCAAAAAAGAATTTGAAAAGGAATATTTGGAATATCAAGATGAGGATGAAATTCAAGTTGAATCTACAGAAGTGAGTAAAGAAGATTTGAATTATGTTCAAGAAAATTTTGAAATGTTAGACCCTATAGAAAGTAATAATAATTTCATTTAATCTATGGAGAAACAACCTGAATTAGAACTGAAAACACTTCCTACACATTTAGAGTATACATTTTTAGGAGATTTATCTATATTACCTGTTATAGTAAACTTATAATTAATTTATATCAAGAACAATAATTTGAATGCATATAATTTTATTAGAAGATCAACATGAAACAAGAACTTATCCTCAAAGAAGATTGAATTCTATGATGAAAGAAGTTGTTAAGAAGAGATTTTAAAATTGTTAGATGTTGGAATAATATATCCTATTTCAGGCAGTGCTTGGGTGAGTCCAATTCATTGTGTTCCAAATAAAGGAGGTGTGATTGTAGTCACAAATGAGAATAATGAATTAATACATACAAGACATGTCACTGGATGGTGAATCTGCATAGAATATAGAAAAATAAATTCTCCCACCAAAAAGGGTCATTTTCCTTTACCCTTTTTGGATCGGTTGTTGGATAGGCTGGCTGGGCACAAATATTTTTCTTTTCTAGATGGATATACCACTTATCATCAAATACCTATTGCTCCAGAGGATCATAAGAAAACAACATTTACTAGTTCTTATGGAAATTTTGCTTTTCGGCGAATTTCTCTTAGATTATGAAATGCACCTGCAACATTTCAAAGATGTATGATGTCAATTTTCAATGATTTAATTAAAAAAGAGATTGAAGTCTTTTTGGACTATTTTTTTCTATTTGGAACTTCATTTGAAATTTGTGTAAATCATTTAGAGAAAGTTCTAGAATGATGTGAAAAGACTAATCTCGTATTAAACTGAGAAAATATCAATTTATGGTTACAGGAAGAATTGTTCTTGGGCATAAAATTTCAAAAAATAGCATGGAAGTTGATCATGTAGAAATTCAGGTTATATCAATCCTACCTTCACCTACTACTATAAAAGGAGTTAGGAGGTTTTTAGGACATACTGGATTTTACAGTCGATATATTAAAGATTTTTCAAAAATTACAAAGCGTTTATGTCAACTTCTAGAAAAAAGATACAAAATTTTACTTTAACTAAGATTGCCTTAAAGCCTTTGAAACATTATAGAAAAAATTGATCACTGCTCCTGTAATTGTTTCATCTGATTGGGAGAAACCTTTTGACTTAATTTGTGATGCAAGTGATTATGCAATTAGAGCTGTTTTAGGGCAAATATATGATAGTATTTTTAAAGTCATATATTATGCTAGTAAGACTCTTAATAATGCTCAAATTAACTATACCACTACTGAAAGAGAGTTATTAGCCATTATTTATGCCTTTGTAAAATTTAGGTCATATTTGATTGGAGCCAAATGTGTTGTGCATATTGAGCACTCGGCTATTGAATATTTAATGCAAAAAAAGACATGAAACAAAGATTAATTAGATGGGAACATCTGATGTAAGAATTTGATTTTGTAGTAGTCAATAGGAAATGTATAGATAATCAAATTGTTGATCATCTATCTAGGTTAGAATATGAAGAAATACTTGATTTGAAAAAAGAAATTAATGAAACTTTTCTAGATGAACAACTTTATATTGTAAAAGGATGAGAAATACCATAATATGTTGATATTGTAAATTATAATTTTAGTAGTATTTTACCATATGGACTAACAAAATAACAGGAAAAAAATTCATTCATGATGCAAAATTTTATTTTTGGGATGACCCCTATTTGTATAAACAATGCAAAAATTTAGTAATGAAACGATGTGTGCCTTACAAAGAAATTCAGAAAATTATCCAAAAATGTCATGATTCTGAATTTAGAGGTCATTTTAGGACCGCTAGAAATGCTCATAAAATTTTACAATCTGGATTTTATTGGCCTACTCTATTTAGAGATATTAATATCTATAAAAAAACATGTGATCAATGTCAGAGAGTAGGTAATATTTCAAAAAGAAATGAAATGGCTCCAAATTTTAATTTGGAAATTGAAGTTTTTGATTTAAGGGGATTAAATTTTATGAGACCATCTATTCCTTCATTTGGAAATGTTTATATATTGATTGCAGTGGATTATGTTTCAAAATGGATAGAAGCAATCACTTTATCTTGATGTGTTGCTTGGAGTGTTTCAAAATTTTTAATTAAAAATATTTTTACAAGTTATGGAATGCCGAGAGTAATCATTACCGATGAAGGATCTCATTTTAGAAACGCAACAATTACAAGATTGGTGGGAAAATATAATATAATGCATAAAATTGTAACTGCTTATCATCCCCAGACTAGCGGTTTGGTAGAAGTATCTAATCATGAAATTAAGAGAATTTTGGAAAAAAGTGTGAATCCTAATAAAATGGATTGGTCTGCTAGACTAGCTACTGCATTATGGGTGTATAGGACAACTTATAAGACATTTATAGGAATGTCCCCATATATATCAATTTTTTTGAAGACTTTTCACTTACTAGTAGAATTGGAACATAAAGCTTATTCGACTATTAAAAAATTCTATTTCAATTTGGAAGATGCTGATGAGAACAGGTTATTGCAACTGAATGAGCTTCAAGATATTAGGAATGAATCTGACAATAATGCTGAGATTTATAAGGAAAGAGTAAGAGAATGGCATGATCGGAAGACAATAATATAAAAATTTAAACTTGGACAAGAAGTTTTATTATACTATTAAAGATTAAAGTTATTTCCTGGAAAATTGAAGTCTAAATGGAAAGGACCTTTAAGAATTGTTAAAGTCTATCCCTATGCAGCTGTTAATATTGAAGATCACAAGACTGGAAGGATATTTAAAGTGAACGAGCATAGATTGAAACTTCATTTTGATGGTCAAATATCAGCTTTTAAAGAAATTGTAATGTTGGGTCACTTAGAATAAAGACTCGGACTATCAGGATGATGACATTAAAGCAAGCGGTTTGTCAGAGGCAACCTATATTTATCGATGTTTCTTTTGTTTTTATGTTTTTTTGGAATCTTTTACGTATATTTGTGTGTTGACCTCACCTTTGATTGAGGCCTAGTTTCCTCCTTAGTAGCTTAGGGTCTTGTCATAGAACTTTTCTGTTGATTATTCCTAGAGGACTAGAAAGGGACCCTCACAATTATAAATTATAAACTCTTCTCCCAATTTGAAGTTCCACATATTGGTCCTAGCCTCTAGAACTTGGTAGGTGGGATCAATATGTGGGATCTCAAGTGGAGTCCCCATAGGACTGCTTTGCCTTAGGGATGACCCTGGGTGTTAGTCTTGAGCTGGTGCATACCCTGTCACTCACTTGCACATTACACATCCACTCACTACCTTAAGCCTAAGCCTACCTAACTTTGACCCTTTAACCCTTCGGGAGACTCATGTAGATGGTACCATAGACCCACTAACTCTAGGCTAGGGTCTAGCTAAGACCAGTATATGAAAGACCCAAAGTAGAGGATTTTGTTGGTCCATAGCTCAAGTAAGGTGGTTGACACCTCAATTTCACCAAAATACTAAACTTAGCCTTTTGCCTCCCAAATCTACCCAATTTACCAAAACACCCCCAAACACCAACTTTGACCAAATATCCTAATTTCACAAAAAATACCAAATTTGTTCAAAAATCATCTCAAACCATTTGAAATCATCTAAATTTCCCACAACTTCCCAAATTTGCCAAAATTACCAAAACACCTCTAAATTTGCCAAAAATACAAAAAACCCTTGGTGTCAAAAACTTTCCCAAAGCCCTCAAAATCACTTCAAATGTCCCCAAAACTAATTTGGACTATTTAATTAAACCAAATTTGACCCATTTTGACCAAAAGCCCCAAATTACCTTTAACGACCCAATTTCCCCAAATTCACCCTAAATGTCCACCAATGTGATCCCAATATTCTCTAATTTCAATTCTAAATTCAAATTCATCATGATCAAACTCAATTTAAACCAAATCCTATTCCAATTATCCCACATTTGAGTCCAATTTCAATCAAATAAAAAAGCCTTAATTTGGCCTAAAACCAAAATCCCACTCAATTGAACCCCCAAATCTTTCTAATTGCCCAAATTATGCATAATAAACTCTTTGAAACATCTTTACACACCAAATAGAACCTTCAATGGGCATTGTTCAAGCCCCAATTTTACTTAAAACCAACTTGGACAAAAACCCTCGATTTTACCCTAATTTAGGCATGTGCCCAAATTCCATCAAAGTAAATGACCAAATCCCAAAATTGACGCCCAATTAATGTTGAGAACTCTTCATAACATTCACCTAGACCATTTTGAACTCTAAATTTGGAATTAACCCAAATCTTGCCCAACCTAAACCCAAGTCTAACCCAACATCCCCAAATTGTTCAAATGCCCAAAATCCTTCAAATTGAACCTCCAAGTCAATTCAAAATCACTCCAAATCTTTTCTAAACTCTTTATGAAAATCATTCACACAAAATTGATCAATAAATTGGGCTCAATGTCATGGCTAGCCTAACCAAAACCCAACTTCAAGCCAATTTGACCCAAATTGAACCCATGCACCAAAATTGATTAAGCCATGCCCAAGTGACCAAATTAATGACACCACAGCCATCAAATGAAGCCTAGTGACCAGGCTAGACTCACCTAGCCCAACATAGAAAAACTATGGACCATTGGTCTCTTGGTTTAGAGGATTTTTCTCATTTTTCGCCTAAACTTGAAATATATTCTCCATCATTGCTTACCCTTAAGAGTTAGTTAATCATAATTAAGCACCCCCTGACCTCCTTGAGCTTAGAGGTGACCAGACCCTAGCCAGCCAACACCTCAGTTACCAGAAACAACTAGCCTAAGAGTGCCCCAAATGGCCAACACTAAAAATTAAACCTCCCAGACTTGGCTCCCTCCAATTAGCCACTAGAGCCTTTCTTCCCTCCACCTCAGCATGCTTTAGTACCCAGTTCCCAGCTCTGAGCTCTTCAGGCAGCCATGGCTATAAATGGAGCTCTCCACAAATAAAGGAGATAGTGCTTGAAACCTTGTTCACTAGAGCTTCTTGATACACCTAAAATATATAGAGTTTTTATACACATTTTTATACTTATTTTAAAGATATTGCGCTTTAATGGAAGATATTTTTGTGTTTTTCTTGCAGATACAAATAAAAAGGTGAAAAATGCTTAAAGGAGTGAAAAAGGATCAAACTTGGAGCAAACATGTGAAAAATGTGCAAATGAGTATTGTCGCCTAAGCGTTAGATCCGACGCCTAAGCGCTGGTTAAATAGAGAAGGCTGCGCCTAAGCACCAGAGGTCCCGTGCTTAAGCTTCAGTGGTAGTTACTAGATGAGTAAAGTCGGTTTTTGTGAATTTTAAAGAAATTTTTGAGGCACCCATTGGGTTAATAGGTGGTTATAACCACCATGGACAAAAATTATCACAAAAGGATGCATCTCTTTGGGATATACATTGAATTGGGACACATTTTGAAGAGTTTACAAGGCACCTCTTGGAAAACTATAAAAGAAAGAAGAGAGGACTTTGAAAAGAGTCCTGAAAATACTTGGAAATTTTTGAAAGTTCATCAAATTGGGTAGTTAGTTGGAGAGATTTTCAGGCACCACTTTTACTTTCATTTTATCATTTTTGTTAGTTTGTTTTGAGTGATTATAAAGAGAAGAGATTCAAAGTAACTTCAAGAGTTTGGTGGAGAACTTGAGATAAGTTTTTATCTTTTCGCTTTGAGACTACTTTTAGTTTTAATTGAATCTTATTGTTGGTTTGACAATGATTTCTACTTTTAAACTAAAGAGTGGTTTTATGTTCTCCATTGATTATGAGTATTTTTCTTTATCTTTCTTCTTAAAATGACAAGTAATTAGATTTTGGATGAAAATTGTGGAGAGTATTGATCTTTAATGTTGGAAGCACTTGTGATGATTTAAATTCATACACTTCATTTACTTCTTGATTTGGCCAATCTAGATGTTAAAATTTGTTGTGAGAACATGTAAGAATCAGGTTGATATTGTCTGAGTTAACAATTGGAAAGAATCACATAAGGTTGTTTGAATGCGATTGTAGTTCATATGATTGAATACAAATAAATAGGGAAATATTCATTGAAGGGTGTAGAGTTAGAGGACTTTAAAGTGATAGGTTAAAACCCCTAACTTGGTTTATTATTTTAGGTTCTTATATGAGATGTTAGGCCCTAGGTGGAGGGGATTGAGAGAACTCTTGAGAGAGAGCTAGTATCTTCCCTGCTTAGCTGATCTTCAGAACTATTCAAACTTTAAATTAGCTAATGTTATTTATAACAACTCTTGTAAGGGTAAATAATATTATTGCTCCTATTTGGCACAACACAATTTGCATACTTCCATAACAGAATTCCTATACTTATTACTAATTCATGATAAGAAGAAATGTATTTTTCTTATTAAGTGCTTTTCATCTACAAAACTCTAGTTATCTTTTTAAGTTGTTATTGTTTTGTCAAAATATCAAAAATGCCAAAAATATTTGAATTTTTATCACTACAAAATATATTCAGTTTAAGTAATTATCTTTTTTAAAATATAAAGTTTTCTAAAAGTGCATATTGTATAAGTTTCTTGTGGGTTCGATATTCAGGTCTTAATCAAAAAGTCTTATACTACTTGATAACGATACGTATACTTGCGTAGTATCCCAATATATATAAATTAAAAGTTAAATTCTTATTTTTCTTCACGATCAAGTTTTTGGTTTTGTTGCAAAGTAAGGAAATATAAGTGAAATATAATCTAAATTATTGTTGTACTTTGCATATTTGTGCCATTGCTTGGGAATCAAAAGTAAAATTTCTATTTTTAGAAAGTTTTATTTAAACTTTAAGTATTGTTTCTTTATTTTTGTGTGCATTTTGAATTTTATTTTATTATAGTGTATGCGAAGTTCAGGTTCTGAAGGACTAGTGCCCTATGATTCAAAATTAGAAAGAACTATTAAAAAAATCATAAAAACAAAAAAAAATTATAAATTTTGAAAAATCCAAAAAAATTATAGAAATGACAGACCAAAATAATCAAAATGCTGAAATTCATCAAGAATTTAGACCTTTAAGAGATTATACCTACCCTACTGTAGATTAACTTCATTGTAGTATTAAAAAACCTACTATAGTGGCTATTTAATTTTAGCTTAAACCTGCTATTATCTGAATTATATAAAATAATCAGTTTGGGGGATCACCAATTGAAGATCCAAATTTACATCTTTCCAATTTTCTAGAATTGTTCGCTACAATTAAATAAAATGGTGTATCAGATGATGCCATAAGACTTAGGTTATTTCCTTTCTCACTGAGCGATAAAACTAAGATGTGGTTGAATTCGTTAGCACCTGAATCTATCAAAACTTAGGGTGATTTAGCACAAAAATTCCTTGCTAAATATTTTCCACCATAAAAAACTACGAAGCTTAGAAATGATATTACATCTCTTAATCAGTTTGAAAGAGAATCTATTTATGAATCACGAGAAAGATTTAATGAACTCTTAAGAAAGTGTTTACACCATGTTATACCAGATTTGTTAATAATTCAAAGTTCTTATAATAGATTAGTTGGATCTCTTAGATCAATTATCGATGCCACTGCCGGTGGTTCATTGATGTCAAAACTATTTCATGACGCTTACACTTTAATTGAAGAAATGGCTACTAATAATTTTCATGGCCTTATGAGAAGGTAAATTCTAAGAAAGTAGCCAACATTCATGAATATGATGCATTTACCATGTTTGCAAATCAAGTTGCTAAAATTTCAAGGAAGTTAGAAAAATTTGGAATGAATTTTTCTCAACCAATTTCTAAGATTGAAGAGAATTTATTAGGCAAAATGGTAGATTCTCAAGCATCATTAGAAAATTTGAGTGCCATAAATAATAAGCAAAATAACCCATATTCCAATTATCGTAACCTAGGTTGGAAGAACCATCCCAACTTTAACTAGAATAACAATTTGGGTGGTAATAATCAGCAATGGGGGAACAACTAAGTAAACCCATTGGGAAACTAGAACAACCAAGGGAATAATAATTATAGTTCTACTTATTCTCCAAGTTTAAATAGTAATACACAGTTTAAGGAGAAGAAGTTGTCTATAGAAGAAGTGGTGTTACAAATGAGAAATCAATCACAAAGTCAAGGAGCTATAATTAGAAATATTGAGAATCAACTTGGGCAAATAACAAACTCATTAAGTAACAGATCCAAAAGATCACTTCCTGGTAATACTAAATCAAATCTAAAAGACCAAAATAAAGAACAAGTAAAAGCCGTTCAAATTAGAAACGGAGGAGAGTTGGAAGGCCGGGTTCAAAAAGAAATTGAAGTAGAGAGAGAAGAAATTGAAGAATAAAAAGAGGATGCTTCAAAAGACTCTTAGAGACATATTTCTCTGCTAAAAATTGATTTGGAAAAACTAGCACCTCCATTTCCTCAGAGACTTTGTCAGCAGAAGTTGGATAAGCAATTTTAAAAATTTTTAGAAATATTTAAGAAGCTTACAATTAATATTCCATTTGCTGAAGCCTTAGGAACAAATGTAGAGCTATGTAAAGTTTATGAAGGATATTCTCAACAAAAAAGGAAGTTTAAAGATAATGAGACTGTTGTACTTAGTGAGGAGTGCAGTGCGATAATTCAGAAGAAGCTTCCTGAAAAGCTTAAAGATCCTGGTAGCTTTACAATTCCATGTGCAATAGGAGACATGTTTTATGGGAAAGTTTTATGTGATTTAGGTGCAAGCATTGACATTATGCCATTATCAATATTTAAAAGATTTGGATTAGGAGAAATAACCCCTACAACTGTAACTCTGCAGTTAGTAGATCATTCGATAACATGCCTTAAAGGAGTTAAAGAAGAAGTCCTAGTGGAAGTGGATCAATTTTTCTTACCTGTTGACTTCATTGTGCTAGATATAGAGGAATATAAAGATGTACCTATCATTTTAGGGAGAAATTTCCTAGCCACAGGAAGAGCAATGATAGATGTGCAAAAAGGAGAATTAATAATGGGCATCAATGATCAAACTGTTACTTTTAACATTTCAGGATCATTGAAATACCTGCAAAAGGTAATGATGATGAATGTTTTAGAATGGATGTTATAAGATATCTAAGTGAATGCCATTTCAAGACTGCTTATGAAGAAAAATCTAAAGAAAAAGATTGGGAACACGAGCAAGAAGACGAATTTGATCAATGTGATAATCTTTTTAAGGAAGATTCAAACTATGTTCGAGAAAGTTTTGAATTTATGGACATGATAAACAAAGATAAATAATTTTTTCCATCTATTGAAAAACCTCCAGAACTTGAGTTGAAGTTAATCCCTGATCATTTAAAATATGTCTTTTTAGGAGATTCCTCTACTTTACCTATTATAATTTCCTCAAAGTTAACGACGGTAGAGGAAGAAAGGTTGATGAAAATTCTAAGAAATTTTAAGAAAGCCTTTGGATGGACAATTGCTGATATTAAAGGAATCACTCCTTCAATTTGTATGCATAAAATTCATATGGAAGAGAACTGCAAACCCAGGGCTGATCCATAAAGGAGACTGATTCCTGTTATGAAAGAAGTTGTTAAGAAAAAAATTTTGAAGTGGTTAGATGCTGGAATTAGCTATTCTATGTCAGATAGTACATGAGTTAGTCCAATTCATTGTGTTCCTAAGAAATGAGGAGTAATTGTAACTGTAAATGAACATATAGAGTTAATACCTACTAGACAAGTTACAGGGTGGAATATATGCATTGGTTATAGAAAATTAAATTTTTCTACTAGGAAAGATCATTTTTTATTACCCTTTCTAGATCAAATGCTGGATAGAATAGTTGGACATAAAAAGTTTTATTTTTTGGATGGATATAAGGGTTATCTCCAAATTCAAATATCTCATGATGATCAAGAGAAAACAACATTTACTAGTCCTTATAGTACTTTTGCTTTTAAAAGAATGCTATTTGGTTTATGTTATGCCCCTGCTACATTTCAAAGATGTGTGATGGCAATTTTTTGTGATTTAATTGAAAAAGGGATTGAAGTCTTTATGGATGACTTTTCAGTGTTTGGAACTTCATTTGACTCATGTCTAGAAAATCTATCTAAAGTTCTTAAGCGCTATGAAGAAACAAATTTAGTCCTTAATTGAGAAAAATTCCAATTTATGGTAGCAGGAGGATTTGTATTAGGTCATCAAATATCAGAAAATATTATGGAAGTAGATTCTGCTAAAATTCAAGTGATCTCTAATTTATCTTATCACACAAATGTAAGGGAAATTAGGAGTTTTTTAGGACATGTTGGATTCTACAGATGATATATTAAAGATATTTCAAAAAATGCTAAGCCTTTTACTAGAGAAAGATACAAATTTCAATTTTGATGAGGAATGCCTAAAAGATTTTAAATTATTAAAAGAAATATTAATCACTGCACAAATTATAGTTTCATAAAATTGGGAAAAACCATTTAAATTGATGTGTGATGCTAGTGATTATGCTATAAGATTTGTTTTAGGACAAAGATAACATAAAATTTTCAAAGTTATTTACTATGATAGTAAAACTCTTAATGAAACTCAAATTAATTATACAACAACTGAAAATGAGTTATAAGCAAAAGTATATGTTTTTGATAAATTTGGATCATATTTAATTGGAACACATGGTATAATGCATACATATCATTTTGCTATTAAGTATTTAATGAAAAAGAAGGATGTTAAACCTAGACTTATAAGATGGATTCTTCTTTTACAAGAATTTGATTTTGCAATAGTAGATCAGAAGGGGATTGAAAATCAAATTGCTGATCATTTGTCCAGGCTTGAATTAGAAAAACCACTCTATTTTGAAAATGAAATTAATGATCATTTTCCAGATGAAAAATTGTTCACTATTAATGAGTGGTGTGTTTCGTGGTATGCCAACATTGTGAACTTTATTATTAATGATATTATACCCTATGGAATGGTATACCAACATAAGAGGAAATTTATTTCTAAAGCTAAGTCTTAATTTTGTATCCATTGTGAGACGAAAATTATATAAATAAGGAAAGGATCTAATTATTCAAAGATGTGCACCATTAGAAGGAACTTATGAAATTATCCAAAAATTTCATAATTCTAATTTTGGGGGACATTTTGGTGTTGATAAAACAACATACAAAATTCTTCAATTTGGATTTTATTGGCCTACATTTTTTAGAGATGTTAATGCTTATATCAAAACTTATTATATATGTCAAAGAGTAGGTAATATTTCTAGAAGAAATGAGATGCCCTTCAATTGTATGTTAGAAGTTGAAATATTTGATGTTTGGGGATTAGATTTCATGGGACCAGTTATATCAGCTTTCAAAAATTTATATATTCTATTAGGAGTGGACTATGTATCCAAATGGATAGAAGCTGTTGCTTTACCTCAATGTGATGCTCAAAGTGTTGTAAAATTTTTGAAAATGAATATATTTTGTAGATTTGGGATGCCAAGTGTTATCATTACTGATGGGGAAGTCATTTTTGAAATGCCATAATGGAGAAGTTATTAAAGAAATATCATATAAATCATAGGATTACAACTGCTTATCATCCTCAGACAAATGGTTTGACTGAATTATCAAATTAGGAAATTAAAAGAATTATGGAAAAACCTGTGAATCCAATAAAAATGGATTTTTCAGTCAAACTTAACTATGTTTTGTGGGCTTATAAGACTGCATATAGAACTTCTATAGGAATGTTCCCATATATATTAATATTTGGGAAAGCTTGTCACTTACAATTTTGAACTTGTGCATAAAACATTTTGGGCAATTAAAGAGTTCAACTATAATTTGAAAGATACTGGTGAGAAAAGATTATTAAAATTAAATGAGCTTGAAGAGATAAGGAATGAATCTTTTGAAAGTGCTAAAATTTATAAAGAAAAGAAGAAGATGGGGCATGATCGAAAGATTCTTACTAAAAATTTTCAACTAGGACAAAAAGTTTTGCTATATAATTCAAGGTTAAGATTATTTCCAGAGAAACTTAAATTCAGGTAGATGGGCCCATTTATTGTAATGAAAGTTTATCCTTATGGAGCTGTGGATATTAAATATCATAAATCTGAGAAAATCTTTAAAGTGAATGGACATAGACTGAAACCTTATTATATAGGGGATCAGCAGAAGTTTAATGATGGAATGATGTTGGGTTAACTAGAGTAAGCTTTGGTTACGTCAGGCTGACGACATAAAACCAAACGATTAGTGGAAACAACCCATAAGTATTAGTGTGTTTTTGTTTCTATTATTATTTTATGTGTGATTAAGAATATTGGGGTAGTATTTTTGGAGACTATTATGTGTTAGTATTGACTTTAAGACTTAAATTAGTGATTTGGACATGTTAAAATGAGAATTTGGACGTTAAGTTGACTTGTGCAAAAATGTGCATTGGCGCTTAAGCGCCAAATCCGGCGCTCAAGTACGATAGTTTAAAAACATGTCAGAAATTAATATTCTAGAAGGAAAACTGCCTAGAAATTTGCAAAAACATGTCTTGGTAGTTTCTAAACGTGTCTAGGAGTTGTTGAAAGAATTTAGGCCTATAAATAGAAGGGTTTAGTGAAGGAATTTCACCCCAGATCATTTCTAGCCCAAAAGTTTAAAAGAGAGAGAGATTTTAAGATAATGTCTTCATGGGAGATGGATTTGAAGAAGAAGGAAGAGACCATGAGAAAGAATTTCATTAGTCAAAGTGCACAAGAGATGTATAATGGTTTCTTAGTCGTTAGTATTGAAAGGATATTAAAGAAAATCAACAAAATTCAAAATACCATGTTTGTGCTGGAAACTAAGGTATTGGAAATTCATGTACATCTGTAGCAATTTGATGGCAATTAAAAATGCAATTCAGCCACACTAGTTATATAGAGGAAGAGGATAAGGAGATGTTTCTTAAGCCAAAGTGGATTAAAGAAGATTGCATCAGAGCACATCACCACCATCCGTTTTATCAACTTTATATTCCAATTACCCCAAGAGAGACTAATGAAAGACCTGAATTTGTTCCTTCTAATGAAAAATTGAATTAAGTTCTAGGTTTTTTTTTTATGTGATTAAAGTCGTTGACTTTAAGTGTTCTTAGCGTTTAAGACATGTGTTAGTGTTTATGTCACTTATGTGTTTAATTGTGAATGTGTGTTAAGTGTTTTGTACTTAGGAAAACTTTCTTATTCGAGACTATTTGAAGTGAGAATTAAGTGTAATAGTATTTTTACTTGTTTTTGAATTAATATAAGTTTGTTTTTGTGAAAATTTTGTGTTGTTTTAGCCTTGAATTGAAATAGTTATTAAAGAGAATTTTGAGAGAGAGGAGAGTTATAGGAAGTTGAAAATAGTCAATTAAGTGTTTTGAGACCATTTAGGGGGTGTTTTACTTAGGTAAATAGTGAATTTTACTTAAATTTGAAGATTTTAAAAATAATGTACTCACGCCTAAGCGCCACATCTTACACTTAAGTGTGAGCTAACCAGAGAGGCAGGCGATTAAGCGCCACTTACCCGTGCTTAAGTGCCGGTCCATGAAATACAGTTTACGAACGTTTAAAAGTGAAATTTCGTTCTGAAAACACCATTTTTAACACCTCCAGTCATCTTCTATCTCTTAAAATTGCAATTTTTAAGGGCTAGGGCACATCTAAAGTGAAGATTTATTGGTAGTATCAAGTGAAATTTTCTAGATCCGAGTTCCTTGAGGTAAGAGCTTTACTTTTATGCAAAAATTTTGGATTTTCACCATGTATTTTGAGCACATTTGGAGAAATTTAAAAATTCACTATTCATGGTGAAAAATGAGGAAAAATCTATGGAAATTTCTTGGGAAGTTTAGTTTGTGCTTTTGGAAGTTTTGTTTAGTGATTTAGACATGATTTTTGAAGTTATTTTTGGAATTTATAAAATTTGTAGAATGACACCAAGAATGAAGAGGAGTAAAGAAAAAAGCTTATTCAATTCGAGCAAATTTGTTAGTTCAAAGGCTCAAGATCGATACAGTGACGCTGTACTGTCACCAAAATTGATTCAGGAGTGATGTTTTAGAAATCCGGTTGGAGTCGTGGAAGATCTGATTGTTCGTCGACAGTTGGAACAATTATGTTGTTTCTCTGCTGTCGCAGTGATTTCTGTTGTGAGGGAGTTCTATGCAAATCTCCCTGAAGCTGAAGAAAGTTGAGTTATGGTTCGAGGAAAGTTTGTACCTTTTTTGTCAGAGGTAATAAACTTTTTTTACCATTTACAACCAAATATGTTATGTTTTTATGCAAATTATAGTCATACTGAAGCGGAGTTAGATGAGATTATTTCTTACTTGAACGTTGGGAGAGGACTTTGGAAGATAACTAATGAAAGGAGAGTAAATTTCCTAACTTCAAAGTTATGTGCACCTTCAAAGGCCTGATACTATTTCATTTCTGCTCGTCTGCTTCTGACCAATCATCTCAGTGAAGTGACCAAAGAAAGAACGACGTTGAACTATTGTATTCAAGAGGAAAAGCTCAACAACATTGGTGCTCTGATTATCAGACTATCATTAGTTCTGCTACGGCTATTACTACTGCAGGTTTGGGATTTGCTTCCATGATCTTTTCTCTGTGTGAGTAGGCTAAACTTAAATATGATAGTTGGGAGGAAGTTCTGTTACCTCTAAAGCCGATCACAAAGGTGAATGTGAAGACTTATTCTGAGCATTCGATTTTTGGCTGGAGAGGAACATTTTCCAGGAGCTATGGAATGGAAACGTCTGCTACATCTACCTCTATTGCTTCTTCATCTAAACCATCTACTTCACGTGCTTCTACATCTAGAGGTGAGTCTACTGAGACTCAGGGTCAATTATTGCATAAGATGATGGATAATATCAATTTTACAGCTGATAAGGTAAAAAATTTAGAGTGTTTTACAGATCATACTAATAGTTATAATAGAAGGAAGAGTGATTATGAAGAGAAATTCCACTCATCTTTGGAGAGCCTGATTACAGGTGACCTAGGAGTGAAATTTCCTCCATCTTCTCGATATCCTGATTATGAGTATGGAGAAAAGTGGTATAACAGTGATTCTGAGGATGAGGAGTAGGATTGAGACATTTTTATGTTTGTTTTTGTTATGGGCTATGTGATGTGGTACTAGGTACAATTGAATTTGTGTGATGTTTTGGACTATGTTGTATTTTGGACTTTTATGTTTTATTGTTATTATGACATTTGTGGTAGTTAGTATTTTATTTTTAAATTTTATGGTATTAACTGTTGTTTTGTGTTTAGTATTGTGGATTAGTTAGCTTATAACTTAACTTAATTTCATATCTATTATAAATTAGGAAAGCTTGCTAGCTTAGATCTTAAACTTGAAATTCAAAAACTACTAGCCTTTATTTTTCTTTTATCATGTTTGGAAGTTTGTGTTTATGTTAAGATTGTGATGTTAGTAGTGTGTATGTTTGCTTTTATGTTTATACCCACTCTTTAGAAGTCTATTGAATCTCTACATGTTAAAGTAAAAAGAGAATATAGAAATTTTGATCAAAAATTAATTTTACTCCTGTTTTTAGTTTTATACATGTATCATTATGGTTTAAAATTCCTGTTAGCATGTTACTTTTAAATTTTCATTCCTGCTTATATATATCTGATGTTAAATTGTTTAATCTGTTAAAACCTTAAGATTGGAGCGATGAAAAATATTTTAAGAACTGGAATTTTATTTGTTCTCAAATGTGTTACAAGTGAATTTGATTTGAAAAGAAAAAAATTGATTACGTATATGAAGTTATATTAGGGAAGTGATTTAGAAATGAGTAAAAAAATTTAGTTAAATTTTTTAGTGATGAAGAAAAACTTTAAGTTAAAAAGTGCTTAGATGAGAATATGATGAATATAAGAAATTATCTTTAGTAAGAAAAATTGTATTTTTGAAAAATTTTGATAATTTAGAATTTTTAAAACTTAAACTTCTTTTATTAAAATTATTTTCAAAACTATTATTATATTTATAAGTAAAAGACTTATATCAAGACTTTGCTTTAGGAAAGGAGAAGTGAATTCAAAATCATTAAAGGCCTATTTAAATATAGTAATCCTTGCTTGAAAAAGAAAAAAAAAAGAAAGAAAAGAAAAATAAAAAGAAAAAAAAAGAGAGAAAAGAAAAAAATAAAAAGAAAAAGAAAAAAGAGGGAAAAAAATTAAGAAGGAGAAGCTTGAGGATTAGTGCCTAATCAAAAATTGGTTCTATATTTGATGTTTTTAAAGTAAAAGACTTGAGAAACTCTAAAGTTTATAAATATAATATAGTAAGTAAAATTATTTTTAATGAAAATTTTTAAGTGGAGATAATAAAAGAACTAAATTCTAAATTTGGAAAATCTACAATACATTACTGAATTAGATAGAAACTCATATTTTCATCTTTCTTAACTTTAAGAATTTCTAAACTTTAAGTTTGCTCTCATTTACTAAATATTTTTTCTAAATTAGAGTGCTACATTTCTAAATCTAAATTTTAGTAACTCATAAAGAAACTCATATACATATCATAAATATGTAGTTTTTAAAGATTGAAGTGTCACTTGAGGACAAGTAACATTTTAAGTTTGGGGGATTATGATACACCTAAAATATATACTGTTTTTAGACATATTTTTATTCCTATTTTTGAGATATTACGCTTTAATGGTTGGTATTTTTGTGTTTTTCTTGCAGATACAAATAAAAAGGTAAAAAATGCTTAAAGGAGTGAAAAATAATCAAATTTGGAGCAAACAGGTAAAAAATGTTCAAATGAGTTTTGGCGCCTAAGCGCTAGATCCGACGCTTAAGCGCCATTAAACAGAGAAGGCCGCACCTAAGCGCCAGATGTCCCGCGCTTAAGCGCCAGCGGCAATTACTAGATGAGCAAAGTCAGTTTCTGCAAATTTTAAAAAGGTTTTTAAGGCACCCATTGGCTTAATAGGTGGTTATAACCACCACGGACAAAAATTATCACCAAAGGATGCATCTCTTTTGGAAATACATCAAATTGGGATAAATTTTGAAGAGTTTCCAAGGCACCTCTTGGAAAACTATAAAAGAAAGAAGAGAGGGCTTTGAAAAGAGCTCTAAAAATACTTGGAAAGTTTTGAAAGTTCATCAAATTGGGGAGTTAGTTAGAGAGATTTTCAGGCACCACTTTTACTTTTATTGTATCATTTTTGTTAGTTTATTTTGAGTGATTGTAAAGAGAAGAGATTCAAAGGAACTTCAAGAGTTTGGTGGAGAACTTGAGATAAGCTTTTATCTTTTTTCTTTGAAACTACTTTTGGTTTTAATTGAGACTTATTGATAGTTTGACAATGATTTCTACTTTTAAACTAAAGTGTGGTTTTATTTTCTCCATGGATTCTGAGTAATTTTCTTTATATTTTTTCATAAAATGATAAGTAATTATGTTTTGAATAGAAATTGTGGAGAATATTGATCTTTAATTTTGGAAAAAGTTGTGATGATTTAAATCCATGCTATTCATTTACTTCTTGATTTGGCCAATCCAGATGTTAAAATTTGTTGTGAGAACATGTAAGAACCGAGCTGGTATTATCTCACTCAACAATTGAAAAGAATCATATGAGGCTGTATGAATGAGAATGTAGTTCGAATGATTGAGTGCAAATAAATAGGGAAATATTCATTGAAGAGTGTAGAGTTCGAGGACTTTAAAGTGACAGGTTAAAGCCCCCAACTTGGTTTATTATTTCAGTTCTGATACGAGATGTTAGCCCCCAGGTGAAGGGAATCAAGGGAACTCTAGAGTGAGAGCTAGTATCTTCCCTGCCTAGCCGGTCTTCAGAACTATTCGAACTTTAAATTAGCCAATATTCTTTATAGCATTTCTAGTAAGGGTAAAGAATATTATTATTCCTATTTAGGACAACACAATTTCCATTCTTCCACAATAGAATTCCTATACTTATTATTGATTCATGATAAGAAGAAAAATATTTTTTTTATTAAGTGCTTTTCATCAACAAAACTCTAGTTATCTTTTTAATTTGTTACTGTTTTGTCAAAATATCAAAAATACCAAAAATATTTGAATTTTTATTACTGCAAAATATATTCAGTTTAAGTAATTATCTTTTTTAAAATAGAAAGTTTTCTAAAAGTGCATATTGTATAAATTCCCTATGAGTTCAATATTCAGGTCTTAATTAAAAAGTTTTATATTACTTGATAACGATACGTATACTTACATAGTTTCCCAATATATATAAATTAAAAGTTAAATTTTAATTTTTCTTTAGGATTAAGTTTTTGGTTTTGTTACAAAGTAAGAAAATATAATCTGAATTATTGTTGTACTTTGCATATTGGCAGTATCCAGGGATCACTTCTTCAAACTTACCTAAGTGTATTCCCTTGCTCTCAGGCACCCATAGCCACTCTACAGAGCCAACTTATTCACTAAAATTTGCCCCAAAACTAGGATGGATTTCTCCACAGCTCCAAAGTGAACCAAACTCCAATTAATTGTGCACACACTGTCCCTTGAGTGAGAGAACTTGATTCTCCACAAAAGTCCCATCATAGAGAGCCTCTAACTTAGCTCTATACCAACACGTGAAATTAAGCTCGATCAAAATCTTACCTAGACATTTCACCAAGACCTAGGACTTCATCTAGAGGTTTGTTGGCTCCAATCAAAGCTACCACAACCATCTGATTTAGGCATCCCCTCTCAGATAAAGGTATTGAACCTCAACCATAACCCGAGCCTATTTTGCTTCTCCATACATATTTACTGTATTTCATACATTATAAGCCACATAGATATGCTCGTCATGAGTAGTTGAAGGTTTATAAAATAAACCCATGTGACTTGGTTGAGTATAAATGATGATCTTAAGGTTTTAGTGTGAATAGTTCTTCGGTTAGCTCATTTGGGGATGATGAATAGATCTCGTCCGATCACGTGTTTATTTAATGGACGATCGTGATGGAGCTGGATGAAGAGAAGATAGGCGAACTGCAGGCTAACAATGTGCTAAGGTGTCTGACAACGTCGAAAGGCAGGGCGCCATGTGGCTTTTCAGAGCTGTCATAGGTTAAGGTGGCTCTGCACGTTTAAATAGAAAAATGTAGATTTATTTTATTTATTTAAATGCTTAAAATTTAAAAATAAATATCTTTTTCTAGAAAAATCATAAAAATAAAATAAAAATACCCTCTTGCTCAGTGAATAGAGGAGAATAATGTGGATTAAAAATAAAAATTATTTGTTAACTCTCTAATTTTTAGTGAATTAAATATTCTCTTTAGTATTTTAATTCATTTTGGTCAAGCGTTGCTCACCATGTCTTAAAACATTTGGGAGGGGATGTTCTCTGATTTTTCTAAGGTCAGAGGTCATCTCTATGCTTCTGACCATTATTTTCATGCTAAGATGGCTATTTTGAATATTTTAATTACATAAATTAAAACACCACTTGAAAAATTATGGGAATAATTTTAGTAAGTTTCCTACGGTCAAAGAAGATTAGGAAAATATCATGATGATTTAAA
This sequence comes from Phalaenopsis aphrodite, assembly GCA_003013225.1. Lineage (NCBI taxonomy): Eukaryota > Viridiplantae > Streptophyta > Magnoliopsida > Asparagales > Orchidaceae > Phalaenopsis > Phalaenopsis aphrodite. The sequence goes on from NEWO01000184.1 coordinate 313,820, forward strand.
CTATTTTGTAGATTTCTATAGTTAATTAAATATATGTATATTTCTTTAATTTATGTTAATTAAATACTAATAAAAAATCGATAAAATCAGTTCCACACTGTGTATAAAAATCATGCTCACCCATTGTAAAACTTTAAAATTATTTGACTAAGTATAAGCATTAGAGTTGGTTTTCTAAGAACCTTGTATTTTGGCAAAAAATAATTATATTAAATTAAATACATCTGGAAAAAATATGAAAAAGTTTTTTTGAGTTCCTTGTGATCAGGGGCACTTAGGAAAAAAAATTATTTTTGAGAAAATACATGATTTTTTAGCTTTATTTTGAATTAAAAATAATTAAAAATACCAAAAATACCAAAATATTTTGAAATGTGTCTAGTTATTCCCTGATCACTTAGAACTCATTAGGATATTTTTCCTAATTTTCTAAGTTAAAAATAGATTTTTAAAAGCTTAAAATGAATTTTTCTTGTTTTCCCACTAAAATAATTTAATAAATAAAAAAAACATTATAAAAATACAAAATTTGGTTCTTTGAGTTCCCTGGGCTTAGAGAGGTTTAATAAAAACATAAAAAAATAATTTTTGTAAATAAAACATCAACAAATAATATTAAAAATTTGTTTCATATTAAATCATAAAAATCAATAATAATTACAAAATTAAATTAAAGATTTAATTCAAAAAATCATGAAATTTTGCCGAAGTGTTTCTCTAACCTAAGGGGTTTAGTTTGGATAATCAAGTAAATCAACTTTGAAAAACTACCTTTTAAATTTAAATAATTATTTAAATTAAGTTAAATTTTGAAGATCAACATTTTCTCCTCTAACGTTTTAATTAACCCATAAATAAGACACTCTAAAATTTCTCAAAGTCATTTGAATTTTGGTTAATGAGTTATGAGGTGGAGAGCCCCAAAGGTAAAAGAGTAACTTTAGGTTTTGGTGCCTTACTCAAGATTTAGGATTATTCAAAGGGAAGATGGGTAATTTTGATCTGAATGAACATGTTTGGATGACTGAAATACAATGGGTTAAAATGTAGGAACTCACTTGCCACATTTTCTATAATCAGAACAAAATTGTAATTCCCTTAGTTATCATGACTTGGAAGTCAATCAAAAAATTAAATGATTCTCAAGTGATGGGTTCGCGTTAGGAAGACAATATTTCATTAATTTTAAGCCCATAATTGATGATAATGTGATCTTTAATAAGAATGCATGTCATTTAAATCAAAATTTTGCTAGTTACCATTTCACCTACTGTGATAGTTAGGGCTCAGTAGTGACCTAAGCTTGATATTTAAATTTATTTTATCAGATTTAGAAGATAACATGATTGATGATTAACATCTTTTTTACACTGCAAGCCCAATTTTAACAGTGGAAACCAAAACCTTTACTAACTTAAATTTGCCTTTGGGGCACCCACCCATATAACTCTTAAATGAAATATCGATTGATTAAATTGGTGTCCTTGCATTGGGATAAATAGAACATCAAGTTTCCTTGAGCAATGGGATAACCTTAGCTTAACCTTTGATGATTAATAAAATGATATGATAAGTTCAAAATGAACTCGAAATATTTCAAGAAATCTTCAAAGTGATTAAGGGTCTTTCTCTGAGCACTTTGGAATCTCTTGAATATCTTGAAGGGCAAATTGAACTTACTATTTTTTATTCTAAAATCTTCCACTAACATCTTCTAAGACTCAATGGAGCCATAACTTTGGGTTTGATAGCTATACCTTCTTTTACTCCAACAATTTGAATTCCTTGAAAAATTATATACATGTTGCCAAAACTAATCTTTCAGGTGGAGGAGCGGGAAGAATGGACATGTAAGCTTTTAAGTTATTGCATTTAATTTTTTGTATCTCTTGTTTCTTGCTTAAATGCTTAAAGTCACCCTACATGTCAAAATTGAAAATTTTAGGATAGACACAAAACTGAAACCATAACAAAATTTTAAAAAAATTAAACAAGATAAAATTCACTGCCACAACAGTCTAAATATAAGACAAATCAAAATTTAATCACAAACAAAATAAAACAAAAATTGCAACTAAAGTAAAACATCTCTATCGGATAATCAAGAATCCCTTAGAGGAGGTAAACTATGATTGCTAACGAGATTTCCCACAGTCTAAATGAAAATACGGAACTCATTAAATTAGGTTTAGTAATTTCATTTGGACTTAGTGAATCCAAAAGAAAATAGTGGTGCCAAAATGAGGGAACCGTAGGATCCTTACCGGTATCGCTCTAATCAACTTTAACATTCCTCTTAATATTTAAATAACCATAACCATAGAAAAAATTTGATTCTACATTAGGACTTGACACATTAGAAAATTTAAAGTCGCCACGACGAGGAGCTTGGAGCTAGCATTGTGGGCAGCTTGACCATCTTCAAGAGAAAAATATGTCTATACCAGCTAAACTATTCTTTAGAATTAAATAACAAACCATAGGATTTTGAGGTTATCCGCATAGTGCGACTTGAATCATTAACTTTCCTTTCGGCTTTTGTATGGCTCTGCTATACAATATAAGCCCCAACCTATTTTAGGATTCCGAGATTGTCGTTTATCGCGACCTAAATTTTCACATCTTTCAGACTATTTGTGTGATTGTTTCGAAATAATTTAAGCCCTAATTAATAAAACTGGCATAATGAAACATTCACACATTTCTCCTCTAAATTGAAGCCAAACCATAGGATAACTCTGGAAGTCACTGAGGTTCTCCTCAAGATCTGTGACATCCCATAGTTCTCATTCCTTTGGATTCTAAAAATAAATGTTCCAAATTTGAGTCATTCCCACTTCACACCTCATTGTCCAATCTCATTGAAAAGTCTTATTCCTTTGGCCTTTTTGAAGACAATATCCCCTGATTTTTATTGAGAGTTTTCTTAGGTGACTTTGGTTATCTAAGATATAATTAATTATAAAGCTTGCCTTTAAGGAAAACTTTCAAGAACCGAGCTTAATATAAACCATATTTAATTTTCCATTTTAAATAAGGGAACTTGTCGGCTTATAAATAAAATGGTTTCGCAGACCAAATTGATATCATACATTTCTTAGTTTATTTTTTTGAGCTTCACTATCACGTTATGTGTCTATCTTTTGAGGTAAATACCTAGCTTGAGGTGTAGTGCTCTTTCATCTAAACTTTGAAAGATATGGGATCTATTTGATTTCACATTTTTCTAAAATTAAATATATAAATATCTAAATTAAAAATGTCTCTCTGAAGTGGGCAATGAGATTCTGATTCCGATGACTGGTAACTTCTACAAAAACATCCTAAAAATAGTGCTGATAGCTTCTGACGACTCTGCTGGGGACTAATTTCTTTCCTCATTTAAATCAGGGAATATCGTCTTCATACATCGGTAATGTGTTCATGTTACTTATAGACCAAATTACTTTTTTTTTAGTTGGAATACTTCACCCATTTTTTTCTCATGTAAGTAAGGTCAGCTCTTTCAGACTTCAGGACTATCTGTTCAACCACTTTTGAACAGAGGTTCAGGAGTTTGTTAGGACTTTTAACCTTTGTGTGGGGTCGGACCCTAAATAGGTGTGTCAGTGGACTAGTTTCACCTGAGCATTGTGTATTGTGAAGTCGGTCCCACACTGGGTCCTAAGCTTCACTTTCCCTTTCGAGTTTAGTTTACTATTTTGCAAATTAAATCAAATTTTGTCTTGTTGCACTTGCTCTTTAAATCTTCTTTATATAATTAATTAAATTCTCCTATTTTCAAAGTTAATTTTACTAAATACAAGTCTTTCCCAGTCTATAGATCGACCTTTGTTAATTCTTAGTGCTTGCACTAGAATTACAAGGTATTGGCTAAGAGCTTTCTTTTTAATATTGCTGCAATGACATTCCTTATGCTCACTTTCTCATGTAACCTACTAACGAGCCACGATACCCACAACATTGCCCCCACCATTAAGTTTAGAGCTGGATTCGATGAACTCAATGTCATGCTCGGAAAGGCTCCCTTTGTCATGATAAAAGTTACAGTTCTGGAAGTTCAGGAGCCAGCTGAGTTTAGCCTGAACTGTCCTCAAGATTTCTCTTCTTACAAGAAGATAAAGACTACTACCACCATAACACCTCCAATTTTGTTGTTCCCATTTTTGCTAAGGTAAAAGAGGTTATGATCATTGAAGATACAACCAAAGGATCAGCCGTCTCACCATCGGTGCTTGAAATTGGATCAAGTTCAAGAACTATGCCATTAACTAGGTGAAAGAGAAGAAACTACAGCCAAAACGTCAGGAGGGATTCTAAAGCCCAGATTTTTGAAGAAATATTTGTTGATGAAATTCCATACCAGGAGGAACTAGGATTGTCAGAAACCTATCTGCTTCTCTGATGGAGTGGGTTCCATCCCTTAATGGACACTAATAGGTATGAAAGTATCTAGAAGATTGCTGCTACTTTACCATTACCTCGTGGACATGGTAGGGAAAGGAAGAAGCCCCCTACTATCACTCGAGTCAATATAATATTCCAGAGACAAGGTACTAAAGAGGGTTGTTCAGTCGGTGAATTACTTAAACAAGTCAGATGTGCAGTATCCCATCGCATGAAGAAAGAAATTTTAAGAGATGTCAGATCTGTCAACTGAAACTTTGCCTACTTGCATTCCCATCAGGTTCTGCCTGAGAAGCAGAATTGATGACACCATCATTACCATCGATTATACTTTTGCTACTCCAGGACCTGTAGGCCATTGACCTGCTAAGTCACGTTTGGGTCTGAGAATTCTACCAGTTACCAGTCATAAGGACATTTTTAAAGTTTTGAAGGAAAAGATGAAGAGGTCACTCAATATAATATCTGGTCAGAACCATGGGGAGCATACCTCTCTTTGACATACCGATGCCTCTGCTGAGACACCCCGCCTTAAGACATCACCGTCGAGGAAAAATGTATGGGTACCTAGGTTGTCGTATCAATACTGTTAAGTGAGCCCATAGAGCAGAAACATAGATTGAAACAAGGATCCAAAATATCTGACATCATTGAATCTATTACTACAAAGTTGGATGAACAAGTGGAGGATGTTCAACAGAGTCCCCTAGACCTCAAGGAGATACAAGAATCAATAATTGAATAAATGGTTGAGAAGCTCAGGGTTAAGATTTCTGAGTTACCTTAAGAACATGGGATTTCCGTTGATGATGATGAAGATTTTTACTTTAATGACTATCTCGATGAAGACTTCATGGATATTCATGTCATCAAAACTAGAGTCGATGCATTTGCGTGTGACGCCTGACCTCTCGTTGAAGGAAACATTGTATATGATTTGCATAGGGCTGTTCTACTAAGGGACAAGAAAATTGGCCAAATGGAGAAAAGGATGGAAGAGATGGCCACCTCCATGGCTGTCATGGATAAAATTCATGGACAGTATCAAGAACAACAATTAGCTTCTCCAGAAATCAATCGGCCAGAGATTATACATATCACAGATGAGAGGAGGGAAGTTGCCTCGATTAATAGAGATGATCAATAGAAGAAGATTCTCCATCGAGCATCATACCAGAAAAAGAGTTTAAACAATTGGTAGAACAAGTTCGGGTGGCTTTAGCCCAATCTAAGGGTGGTGCATTGATTTTAAAGAGTAGATCTTACCCGGAGGAGTTTGATGTCGTACCCTACCCTAAGGGTTTTGTGTCACCGAACTTTAAGATACTTGACAGGACTAGAAGTCTCAGACAACACATAGCGCATTTATGAGCTAGTTGTGGTAATACTAGAGGTAACAAAGACTTACTTTCTTGTCAGTTTGTCAGCATCCTATCAAGGATAGCATTTGATTGGTATGTCGAGTTGCCCAATGGACCAGTGAAGACATTCACTGAGTTAGAAAAACTATTTGTAAAGAGATTTGCTGGAGCACAACATCATATTTCTATTGGAGATATTGTAATAGAAAGGCAAAAGCCTAATTAGACTCTAGTAGATTATATCTTGAGGTGGAGAAACCATAGCATGAAGTGCGAACCTCAGCTATAGGAACATCATGAAATTGAGATTCTACTCAAAAGCATCCGTGGGCCAATAGTTTTCATGTTTAAGGGACTCACTATCAAGTTCTTTGAGAAACTACTCAGCAAAGCTAATAATCTGTATGAGGAAGTTGAACACATATACTCTAAGGAGAAATAAGAAAAGACTAAGATAGCCCGAATATTTGACAAGAAGTCCGGGACAGTAGCAACGGTTGATAAGTGAAAACAACCAATGAAGATACAAGCAAAACATTCTTGTCAAAGTTCCCAGTAGTCATTATAGCATGCCCAACAAGGAACACAACAACATGGCCAGTCTAGCCAGTAGTCGCATCAAGGAGGATCATATCTAATAAAAGATAAGAAGGGTCTAACCCTTTAGGAACGAAAGAGCATGGTATATTCCTCTAAAGATGAAGTTGTACCCAAATTATTCAAATACCTAATGAAGAAGCCTGAGTTCAGATTGCTAGACCCAAGAAAACCTAAGGAAGTTGACAAGAAAGATCAACCCAATTATTGTTCATGCCACAAAATGCTTGGACAAACTATAGAGGAATGTTTTGTCTTCAAGGATTGACTTGAGAAAAATCTTAAAGAAGGGAATACAACAATCCCGAAAGAATATTTGAAAGAACCTGAAAAAGGTTATGTAAATAATATTTGGCATAGACAATCGCTCCGATAGATCCCTATTCAGAAGAAAATGGATGGAGTACAGTTTGGAGCAAGTCATTCAAGAATTAACTAGAAAAAATTCAGGCTGCTTTAGCTCAGGTAGTCATTCAGATTCAACAGCCTACTCAGCCAAAGATGCAGATTTCGCTAGAGAAACCACCACAACCAGAAGAGAAAGAGAGGAACGATGTCGTTGAGAACGATAGAGTGAAGGGGGGCTAGAATAGGTGCAACCTCTGTTAGATCTGTTGTCTCGGATTTGGGGAAGAAAATCCTCAAACCCCTGACCATGTATGATTATCTTTTTACCCAACCGGGGTATTATGAATATAATGATTAAGATTTTAACTACATTTTAACTATTTCTAGTGATAACGTAATTGACTTTGCTCAATCTAACTACATTCTTGATTCTCAAACCGATCATGAAATTGTACGTAAGTCTGATGAACCCATTAAAAAGGATGAAGAAGATAGTGATGATACTGATTACGATAGCATTTGGTGTGAGGAGCCACTCTTCGAGCATCATTGCATACCACTTTCCATTAATTTGGATCTCTCAGATGAGAAAAAAAATAAAAATTTTACCTAAAATAATGTAAGAAGGAAAAGAAATCATAGAGATAAACCTATGGAGCGGGAAAGTGTTACCCTCGAGGTCAACTCCCGTGGATAAGTGAAAACAAATAGTAACTCAAGAAGAGCTACCTCCACCTCAGCCATTGGAAGAACCACATAATCTAGTTAAGATTGGAGGATTATATAAAGTAGTATAAAATGTGCTAGCTTATCTTAGGTGGTTGCCGACCAAACTAAGCAATTACAACACTCTAATCCTTTCAAAGGAGATGAGAGAGTCTATGGTGACACCCTTGCTAGTCCCAAAGATTTGCTTAGCTCAGTTGGCCAGCATAACATCAGATGAAGTTTGTTGGTTAAAGGAATAGCCTGTGATATGTTTCACAGATGAAGAATTGTTGCTCGGTACTACTGACCATAACCGACCGCACAACATCTCTGTTAACATTGGCAGATTTGTATTGTTCAGAGTTTTAGTAGATTTGGTACCATCACTCAACCTAATGAGTCTACAAACATTGACATATTTGGATATTGAAGTTCAAGATTTTACAACCGATAAAATGATGATAAAATGATGTTAATATGATTTCATGTCATCGACACCGAGACCTCTTTCAATGCTTTACTTGGTTAACCGCGAATTCATGAGCACAACATGGTTCCGTCTTCTCTACATCAGTGCATCAAATATTACAAGGAAGGACAAGAACATTGCATTAAAGGAGATTTACAACTAATTTCAGTTCATGAAATTGGCATTCATGAAGATGGAGCCTACTATGCACCTCTAAAGAAAACTGTCTTCTCTCATGAGATGGTGACAAAAAAAAATGAAGATGCAGAAGGATCATAAGGGCCAAGCCATTCAGCTTCGCTTCAGCAATCTTCCACCACTCTTTTGCAACATGTTGGTGGGGGATCTTTTAGTTTGTTCACCCAAGGTCGAGGCTAGGGATGTGGATGGGAAAGAACCAATACGATTACTGGATGGACTAAGCCGACCATCAATATAGATCATGAAGAAAGTTCTGAGGAGGAAATGATGATGATAAAATAGGACGAGATCTCTTTAGAAGAGGTGAAGAAAAGTGAATATGAGTCGATGTATGATTGGATCAACCACTATGTGAATGTTATGACCCTTAGTCCAATTCTCCCTCAAAAGGTTGAGAGTTTAGAGGTCAAGGAAGTCCATATCACCGGTTGAAAGCCAATTTAGTTTTACTGTGCTTCTACTTCTGCTAATCTTGAAAATCATGTAAAATTAGAAGAGGATTCTAATGAATTAATGGAATTACCTTTTGGTTACTTTTCTCCTTGTGTACAAAAGTTGATTCAACACGAATATTTGCCAAAACAAATGCCAAAAGATAAATTATAGGTTTTTGAAAAATTATGGAATGTTAAAAGTCAAACTCCTAACTCGAAAGAGGGCCTTGGATTTGATACTGTAAGACCAATCGATGATTCAAAATTTTGTATGGTCATTACTAGTGAATCGAAAAAGGATTGCCTCGATGTAAAGGATAACTTTCAAGATCAGTTAATAGAAGAAACCCCACCAGAATTCAAGGAAGAAATTAAATCAATTGTTGATGAACTGAAGGAAATTAATCTCGTGACTGAAGATCATCCCCGACCTACATTTATATGTTTTCTACTCAATAATGAAGAATCTTCAGAACTGATCAAGTTACTATCAGAATTCAAAGATTGATTTGCATGGAGTTATGATGAAATGTCAGGATTATTCCCAAAAGTTGCAATTCATAAGCTTGGGGTGGACAAAGATATAAATCTTGTAAAAGAAGCTCTTAGATGAATGCACCTCGAAATAGAGCAACAAGTCATTGTTGAGGTAAAGAAATTAATAGAGACTAACTTTGGGCAAGAAGAAAAATATCCCACATTGTTAGCTAACATTGTACCAGTTAAGATGAAAAATGGACATATCCATGTATGTGTCGACTTCATGGATTTGAACAAAGCCTGTACAAAAGATGAATTTCCGTTGTCAATACCAGAAATGATGATGGACATCACTTCAACACATGTGATTTTCTCTTTATGGATGGATTATCAAGATATAACCAAATCAAGATGGCTTCAAAAGATGCATCACTTACAGCTTTCAGGACACCAACACCGATTGGGATTTTCTACAACACAATGATGTCATTCAGGTTGAAGAACGCCGGAGCAACATATCAACGAGCAATGATGAAGATTTTTGACAACCTTATTCACAACTAAGTGGAGTGCTACATGGATGATTTGGTTATTAAGATCAAACCATTTATATTATTTGAGGATCGTGTTCAAATGATTACGACAGTATAATGTCAAGATGAATCCCTTAAAGTGCGCCTTCGGTGTCACCTCTAGGAAATTTCTAGGATTCGTTTTCTTTCATCGGGGGATCGAGATCGACCTGGATAAGATTAAAGCTATCTTGGAAATGCCTCCTCCCAAAACCTTGAAACAACTACACTCCTTCCAAGAGAAGTGGACATATCTAAGACATTTTATTTCTAATCTCTCAGGTAGGTGTCAGCCCTTCTCAACATTAATTAAGAAGGACACCAAATTTGTTTAGGAAGAGAAATGCCAGCGGGCCTTTGAGGACGTTAAGAAAAACATAATGACACATCCTATTTTGGCAGCCCCTATCCAGGGAAACCGTTGATACTTTATACTGCAGCCTTAGATGACTCTCTCAAAGCCCTGTTAGATCAGATCAATGACAAAGGTAAGGAAAATGCACTCTACTACTTGAGTCTTCATCTGCTACCGGCGGAGGTAAAGTATCCACTTATTGAGAAGCATTGTCTAGCCTTATTTTTTGCCGCCCAAAATCTTAAATATTATGTTCTTTCTCATAAAATTACCCTTATTTCAAAAGTTAATTCGTTGCAATAATTGATGACCCGACCAACACTTTCCAGACATTTAACAAGATGGTCAATGATTTTATTGCAATTCAACATAACTTTTATTCCCCTCCACGCTATCAAGGGACAAATTTTAGTAGATTTTCTCGCAGTGCACCCACTTCCAGCTAGGTCCCCACTCAATGATGAACTACCAGATGAGCAGACACTGCAAATAGAACTGTCCAGTACCAAACATTGGGAAATGTACTTCAATGGAGTTTTGTCAGCTAGAAGAGACAAAAGATCTAGAACAGTTATACTGGGCAAAGTAGGAATTAGGCTGATTTCATCACGCCAAAAAAGGGTATGTTGAGATTCTCCTACCACCTGATAGAGCCGTGCGCAAATCATGAAGAAAAATATGAACCATTAATTACCAGGTTGGAGTTGGTAATCTCAATGACTATAATAGATATTGCCATATATGGCAACTCACAGCTCGTCATCCAATAAGTTGCAGGAAAATACAATAATTTGAAGCAAAGGCAAGCAGAATGCCACCGATGCATAATGAAGCTGCTTGAACAGATCTCCAACGTGACTCTCTACTAGGTTCCTTGAGGATATAATGCCCACAATGATGCTTTAAAAAACCTTGGAAAACAATTGACATGTCCCTTGAAGGATTCCATTGGCATTACAGTACAAGAAGGATGAATTTTGTCTCGGATCGACCACGACAACTTACACAAACTCAAAAAGGAAGAAAAAATGATGATTGCAGTTACTGAAATTATTGAAGGCTGGGGTAAGCCATTGATAAAATATTTGCAAACTAGAAAGCTGTCAGAAGACAAGTCTGGGCATACTACATCACGAGAAGAGCTATCTCATATGCTCTAGTGGGTGATGTCCTTTATTGAAGATCATTTGAGTAGATGTAGCTGCGATGTTTGAGTAAAGCAGAAGCATAGAATATTGTCAAAGAAATACATGCCAGATTGTGTGGAGCTCACCAATCGGGGTCAAAGATGAAATTGAAGATCAAGAGACTCAAATATTATTGGCCAGCAATGATATTTGATTGCATGAATATAACAAGAAGGTGTTTTCTTTGCCAAGTTCATGAGGTGGTCTTACACCAACCTCCGAATGTGTTACACCCAACTATTTCCTCGCAGACATTCGAGTGTTGGGGCACAAACATAATAGGTCCAATATACCCTTCATCCTCTAAGAGACATAGATTCATTCTTGCCACTACAGATTAATTTCTTAAGTAAACAGAGACAGTGTCGTTGCGAGAGGTTACAACACAACACGTCCTATAATTATTCAAGTGTCAAATTGTTTACAGTTTTGGAGTACCATGCAGGGTGATTTATAACAATGAAACTACATTTAAGAGCACAAAGATTAACAACTTTGTCAAAAGACATGGGATAGACTGGAGGTACAATATAATTTACTATCCAGGGCAAACGCATTGACTGAGGCCTTCAACAAATTACTGGTACAGATTTTGAAGAAAACATTGGATGAAAACAAAAGAGATTGACATATTAAATTGTTAGAAGCTTTGTAGGCCTACCAAATGCGTTAAGGACTCTCACTCAATCTACACCCTACACGCTTATATATGGGTTCGAGGCCATACTGTTGCCGCCTCTTAGAGTTACCTTCGCCTACCAAATTACAACAGAAGAAAAAAGCCTAGACTTGAAGAAATAGAAATTCTTGAGGGTAAATGATTAGAAGCACAATAACATTTGGAACTTTACCAAGCAAGGATGGTACAAGCTCATGACAAATTTTTCTGGCAGAGGACATTCAAAGTGGGTGAACTTGCTCTTGTTCTCAAAAGATTTATTCTTGCACTTCGCAAGATAGGTGGAAAATTTGAGCCAACATGGGAAGGACCATTCATCATAGAAAAGGTCTATTCGGGAGGAGCCTACCAGCTGGTGGATTTTCTAGGCGAAAGACCCATTGTGTCGATCAATGGATGATATTTGAAGGCATACTATACAACTTGACATTGATTAAAATAAGATTTTGAGATTTTGTTTTTTTGGGGTTATTTATTTGTCCAAGCATTTTTAACAGGGTCCAAAATTTTGTAACAAATCAACCTCAATGAAATGAAAAATTTTGAGGTTGCATACTTCGATGTTCTCCTTTCTGCTGTTAAGTTTGATATTCTACTAAATTAAGACATATATATATATATATATATATATATATATATATATATATATATATGCTAACGGCTAGATGGAGGTGGCTTCTGTGAGCTCCAACCACAATGGGGATTCTCCATGATAGGGCTTCGTTGGTGGGCTTCAAATTGGTGAAATCCTTCCTCTTTCCTCTCATTTTCTATTTTTTTGAATGCCCGAGCTTCAAATCTGAATGTCATTGTTGCGATTTGAAGGTTTTTTCTCTAGATCTGGTTTCGCGATTCTGGATTTGGGATTTTTTTTATTTCTTTGCTTATGTATTCTTGGGTTTTGCGATTACCTTACTTTTGTTCAATTGTTGGTCCCAGATCTTGTTTGGTTTGGATTTTTTGGAGGGTTTTATTCGTGTTTTTTATTTTTTATGTTTTTTTTACTATTTTTTTCTAGAATTTCAGATTTGGCTTGCTTTATGTGTCTCAGATCGGGACTGCAGTTTTTGTGGTTTTTATTTGATAAGTCCTTTGCGGAGGCCTCGGGGGGGGGGGGGAATCCTATAGGATCAGCAATCTGCAACTATTTCATGATGCTTTGTTGGTGGGAGGTGATTATAATTTTATTCAAAAAACATGAAAAAAATAATTTCAAATTTTCTATGTTTGTCCTGAAGATGAATCCAATAAACTTGCTTAGTCTGCTAAGCACACTCTTGTAGGGAAGTTTTTTATTTGGGCATCCTAAGTTGGATTTGATTTGAAGAGAATTGGATGTTATGAAACTTACAGAGTTCTAGAAAATTTGTTTGCTGGATGGTCGCCCATTCTTATTCAGTTGGCCAATTACGAATGCTATACCCATTTGTTTTCTCGTAGGTATATTAAAATAGATGGTGTACCCATGAAAATGTTGAAGTGGACAATGGAATTTGATCCTAAGGAGGAACCCCCAACGATCCTGATTTAAGTGTGCTTCCTAGGACTAAAGTATCAATTATTTAATCATGAAATTTTATTCTCCCTTGCTACGACATATGGGAAACCCTTAAAGTTGGATGGGCCCACTTATCTTTTCAATAAGCCTTCCGAGGCTTGGGTTCTGGTTGAGAGGGATATTACTCAACCATTATGTTATGAGATATGGATTGGTTCAGAGTATAAAGAGTATTGGCAAAAAGTGGAATTAGAAAAACATTCCCCAAACTATTCACATTGTCGAATGTTTGGTCATATTTCTACGACGTGTTATTGATTGCATCCACATCTAAAAAAGAACAACTTTCCTCAACACACATTTAGTGGACAATCAATTGGGCCGATTGAGTCAAATGAGCCTAACGAAGTTATTAGGGTACATCAACACCAACTTGAGTACCCGTCTGTTACTATTGCTGAGAACGTTCATGCTAACCTTCCCCATGATCAGAACCCTGATGTTGAGTATTCTAGTGGCAGCCCTATTGTTGTCATTACTTATGTGCTCTTTGCGGATTCATCAGCCGATCATACTCCTATTACTGTTTCTGGCCTTTCTGAGCAGGATAGTTTGCAGGAAGACCATACCCCTATCAATCCATCTTCCATAGCGAGGGTGGGGGACATCTCTCTAAATTTGCCTGCCCCTCTAGTATTGAAGGTGCAATTCAATGAGATTTTGGCTGCCATTAAAGTCCTTGAGGAGGAATGGCTAGTGCCAAAAGCTAACAGGAAGAAAAATAAATTGAAAAATGAACTTTTACATCTAAGTATGGATAATATTATTACTAATTGGAAGTCCCTTTCGGATGGTGAACAAGTCACCACCCGTCCTAGATCCCCTAGAAGGGGTGGATTGATATTTCATGATTAACATTATGGTCTGGAATATTAGGGGAGTGGTGGAAGATACCCTTACTCCCTTAAAAGACTTAAGCACCTTAGTAGGGTCCATAATCTTGATATATTTGCTCTTTTGGAGCCGCTCGTCACCCTTAATAAAGATCACATCTTCCGTAAATTTAAGAGATATAAACATTTCTATAATACTAACAACAAGATTTGGATTTTTTGGAAAACAAATATTGAGCTTGATGAGAAATTTGTTTTGACTTACTTTAAAGTGGACTCTTTCTTCTCTTGGGCCACTTTTGTCTATGCCAGCACCGCGCTCAATATGAAATATCAACTCTGGCAGAAGCTTGTGGTTATAGGCAATATATGAATGATAATTAGTTTGCTAGGGGGGTATTTCAATATGATTATGAATTCTTTGAAAAGGAGGGGAGGTTGAGGAGGAGACCTTTCTCTTATGAATCACTTTGCTTATTATATTACTGAGGTGGTGCTTCTTGATCTGGGCTTCAAGGGTCCTCCTTTCACTTGAAGGAGGGATTCTCTGTTCTAGTATCTCGATATTTTCTTAGGTAATCAACACTTCCTCAATTGTTTTTCTGTCTCTAAAGTGTAGCATCTCAATCATGCTGGGTTGGATCATAATCCCACTATGCTCACTCTTGCTTTTTCTTCCAGATCTAGGACTTATTATTTCAAATTTCTTAATATCTGGACTACTCACAAGACTTTTTTAGACACTGTTAAGCAGGCCTGACATACCAATGTTGTTGGTAATCCATGGTTTGTGCTTTGGGATCTTCATAATTAGGTTGCAGCGAAGTTACATAAATGGAATTTTACTTCATTTCTTAATATTCATAATAGGGTTAAAGAAGCTCAAAAAGATTGTTAACAATTTGGAGGATCAAGTCGTCTGCTCCCCCCACCATGTCTCAAATTTAGCCCAAACCCTTGTTAATCTGCTTGAAGCAATTTCTTTGGAAGAGGACTTGTTACAATAAAAAGCAAATGAAACTTATTTTTCTAGCGGTGACCGTAATACTAAATTCTTCCACGCATCCATCAAGCACAGAAGGAACTTGAATACTATTTTAAATATCAGGACTCCTGATGGGAGAATCATTACTGATAAGGAGGACGTTGGCATGAATGTCATCGATTACTTTAAAAATTTATTTCAAGTTTCCTTGCAGGTTCTCCTTATCGTCTCTGATTTTTTCTCTGAGGAACAGGATTATATCTCCAACATGAGATTAACTGATATTCCTACAAAGCAGATCTTCTAGATGTTTAAGGAGATAAATATTAACAAGTCTCTTGGTCCTGATGGTTTTACTGTTGCTTTTTATGTTGCATGTTCGGAGATTGTTAAAAAAGAGGTGACTCAAGCTATTAGAAGTTTCTTTATGGGGGACGATCCAGGGAAATATTTTATCTCCTCTCTTATTGTGCCTATTCCTAAAGGTAACGATAAGTCTACCTGGGATAAGTTCAGACCTTTTTCCTTAACTTCGGTGATCTCCAAGGTCATAAGTAAAATGTTGGTGCCCATAATACAACCTATGTTGAATACTTTTATATAGCCTCATCAATCTGCTTTTACTAGAGGTAGGGAGATTACTGACAACTTTCTCCTTGCCCAAGAACTTTTGGAAGACCTTGATAGAAAATGTCGTGGTGGCAACATGGTTATTAAACTGGATATTAAAAAGTCTTATGATACCATTAATTGAGACTTCATTTTAAACGTTCTGAGGGCTCGTGGTTTCCAGAATAATTTTTGCACCTTAATTCTCAGATGGTTGGAGAATAATTTTTACTCTATGCTCGTTAATGGTGACTCCTATGGGTTCTTCTCTGCTGTGAGGGGTTTTAAACAAGGATCACCTACTATTTTTATTTTAGCCTTTGACTATTTCTCCTGTTTAATTAATCGTTTGCAGAAAGATAAGCCTCACATTCAATTCTCTCACAAAACGTCCATTATGGTTAGCCAGTTTGCTTATGCTAATGATGCCATTATTTTCAACAATGTCAGCAAGTCTGCTATTAAATATCTCATGCAGACACTTGATACCTTTTAGAATACCTTAGGTCTTTCTTTTAATAAAGATAACAATCTTTATTTTGGAAAGTCAGTTAAAACCTCTATTATTAATTGGAGTACTGATTATACTGGCTTTCATGCTGCATCTTTGCCTCTGAAATATTTGGGGGTCAATCTGCTAAGGGGTCACCACAAACAAGTTCAATTAGACGATGTTGTCGACAAGATTAAGCATTTAATTGTTGATTGGAGGAACAATTTTTATCTAATGGGGGTCATATCACCATAGAAGTGTTTTGTTGAGTATTCCTTTATATGCGCCTCTGATCATGAATCTCAAGAAAATCACTCAGACTTTACTTGAACGAATTTTTAATCATTTTATTTAGTCGAGCACTCATGCTAGTAAACATTGTTCCAATTTTTATATAGTGTCTAAAACTCTCTTGGCTGGTGATCTTGGCTTTAAAAGTTTAAATCAAATCTCTGATATTTGTATGTGTAAATTGTGGTTTAAGTTCCGTGCTAATACTTCTTTATGGGCCAGTTTCATGCATGATAAATATTGCAATATTTCCATTCCATCTATTGTTCAATGAAAAGTGGGGGACTCTAAGATTTGGAAATCCATTCTGAAGGCTCGGTCCATTACTAGTAAATTTATTTTTTGGGATATTGGAGAAGGAAAGATCTCTTTTTGGCATGATCAGGGAGGTTTGGGGGATCATAATACTTTTGCTGAAACTCCTGAAAATAACAAGTTACTTATCTCGGATGTTTGGATTGATGATAATTGGGATGTCTCTAAATAATTATCTCTGGTTGGGATAAAACTGCACATGTTACTAAGATCCCCATTAAGAAGACTATTAATGACACCCCGCTTAGGAAAACCTTTTCTACTATTTCTCCATCTAAAATGCTTTACTCGAATCTCTTTAGCTTTGATAAATGGCAGTGCTGAAACGCTATTTGGAATAATTTCTTTACTCCTATATCTTTATTCCTATGGAGATATCTATTTAATTTGCTTCTCCTCGATGATATTTTGAAACTGAATGGGCTCAAATTGACTTTCTGTTGTCAATTATGCATTAGGGAGGATGAATCTGCCGTGCATCTATTTTTTCAATGTTCTTATGCTAAGGAGGTGTGGTTTATTCTTGGGAAACACTTTCATACTAAATAGTGTGATTACATTGATATTGTTGATATTCTTCATATTTGGAGAGCTGCTAATATTTTGGACTCCAAATTGGCTTCCTTTCCTATAGTGGTCATTTGGTTTCTCTGGACAGCGCAGAATGATATTAAATATAAAAAATTGACTCCTGTTCCTTTTACCCCGGCTTCTCTGATTCTTGCTTATTTTACTCGAGCTTTTCGTATTATGGGCCTGAGAGATGTTTTGCCCCATCCCAAGGTGAGTAGGATGGCCACTCTTGTTAGGTTGTAACCACCTCCCTTGGGATGGATTAAAGTTAATTTTGATGGTAGCTGGGTTGCCTTGGTGGCTGGGGTGGGTGGGATTTTTTGTAATTATCTTGGGAAGTGCCTTTGTTTCTTTTCATCTCGTATTGTGGCTTCCTCACCTTTGGAAGTTGAGTATTGGGGTTTTCTTTTGTCTCTTCAAGTTGCCATTACTTGTAGCTTTTTCAAGTTAGTGCTCGAGACGAATTCCTTAAT
Source organism: Phalaenopsis aphrodite (assembly GCA_003013225.1). Classification (NCBI taxonomy): domain Eukaryota; kingdom Viridiplantae; phylum Streptophyta; class Magnoliopsida; order Asparagales; family Orchidaceae; genus Phalaenopsis; species Phalaenopsis aphrodite. The sequence goes on from NEWO01000184.1 coordinate 331,748, forward strand.
TATTTACAAGGATTTTGGTTTAAGTACCAATACCAAGTGGAATGTCTTGGGAATTTGGAATAAAATCAGGTTTCTTATTGATAATTATAACCTTTATGTTATTTTGACTCATATTTTTTGGGAAGGTGACCCCACAGAAGATTGGTTGGCCATGCGAGGTAAGTTTTTAGGTAACACTAAGGTCGATGTTTCACCTCCTTACCATCTTAAGAGATTTTTACGGGGCGACTCTTTAGACGTGTCGTTCATCAGGACTTAATAATTTTTTCTTTTCCTTGGTTTGCTCCTTGCAGTTTGCTTCATGTGGTTTCAGGCATATCTCCTTTTTATGGTGGAGCTTATATATTTATTTTTGGGTATTGGCTTAGTGGTATTAGGCTAGTTGATGTTTTTAAATTTTAAGGTTGCTTGCCTTTTGGTTCTAGGCTGGATGTTTTTTATAATCAGTTTATCACTCCTAGGGGCGTTGGCTTTATACTTCATATTATATATATTTATATTTCTTTTACCTTTGTTGTATATTTTGGTCTACAGGTAATTTTTATTAGTTTGATGTTCAGTGACTATGGAGGATATACAAAAGTCAGTTCGGTGCTCATCGCTTTGAATCTCTGGGTTGTACCCTCGATGGCATGCTTACCCGTCTGAAAGAGAGCGGACTTCGAAGTGTAGCGGATCTCGACTTTGAATCTTTTATATATTATGTTTACATTTACATTGTTCCCTTTTGTTTTTTCTGTGTTGGTGTGTTTTTCTTCTTGGTTCAAGTTATATTGCGGATGAAGAACCTCTTAGTGGGTGAGTTGTACTCATCTTTGGGTTTTCATAGAGGGGGTTCCTTATGTGATTTTCATTTTATAACCTTTTTGGTGATTGACGCGTAGGGAGCCGTATCACACTCTTTATTATATATATATATATATATAATCTTCTAACCCTATAGACAAAAATTCTGTCTAATAAATGATTTGTTTTATTCTTGTTCCTACGAAATTTCAACGCACTGATGCTTTTTTTGTCGTCTGCATAAAAAATGTCAGGATATATGTTGATTTTTTCTTTCAAGGATGGCTGGAATCTTGCACTTAATGAGAAAAGGCCATCTCAGGACGGCATCATAGACTTCGACTTGGACATAGGTCAAATCGACGTGGACTATGAGGGTCCTCTGATGAACATGGCCAGTCATCGAGAAAAAGAAGGACTATCGTCGCTGTTGAAGATCAACACTAAAGAAGATTCCTCACTGAAGAGGAAGAAAGTGACAGTGCAACAGAATTTGATGGAAGGGACTAGTCATCTGCCGTCCAAGATAACTTCACCAACAAGACATCTAGTCAGTGTTAATGATGAGAGACTACCTGATGCACCGTTAAGAAGAACTCAAAGCAAAAATGCCATTCGCCAAAATACAGAGCTTTCCTACATGAAGAGAAAAGACGGCTGAAAGAGGTAGAAAACTTACTTACCCCACTTCCTGAGGGGAAAATCTATGATCCTTGCTTGAGAGAGACTTCTACTAGTCCCTTCCATAATAGGTCCAATAGACCCTTCATCCTCTAAGTGACATAGATTCATTCTTGCCGATACAAATTAATTTTCTCAGTAGACAAAGAAAGTGTTGTTACGAGAGGTTACAACACAACACATTCTTCAATATTTCAAAAGTCAGTTCGTTTACCATTTTTAAGTACCACACAGAGTGATTTCTAACAATGAGACAACCTTTAAGAGCACAAAGATCAACACCTTCATTAAAAGACATGAGATAGAATGAAGACACTCTATAATTTACTATCCCAAGGCAAACGCATTAGCTGAGGCCTTTAATGAAACACTGGTACAAATTTTGGAGAAAACATTGGACGAAAACAAAAGAGATTGACATATTAAACTGTTAGAAGCTCTTTGGGCGTAAAGAACGACTTTAAGGACTCCCACTCAATCTACACCCTACGCGCTTGAATACGGATCTGAGGCCATACTGCTGCCGTCTCTCAGAGCGCCGTCGCCAACCAAATTAAAACAGAATAAAGTGCAAAGCTTAGACTTGAAGAATTAGAAATTCTTAAGGGAAAATTATTAGAAGCACAATAACATTTGGAACTTTACCAAGCAAGGATGGTACAAGCTCATGAAAAATTTGTCCGATAGAGGACATTCAAAGTGGGTGAACTTTTTCTTGTTCTCAAACGATCTATTCTTGCACTTTGCAAGATAGGAGGAAAATTTGAGCCAACTTGGGAAGGACCATTCATCGTAGAAAAGGTCTTTTCGGGAGCAGCCTACCAGCTGGTGGATTTCAGAGGTGAAAGACCTATTGTACTGATCAATGGATGATAATTGAAGGCATTGACATTGCTCAAAATAAGATTTTGAGATTTTGATTTTTTTGTGGTTATTTATTTGGCCAAGCATCTTTGACTGGGCCCAAAATTTTGTAATAAATCAACCTCAATGAAATGAATACTTTTTGAAGTTGCATACTTTGATGTTCTCCTTTCTGCTATATATATAATTATATATATATATATATATATATATATATATATAT
>NEWO01000184.1:340286-424566 GCA_003013225.1 Phalaenopsis aphrodite
GAAGGTATTGAGTTACATAGTGTTAGGCTTTACCACTGGTCCTTGTGTGTAATTTCTTTTTATGTGCCCATACAGATACATGAGCAGCAATATATATATATATATACATATATATATATATATATATATATATATATATATATGGGCTCTTTGTGGGAAAGACTTGATAGAATGTTGGGGAATTTGAATTGGCTTCAAAATTTCCCTTTTACTATAATTACTCATCTTGCCATGGCTGGGTCTGACCACAGGCCCCTCCATTGTTATATCTAGCATAGTTCTAGAATTGAGAGATCTCCTTTTGGGTTTCAAAATTTGTTGACTCTCCACCCTAATTTCCTCTTAGAAATTAAAATGGTGTTGAACTCTATTGGTGATGAAAACCCTTGGGTGAATTTTTGGCAACTTCAAAAGAAAGTGGCTTCATATTTAAAGAAGTGGAATTGGACTACATTTAGGAATGTTAATGAAAATTTAAAAGCTGCACAAGAAAAGGTTCTCAATATGGAACCTAGGTTTCAGAGGGGTTTAAATTCTGAAAGTGATTTACACAAAGCTAATGAGGAACTTCTTTCTCAGATTAATTACAGTTAAGCCTTTTTGAAACAAAAGGCCGTTATAACCAAATTCTTTCAGGATGATAGAAATTCCAGATTTTACCATGCCTGCATTAACTTCAAGAGAAAATGTCATATGATCCTTGCAAATACAGACTCTGAAGGAAAAAGTTTATCTGATGTATAAGAAATTGCCCATGATGCAGTCAATTACATCCAAAACCTGTTAAATTGTCAGCCCCTCTCTAGGTCCCATATTGATGTTAATATATTTTTTGACTTTTAAGAGTATGTTCACAGATTAGATCTTACACAGATCCCCTCAGAGATTGAAATTAAGGTTTATCTTGATTCCATTTATGGGCATAAGACAGCTGGGCTAGATGGTTTTACTGCAAATTTCTATAAAGTTTCTTAGCTTGTTTCCAGTGGTGAGTTTATTTCTGTTGATTAGAACTTCTTCAAAGGTGTTGATCCCCTAAGATATTTTACTTCTTCCAGAAAAAAAAATAAATTAAAAAAATAATATATATATATATATATATATATATATATATATAATCTTCACATCCTTATCGCATGACAGAGACTACTACTTGCTTGCTTGCTATAGAGGACGAGTCTAAGTTTTCTACAGAGCAGATACCAGCAGTAGTACTAGATGAAGTTTACAAGGGTTGCGTCATGTGTATTGTCTAAGTTCCTATTCATGCATCAACTGGAGGAGCATTCGTGGAATGCCCAACATGCAACTCCACTTAGACCACTACAGTTCTTTTAAGGAGTTCATAGCAACCAACACGGGACGTCAGGAGCTTGTTTACCCAAATATTGAGTGGTCTAAGTTGTATCCTATAGATGTGGTGATGAGAAAGCTGCCTTGACGATCTTAGAGGATCACCACAGCAGAACTGGAAAAATGAACAGAGTTAAAAGACAAGAATTGAACTCTATGAAAAAATGATCAGGAGCTCATTCCGCAGAGGAAAGATAGACAAAAAGCTTTTTGTCACCTTTTGTACTGCATTAGAGCAGCATATATGGTCTGTACAATGCATGTGATGTTTCAAATGTATTCAACATGATTGTCACTTTTTATGCTTTGAGCATGTATTCAATCTTTAACACCTGTTTGAGGCAGATTAATGAAATTTCCTTTAGATTCAACATATTTGTCAAATTGCCCTTTTGTGCGATGGATAAAAAGCCCTAGAACCATACGTTGGTTCTGAATTATAATGAACAAAGAACAAAAAAAATAAAAAAACTCAATTACAACAAAACTTAAATAAAATATCCTTTTGAAAAAAATCAATCACCGAAAATTTAAAAAAAAACATATTTTGATAATTAAATGTTATGAATACAACAAGAGAAGAAAATGATGAGATTTGTTGAGTTTGTTTCTATCTAGTTTGAGATTTCTTACTCTTGGCATGTGTAGTACGACTATCCTTGTTTGCACCAACTTTCTCACATTCCCCATGGAGTTTCATACTCTACAGAAAATCTTATTAATTTTCCTCACCAATGTCAATCTTCACATGTCACATATCTATGAGTTCAACACCACAAATTCTTTACACTATTGTCATATTATTCTTGAGGTTAATATTGTGGTTTAGATATATTTTCCCGCTACCGCTTGGGTTGGATGTGAGTCTCAGCACTTTCCCCGTAACGTAACAGATATTTCCCTTGTCTTCATTTGGGTTGGATATGAGTCCCAGAGCTTTCCTCCCTACAGTGGCACAAATCTTCGAGGTCAGTTTAAGACCACCTTAAATGGAGTAAGGCATCTGATTCTCTTTCTCTGGTTGATACCTAAATTATGATTCCCTTCTTTCAAGATAGGTTTAAGATCACCTTAAATAGAGTAAGACATCCTATTTTCAATATCTTTTAGATCGGTTTAGGACCACCTTAAATGAAATAAGGTATCTGATTCTCTTTCTAGGGTTGAAACCAAAATTTCAATTCCCATCATGGGGTCAGTACCTAAATTATGATTCCCATCTTTTGAGGTCAGTACCGAAATTATGATTCCCTTCTTTCAAGGTTGATACCTAAATTCTGATTTCTTTCTAGGATTGATACCTAAATTTCAATTCCCATCCTGGGGTCAGTACTAAAATTTTGATTCCCTTCTTTTGAGATAGGTTTAAGACCACCTTAAATGGAGTAAGGCATCCTATTGTCAATATCTTTGAGATCGGTTTAAGACCACCTTAAATGGAGTAAGGCATCTGATTTTCTTTTTGGGGTTGATACCTAAATTCCAATTCTCATCTCAGGGTCAGTACCTAAATTTTAATTCCCTTCTTTGAGATAGATTTAAGACCACCTTAAATGTAGTAAGACATCCTATTCTCAATATCTTCGAGATCGGTTTAAGACCACTTTAAATGGAATAAGGCATCTGATTCTCTTTTTGGAATTGATTCCTAAATTTCAATTCCCAACCCAGGTTCAGTACATAAGTTCTGATTCCCTCCTTTTGAAGTCGGTACCTAAAATCCGATCCTCCTTTTGGGGTAGGCTTAAACGTCCTATTCCCATCTACACTTTTGAGGTAAGCTTAGATGTCCTATTCCCATCCTTACCATCTCGGTAGGCTTAGACGTCCTATTCCCATCCTTACATTTGGGATAGGCTTTGATTCCCTATTCCTTTCTTCTAGACTTGTGTTTTCCACTCAATCAGGCATCCTCGCTTATAATTTCACCCCTTTAAAATTTTAAATTAAAATGCAAACTTTCTTTGATATATTTAATTTTAATTGAGTCTTCACTCCCTGAAATCTCCTTTCTTTTCCTTGATGAGAGTATCTGTTACTCCCTAATGGAGACAATTGTAATTAAATTCTACACTTCATTTTACATCTGTTAACTTAGAAGATGGTGTTGGTTTTGTTGATCTCATCGGTCAACACCAATACATGCGGTGTGCTTGTCCAACACACCACACCTATTGAAGGTCCATTTTCTTACCTCACTTCTGCTTGAGGTCTAGTTTCCTCTTTAGTAGCATAGGGTCTAGCCATAGGACTTTCTTGTTGACAATTCCTAGAGGAATCCAAAGGGACCCTCACCATTAGAAATTATAAACTTTTCTCTTAACCTAAAGTTCAACATATTGGTTCTGACCTCTAACACTTGTTAGGTGAGTCCCCATAGGATTGCTTGGCCTTAGGGCTGATCCTGGGTGTTGATCTTGAGCTGGTGCATACCCTGTCACTTACTTGCACATTACACTTCCTCAGTAACTTAAGCATAATCCTACCTAACATTGACCCCTTAACCCTTTAGGAGACTCATGTAGAAGGTCTCATAGACCCACTAGCCCTAGGCTAGGGTCTAGCTAAGACTAGTAGATGAAGGACCCAAAGTAGAGGATTCTATTGGTCCATAGCTCAAATAGGTGTTTGACAACTTAATTTCACTAAAATACCAAACTTAGCCTTTTGCCTCCCTAATCTACCCAATTCATCAAAACACCCCAAAACCCCAAATTTGTCCAAAATTCTTAATTTTATACAAAATACCCAAATTTGTTTAAAAATCATCTCAAAGCATTTGAAATCATCTAATTTGCCCACAACCTCCCAAATGTGTCAAAATTACCAAAATACCCCTGAATTTGCCAGAATTACAAAAATACCTTTGGTAGCCCAACTTTCCCAAAACCCTCAAAATCACTTTAAATGCCTTCAAAACAAATTTAGACTCTTCAATTAAACCCAATTTGAACCATTTGAGCCATGTAGACCAAAAGCCCCAATTTGCCTTTGAAAGCCCCAAATTCAGTAGAAAAATCATAAAAATAAAATTAAAATACACACTTGCTCATTGAATAGAGGCGAATAATGTGGACTAAAAATAGAAAATATTTGTTGACTCTTTGATTTTTAATTAATTAAATACTCTCTATAGTATTTCAATTCATTATGGCTAGGCATTGCTCACCATCGCTTTAAATTTTGAGGGTTTATTCTTCATGACAGCGGCTATGTTCTCTAATTTTTCCATGGTCAGAGGACGTCACAGTGCTTCTAACCGTAATGTTCAAGCTAATATGGCTATTTTGGCTTAAAATAATTGTATAAATTGAAATATCACTTGAAAATTTTTGGAAGAAATTTTAGTATGTTTCTTGTGGTTAGGGAAGCTTAGGAAAAATAGCATGATAGCTTGAATAATTTCTAAAATTTCATTATATAATTAAGTTTATATATCTTGCACTAATTTATGTAAATGAAATAATAATAAGAAATCAGCAAAATCAATTCTACATTGTGTGTAAAAATCATGTTAGCCCACTGTAAAATTAAAAAATTATTTGATTTAGTTTAAGTACTAAAGTTTATTTTCAAGAAAAATTGTAATTTTGCACAAAAATAATTATGTTAAATTAAATACACTTAGGAAAATATTCTAAAAATTGTTTTCTGAGTTCCTTGTGATCAAGAGCACATATGAAAAGTAAGTCATTTTTGATAAAATACTTGTTTTTTGGCCTATGTTTTGAATTAAAACTAATTAATAATAGTTAAAAATTTAAAATATACAAAAATATTTAAAAATGTGCCTAATTGCTTCCTAATCACTTAAGACACAGTAAAACATTTTTTCTATATTTTTTAAGTTAAAAAATAAATTACTAAATGCTTAAACGACATTTTTTTTATTTTCTCATTAAAATAGTTGTAATGAATAAATTAAAAATCAAAAAGAAGTATTAGTTCTTTGGACTCAGAGAGATGTAATAAAAATATAATAAATACTTTTTGTAAATAAAACATTTTCCATTTAATTAAATCATAAAAAAATCAGTAAATAATTATAAAACTAAATTAAAGATTTGATTCAAAAAGTCATGAAATTTTGTCTAAGTATTTTTCTGACCTAAGGAAACCTTTAATAATTTTTCCATATACCAAAAAAAACTTTATTTTGTTTGATTAAATAAATTAATTTTGAAAATCCTGTAATCTAAGTTAAAATAATTATTTAAATTAAATTAAAATTTGAAAGCCACATTTTCTCTTCTAATGTTTTAATTGTCTCTATGGATATGGTACTCTGAAATCTTTTAAGTCGCTTGAATTGTGCTTAATGAGTTATAAGGTGAAGAGCCCCAAGGGCAAGGTGATAATGTTAGATTTTAGTACCTCAATAAAAATTTAGGATTAATTAAAGAAAAATGGGTGATTTTGATCATAATGAATATGTTTGGATGATTGAAACATGATGGGAAAAAGGTAGAAACCAACTTGCCACCTTTCCATGATAAGAATGAAATTATAAATTTGTTAAATCATCAAGATTTGGAAGTTAATAAAAAATCAAATGGTTTCCAAGTGATGGGCTTAAGCTGCGGAGATGATGTTTCACTTATAATTACGTCCAAAATTAATGATGATCTGACTTCTTTTAATCAAAATTTATATCACCTAAATTAAAATTTTAATATTGGACAATCTTTCTCTCATTAGATTTAAAGGGCTTGGTAGCGATCTAGGCTTGATATTAATTCATTTGATGGAATTTAGAAAATAGTATGATTGATGATTAGCACTACAAGCCCAGCTTTAGTGATGGGTACTGAAGTCTTTAATGACTGAAACTTGCATTAGGGGCATTCACCTATATAAATTTTAAGTTAATTATCAATTGATTAATTGAGTACCCTGTCCTAATGACGATTAAAATGTCAAAGTCCATCAAGTAATGGGATAATTTTAATTTAACTTGGGAAGATTAGTAGAACAATATGATAAGTTAAAAATGAAATCAAATGCTTCAAGAGATTTTTAAAGTAGTTCAGGGTCATTCCCCGAACACTTTAGAATCTATTGGATATTTTGAAGGACAAATTAAACTTGTTATATTTTGTTATAAAGTCATCCATTAAGACCTTTCGGGACTCAATAAGTCATAATTTGGAGTTTGTTCGATATACCTTCATCTACTCTTGCAATTTATTTAAATTTCTGCAAAATTATATACAAGCTGTAAAAGCTAATCTTTCAACGGAAATACCAAGAAGATGATAGTTACGCTTTTACAGTGCTATTTATTTCCTGCCAATTTAATTTTGTTAAAAAATAAATAAGTTCTTGGGTATGTCCTCTAATTTTCTTGTAAAAGCAAAACAACTTTTTCAAAAATTAATTAACATTTTCAAAACCTAAAACCAATTGTTTCAAAGGTAACCTTAAATCCTATAAAATTTCATTAAACATAAAACGTTCTTTTGAATTTACGAGAGTCCCTCGGAGGAGATAATTCATGGTTGCTAATGAGATCTCCAAGGTTTAAATGGGTTTCATGATTTGTTTAAGCTAAGCAAATTAAGAAGAAAATAATGTTACTGGAATGAGGGAACTGTGGGATCCTAACCGGTGTAGCTCTAATCAACTTTAACATTCTCCATACCATTTAAATAAATATAACTTTAGGAAACACTTGATTTAACATTATCACTTAACACATTTGAAAACTCAAACTTGCTACGAAAAGGAGCTTGGAACTAGTATTATGAGCAACATAGCCATCTTCAATAGAAAAACATGTCTATACTAGCTAAACCTTTCCTTAGAATTAAACATCTGATCCATAGGATTTTGAGGTTATCTGCCTAGTGCGACATAAATCTGTAACTTATCTTTAGGCATTTTTTATAGCTCTGCTATATAATTAGTAGCCTAACTCATTTTAGGATTCTGAGGTTGTCATTCGTCATGACCTAATTCCTCATATCTTCTGGGATATTTTTGCGATTGTCTCACTTTAACGTAAGCCTTAATTAATAAAATTGGCAGGACGTAACATTTAAATAATTCTTCTTCTTCAAGTTGAAGCCGAACCATATAATAACTTGGGAATCCACTGAGGTTCTCCTAAGGATCCATGACATCCTTTAGTTCTTCTTCCTTTGATTTCAAAAAATAAATCTTCCAAATTTGAGTCATTCCCATTTCACACTTCTTTGTCCAATCTTTTTAAAAAGTCCTATCGTTTGAACTCCTTGAAGACAATATCCCCTAATTTTTATCGAGAGTTTTTTTAGGTGAATTCTATTTTCTAAGATGAAATTAAATTTAAGGGCTTGCCTTTATAAGAAGCTTTCAAGTACCCAGCTTATTATAAACCATATTTAATTTTTCATATTAAATAGGGGAACTTGTCGGCTTATAATAAAATGGTTTCATAGGCCAAAGAAATGTCATATATTTTTTAGTTTATTTGATTGAGTTCCACTATGAAGCTTTGTGTTTATCTTTCGGGATAGATACATAGCTTGAGGTGTAGTGTTCTTTCATCTTAAATTTGAAAGATATGAGATTGATTTGATCTCATATTTTCATAAACAATATTCCAAAACATTCAGTTGGGAGCAAACACCCTGGGGTGATCATTTATGGAATAAATTCCTATCCCTTTCTGTCCTTTTTCTGCTGGAGAATATTTCATAAAATGATCCCAACTGATGACATTTTCAAGCTGAAGGGATTGAGGGGTCCCTCTAAATGCTGGCTATGTAAGAAGGAAGAGGAAACTCTAAATCATTTATTCTTTGAATGCAACTTTGCTCAACTGGTTTGGAAATTATTCCTGAATTAGTTGACAATTGATTAGAAAGTGTTCACTTGAGATAGGCTGGTCAATTGTTGGTTGCACTGGAAGATAAGAAAGTATGCTGCTATTCCTTTTACTATTGCTTGGTTCATCTGGATGGAAATAAACAAGGTTAAACTTGAAGAAGCAAATCCAAATGTGTGGAAAACTGCTAGAAATTGTGTAACTTACCTGCATAAAATGATTAATTGGAAAGGATTTCCTAACATTTCCAACTCTTGTACACCTATTAATTCTGAACTTATTCAAGTCATCAGAGTCTACTGGAAAACCCCAAATCATTTTATTGTGAAGATTAACACTGATGGAAGCTTTACTAAAAATGGAGCTGGTCTGGGAGGTATCTACAAAAACCATTTAGGTAAGTGCCTGTTGTACTTTTATACCCCAGTCTTGGCCAATGATGCCACTGAGACTGAACTCATTGTTGTGTCTTGGGCAATCAACCTTGCCACTAAGGCTAATTGGAATAGGATTTGGTTGGAAGTGGACTCTGCTATGATTATTCTCCTCTTAAACTAGGAGGATGAGACTCCCTGACATTACTCATACTGGCTAAAAAATTCCAGAGATCTCACTAGCAAGATACAAATCCAATTCAGTTTCATCTATAGGGAAGGAAAGCAGCCTGCAAACTGGTTGGCTCAACTTAGATCACACTCCAATGAGACTGAGGTTGTTGTCAACCCTCCACCTACTCTCCTTTATCTGCTTCAAGGAGATATTCTAAATGTCCCCCACAGGTGCAATCTTACACTCTTTTCTCTCTCTTGAGTCACTGTAATTTTTCATTTTTGGAGGGTGACATTTAGCTTTTTTTGGGGGATTTCCTGGGTTCCTGTATTCAACCAAAAAAGGAGTCCCCAACTTCCTCTCTGATGTCTGTACTATCCTTTTCACTTCAACATGAAGGGAGTCATAAGAAACTCCTTCACNTATATATATATATATATATATATATATATATATATATATATATATATATATATATATATATATATATATATATATATATATAAGCGGGCATCGGGATTTCCATTCCAGAGATCGATAGCTTCCACAAGACCCCATAAAATTGTGTCGTCTGGCGACTCCACTAGGAAATGGTTTATCTCTCCATTTAAATTAGGGAATATTGTCTTAAAAAATTGGTAATGTGTCCATGCCCTTTATGGACCAAATTACCCTTATTTCATTGTCATGCTTCATTATTTTATTTCTTGGGTAAGTACGGCTAACTCTTTCTGACTTTAGGACCATCTATTTAATCACATTTGAATAGAGAGGTTCAAAAGTTCATTAGGACTTTTATCTTTTGTATGGGGTTAAACCCTAATAGGTGTGTTGGTGGACTAGTTCGGCTTGGGCATTGTGCATTGTAAAGTCGGTCCAGCACTGGGTCTAAACCTTTACTTTCCCTTTTATGTCATTTCGAGTTTGGTTTGCTACTTTGCAAAATAAATTGAATTGTGTAGTGGTGCACTTTCTCGTTAACCTTTCTTAGTTAATTAATTAAATCCCTCTACATTCAAATTATTTTCAATAAATTTTAAGATCTTCACAAACGAAAAATTAAATAAAGGCTGCCCAGTCTACAGATCAGACTTTGTTAATTTTTAGTATTTGCACTAGAGTTACAAGTTGTTGGCCAAATAAATAACCATAGAGCTTTCTTTTTTAAGCTGATGCAATGGTGTTCCCGACGCTGACTTTCTCATATAACTTGCCAACTAGCTGCAATGCTCGTAATTTCACTCCCACCATTAAGTTTGGAACTTGATTCGATGAACTAAAGTAGTTCTAAAAAAATCCCCGGTCATCATAATGAAAGTCGCCACTCCGGAAGTTCAGAAGCCTTTCGTTGAATTTAACCTAAATTGTGCCCAGGATTTCCCTTCTTACAAGATGGTGAAAACTGTTCCTGCCCAAGTACCTATCAAGTTTGTTGTCCCCCCTTCTGTCAAAAGAAAGGAGGTTATGTTTGTGGAAGATACAATTGAAGGATTTACCATCCCACAGTCGATATTTGAAGTTGGATCGAGTTTAAAGTCTGCGCTGTTAACTCTATCTCAAAGGAGGAACCGTAGCTGGAAGGCTCGAAAGGCCGCTAAAGAAGAAATTCCAGAAAAGATATCTATTGATGAGTTTTCTCACAAGGAGGAACTTGGATTACTTGAAGCCTCTCTACTCCTGTGAGGGAGTAGGTTTCATCCGTTGATGAATACTAATAGATATGAAAGAATTAAGAAGATTGTTGCTACCTTGCCATCATTTCATGATCATAGTGAGAAGAGGGAGAAGCCCGCTCCTATCACTAAAGTCCGTACAGTGTTCAGGAGATTGGCCACTAAAGCAGGATGTTCAGTGGTTGAATTACTTAAACGAGTGGGATGAGTAGTGTCCCCTCAGATGAAGAATGAGATTTTAAGGGATGTTAAATCTGCCCAACAGTCTCATAAGTCAACCGAAGTTTTGCAAGCTCCTATTCTCGTTAGATTCAGTCTAGGGAGTCGAGTTTATATTATCTTTACTACCACAGATATTGCTACTACTACTGCTCCAAGGCTCGCAGGATGTCGACCTATCAAGTCACGGAGTATCCTCAGTTGTTGCTCGTAAGAGTGCCCCAAAGAAGGAGAAGATAAAGAAATCACCTGAAACTATATTTTGTGCGCACCGTAGGGAGCATGCCTCTCTTTGACATACTGATGCCTTCATTGAGGCACTCCATCTCAAGACATCACTGTCAAAGAAGATGGTATGGATACCCTTGGTCACCGTACCAATACGGTTCAATGAGCCCATAGGGAAAGAATGTGGAATTAAGCAAAGGTCTGAAGTATCAGATATAGCTGCAACTATTGCTACCAAGTTCGATGAACAAGAAGAGGATGTTCAGTAAAATCCTCCATATCTCAAAAAGATCCAGGAAGTGATTATTAAAGAGAAAGTTGAAAAGCTCAAGGTTAAGATTTCCAAAATAGGCAGAGAGTATGTAGTAGACATTGATGATGATGAATATTTTGATTTTAAAAATTATCCCGATGAAGATTTCATGGAAATTCATGTCATCAAAACTAGAGCTGTTGCATTTACGCGTGATGCCCAATCTCTCGTTGAAGGGAACACCATAAATGATTTGTTCAGGGTTCTTTTCCTAAGAGAAGAACAAATTAGTTAGATGGAAAAAAGAATGGATGAGATGGCTGCCACCATGGACGCCATGGATACAGTTCATGAACAATCCCAGTCATAACAGGTGGCTTCTATAGGAGTTAACTACTGGAAATAGTTCATATTACAGATGAAAAGAGAGAAGGTGCTTCCACCAACAGAGAAGATCAACAAAATAAGGATTCCTCAGCAAGTACCATACCAGAGAAGGATATTAAACAGTTGATCGAACAACAAGTTCGAGAGGCCTTAGCCAAATCTAAGGGTGGTTCATTAATTTTAAGGGGTAGACCTTACCCGGAGGAATTCAATGTCGTACCATATCCCAAGGGTTTTGTGTCACAAAACTTTAAGACATTCGAAGGGACCAGAAATCTCAGGTAGCATATAGCACATTTCTGAGCTAGTTGTGGCAAAACCAGAGGTAATGAAGCTTTTCTCTACCGACAGTTTGTCAACAACCTATCAGAAATTGCATTTGATTGGTACGCCAAGCTACTCAACAGATCATTCAAAATATTTGTCGAGTTAGAATAGTTGTTTGTGAAAAGATTTGTCGGAGCGCATTATCATGTTTCCATTGGAGATCTCATTGTAGAGAGGCAAAACCCTAATGAGACTTTGGTGGATTACATCTTGCGGTGGAGAAACCTTTACATGAAATGTGAACCTCAACTACAGGAATAGCATGCAGTTGAGATTCTACTCAAAAGCATCCATGGGCCAATAACTTTCATGCTTAAGGGACTTACCATCAAGTCCTTCAAGAAGCTACTAAGCAAAGCCAACAATTTACAAGAGAAAGTTAAACACATGGATTCCCAATTGAAGTAAAAAAAGAATAGGAAAACCAAGATATTTGAGAGTAAGTTCGTAACAGTGACAACAGTTGATAAGGGAAAGCAGTCGATAAAGATACAGGCAAAACATTCTCACCAAAATTCCCAGCAATCGTCACAACATGCTCAACATCAACAAACACAGTAGTATGGTCAGTCTACGTAGCAGTTATACTAGGAAGGACCGTACCTAGCAGAAGGTAGAACTGGTCTGACTCTTTCAGAATGAAAAAGGAGGATATATTCTTTTAAAGATGAAGCTATGCCAAAGATGTTCAGGAACTTAGTGAAGAAGCCTGAGTTCAGATTACCAGAACCAAAGAAGCCAGAAGAAGTTTACAAGAATGAGTATCCCAATTTCTGCCCCTACCACAAGAAGTTGGGGCATACAATAGAGAGTTGTTTCATTTTCAAGGATTTGCTCGAAATGAACTTCAAAAAAGAAAATAAAATAATCTTGTAAGAATAATTGGAAGAACCTAAAAAAGTTTTAGTAAATATGATTTCAACAAAGCAAATCACTCTGATAGATTGATATTCAGAAAAAGATGGATGGAGGATAGTTTGAAGCAAGTCATCCAAGAAGATACTAGATCCGATTCAGATCGCTTCAGCTCAAGAAGCTATTCATAATTTACAGCCTATCTTGCACAAGATGGAGATTTTAATAAATATATCGCCACAACCAGAAGAGAAAGAGAAGAATGATGTTGTGAAGACCGATAACGCGGAGGGTAGGATAGGGGCTGCCTTTGTTAGATTGGTTGTCTCAGATTTGGGGAAGAAAAACCTCGAACCTCTGACCATGTATGAATGTCTTTTGCTCCACCAGGGTACTATGAATATAATGATTATGATTTTGGCTGGGTTTTAGCTATTTCTAGTGATAATGTAACTGACCTCGCTCAGTCTAACTCTGATCTTGATTCCCAAACTGATCCTCAAATTGTACTTATGTCCGATCAACTCATTAACGAGAATGAAGAAGACATTGACAACACCGATTATGATAGCTCTAGGAGTGAGGAACCAGTCCTTAAGTGCCATGGTGCACCACTTGCTATTAAATTGGGTCTCTCCGATGAAGAAGAAGGGACACCAAAATTTTTTTCCTACAGCATCTCAGGAAGAAGAAATCAAAGAAATAAATCTAAATAGTGGGAAAGTGTTACCCTCAAGGTTAGCTCTAGTGGATAAGGGAAAACAAATAGTAACTCAGGAAGAGCTACCTCCACCTCAGCCAGTGAAATAACCATATAGTCAAGTAAAGATTGGAAGATTATATAAAGTGGATTATCATGTGCTAGCCCACCTTAGGAGGTTGCCGGCCAAATTAAGCATCTACGACGCTCTGATCCTATCAAATGAGATGAGAGAATCTCTAGTTACAGCCTTGTCTGACCTAGAGATTTTCTGAGCTCAGTTGGCTAGCACATCCTCTGATTAAGTTTGTTCATTAAAGGAACAACCGAGGATAGCCTTCACAGATGAAGATTTTTTGCTTGGTGTTACTTACCACAACTGATCGCTCTACATCTCTGCTAATATTGATAGATTTGTATTATCTAGAGAATTTGGTAGATCCGGGAGCATAAGTTAACCTAATGAGTCTACGAACATTGACATATTTGTATATTGAATCTCAAGAGCTTACAATTGATAAAATGAAGCTAAGAGGATTTAACCAAATAAGAGAAAGAGCCCTTGGATCGATCACACTACTAATGAAAGTAAGAGAACTAGTAACAACCGCAAAATTCCATATCATCAAGGTATAGACCTCTTTCAATGCTTTACTGGAACAATCATGGATTCGTGAGCGTTACATAGTTTCGTCATCTCTACATCATTGCATCAAATATTTTAAGGAAGGGCAAGAACATTGTATCAAGGGAGATTGACAACCAATTTCAGCTCATGAAGTAGTTATTCACGAAGACGCTTCCTAGTACGCCCCCTCAAAGAGAAATGTTTTTTCCCGAGAAATTCTGGCAAATGATGTACAAGGTTTAGAAGAATCACAAATAAGAGCCCATTCAACTCCGCTTCAACAATCTACTACCATTTCTTAACAACGAGCTGATAGAGATTCGTTTAGCCCATACACCTAAGATCGAGGCCGGGGACATGCACGAGGAAGAATCAATACGATTGTTGAAGGGACTAGGCCAATCATCAACATCAATATGGAAGAAAGTTCTTACATAGAAAGCTCCAAGGGAGAAATGATGATGATAAACAAAGGATATCACAGTATGAGATTTCCTTGGAAGATGTGAAAAAAGATGAATATGAGTTGAGGTATGATCGGATCAACCACTATGTGAATGTCATGACCCTTACTCCAATCTACCTTCAAAAGATTGAGAGTTTAGAGGTCAAGGAAGTCTATAGTGTTGGTTTGAAGCTAATCGAATTTTACCATGCTTCCCCTTCTACTGGTTCTGAAAATCATGTAAATTTAGAAAAAGATTCTAATAAATCAATGGAATTTCCTTTTGGTTACTTTTCTCCTTCTGTACAAAAATTAATTCAACAGGGATATGTGTCAAAGCAAATGCCAAAGGATAAGCTACAAAATTTTGAGAAATTATGGAATGTTAAAAGTCAAAATCCTAATCGAATGAAGGTCTCAGATTTAATACTACAAGACCGGTCGATGACTCGAAATTTTGCATGGTTGTTACTAGTAGATTGGAAGAGCATTGCCTCGAACTGGAGGATGATGCTCAAGATCAGTTAATAGGTGATGCCCCACAAAAATTTGAAGATGAAATTAAGTTAACAGTGCATGAATAGAAAGAAATCAACCTTGGGACTGAGGAGCAACCCCCAAGCTACCATTATAAGTTCTCTACTCAATGAGGAAGAATACACAAAATTGATAAAATTATTTTCAAAGTTTAAAGATTTCCTCACTTGGAGTTATGATGAGATACTAAGATTATCAGCGGAGGTTGCAGTTCATAAGCTCGGGGTGGACAAAGATATGAACCCAATAAAACAAGCTCCTAGAAGAATGTGCCTTGTGATAGAGCAACAAGTCATTGCCGAGGTGAATAAATTAAGAGATGTTAACTTTGTAAGAGAAGAGCAATACCCCACATGGTTAACCAATATAGTACCAATTAAGAAGAAAAATGGACAAATCCATGTATGTGTTGACTTCAGGGATTTAAAAAAAAACATGTCCAAAATATGAGTTTCCATGATCGATACCAGAATTAATGGTGGACATCACATCGACACATGAGATTTTCTTCTCCATGCATGGATCATCAGAATATAACCACATCAAAATGGTTCCAGAAAATGCAATAGTTACAGCATGTAGAACACCGATTGGGATTTTCTGCTACACAATAATGTCATTTGGGTTAAAGAACGCTGAAACTACATATCAAAGTGCAATTACAAGATATTTGACAATATCATCCATAACTAAGTGGAGTGTTACATGAATGATTTTGCCATCAAGAGAAAACAAAAGATAGACCATTTGAATGATTTGAGGATAATGTTCGAACGATTATGGCAATACAATCAAAGATGAATCCCTTAAAGTGTGTGTTTGGCGTCACCTCCAGAAAAGTTTTAGGATTCGTCGTCCGTCATCAGGGAATGGAGATTGACTCGGATAAGAATAAAACTATCATGGAAATGCCTCCTTCTAAAACCTTGAAAAAACTTTGTTCCTTCCAAGTAAAGTTGGCATGTCTGAGATGCTTTATTTCTAATCTCTCAGGTAGGTGTCAGCCCTTCTTGACATTCATTTAGGAAGAGAAATGCCAGCAGGCCTTTGAATATGTTAAGCAGTATTTAATCACTCCTCCTATTTTGGCAGCCCCTATCCTAAGAAAACTGTTGATGCTTTGTACTGCAGCCTAGGTGACTCCCTTGGAGCCCTGTTAGCTCAAGTTAATGACAAGGGTAAGGAAAATGTGATTTATTACTTGATTCTCCATCTAAAACCGACGGAGGTATAATATTCACCTGTTGAGAAGCATCGTCTAGCCTTAATTTTTGCTGCCCAAAAGCTTAGACATTACATGCTTTCGCATAAAATCACCCTTATTTTGAAAGTTAATCCGTTGCAATATTTGATGACCAAACCAACATTTTCCATACTTTTAGTAAGGTTGTTAATGATTTTACAGCAATTCAATCAAACTTTTATTCCCCTTAATTAACAGATTTTCTTGCAACTCACCCACTTCCAACTAGGTCCCCACTCAATCATGTCCCCTCAATGATGAGCTGTCAGATGAGCAGAACTGCAAGTAGAACCATCCAATGCTATACAGTGGGAAATGTATTTTGATGGGTCTTCATTAGTCAGGAAGGAGAAAGGATCAGAGATAGTTATACCGGGTAAGACGGGAATTAGACTGATTTTCATTTTGCCAAATAAAAGTATGTTGAGATTCTTCTACCACCTGACAGAGTCGTGCACAAACAATGAAGCAGAATATGAAGCATGATCACCATATTGGAATTGACAATCTCAATGGATTCAACAGACATTTCCATCTATGGCTACTTACAACTCGTCATCCAATAAGTCATCAGACAGTACAAGATTTTGAAATCGAGACCACCAGAATACCATCGGTACATACTGAAGTTGCTTGAACAGATTCCTAATGTAACTCTGTATTGGATTCCTTGAGGCAATAACGCCCATGTCGATGCTTTAGCAAAACTTTCCAAGAAACTGACATGTCCACCGGAGGATTCCATCGACATTACAAGGCAAGGACGATGAGTTTTGTATCAGATCAACGTCGATAATTTACATAAACTTAAAAGAGAAGAAGGAATGATGATTATAGTTCCTGAAATTAAAGAGGATTGACACAAGCCATTAATAGAATATTTGCAAACTAGAAAGCTACCAGAAGACAAGTTCAAAGCATATCACATCACAAGAAGAGCTTTGTCATATGCTCTAGTGGGTGATTTCCTCTACAGAAGATAGTTTGAACAGATGTGGCTGCGATGTCTGAGCTGAGCAGAAGCACAAAATATTGACAAAGAAGTACACACCAGATTGTGTGCTGCTCACCATTCAGGACCAAAAATGTAAATGAATATCAAGTGATTTGAATATTATTGGTCAGCGATGATATTTAATTGCATGGATATAGCTAGAAGGTGTCACCTTTGCCAAGTGCATGGGGTGGTCTTACATCAAACTTCAAATGTGCTACACCCAACCATTTCCTTGTGGCCATTTGAGTGTTCGGGCATGGACATAAAAAGTCCAATAGACCCTTCGTTCTTTAAGGGACATAGATTTATTCTTGTTGTTATAGATTACTTCTCCAAGTGAGCAAAGGTAATTCCATTACGAGAGGTTACAACACAACATGTTCTACAAATTTTCAAAAGCCAGATTGTCTACCATTTTGGTGTACCGCACAAAGTGATTTACAATAAGGGGAAAACCTTCAAGAGCATAAAGATCAATAACTTCGTCAGAGACATGGGATAGATTGGATGGACAATACGATTTACTATCCCAGGGAAAATGGACTGGCCGAGGCCTTCAACAAAACGCTCATACAAATCTTAAAGAAAACATTGGATGAAAACAAAAGAGATTGACATAATAAACTATTAGAAGCTTTGTGAGCCTACCAGACAACGTTCAGAACTCTCACTCCATGTACACCCTACACATTTTTCTACGGGGTCGAGACCTTACTAACGCTTGAAGTATAGGCACCGTCTCTCAGAGTCGCCATCACCATTCAAATTACAACTGAAGAAAGTGTAAAACTCAGACTTGAAGAATTAAAAAGTCTCGAGGGAAAATGACTAGAAGAACAACAACATTTGGAACTTTACCAAGCAACACTAGTGCAGGCTCATAAAAAGTTGGTCCGCCCAAGGGCATTCAAATTTGGTGACCTTATTCTCATTCTCAAAAGACCTATTCTTGCACACTACAAGATAGGTGGAAAATTTGAACCAACTTGGGAGGGACCATTATTCATAGTGCAAGTTTACTCTGGAGGATATCACCAGCTACTAAACTTATGAGGAAAAAGACCTATGATGGGTTAATGGCAGCTACTTGAAGACAAACTACCCCACGTGGAGCTGCTTGAAATCAACCTTTTTTTTTTTCAAATTTTGATTGTTCTGGGGTTATTTTTTTTCTAGGCATCTGTGACTGGGTTGAAAATTTTGTAATAAATTAACCTTAATAAAATAAAATTTTAGAATTTTCTCACTTTAATTTTCTCTTTTTGTCTCTAATTTTAAAATTCCATTAAATTAAAATAAATTAAATAATAATTTTTCACATGCAATGTTCTCCACTTAGATCACTATAGCTCATCTGAGGAGTTCATAGCTGTTGACACAGTACTTTAGAAGACTGTTTACCTAGACATTGAGTCATATATTCAATAACTTACGGAGCCAAGTCAAACATGGTATCCTACATATGTGGAGATGTGGGAGCCACCACGACGATCTCAGAAGATCCCCACGACAGAACTAGAAATGATGAACAGAGTTAAAAAGCGAGAATTTGAATTCTACGAGGAAATATAAGGAAATTTTTTCAACATTTTGGAAGGCCTGGAGTTGTATACATGATTTTTCTCTAAAAACAATGAAAGAAGAATTCTTGAGTGTGTATTTGACCCGAGAGATAGAGGTCAAGATGGTCTGCTAATGGAGAGAATTTATTCACAACCATGAAAGTGGATTCGGGAAAAGGCAGGATAACCATCCAATGTAGTTGTTGCTATAATTTCACCAAATATAGGCATAGGAACCCCCCAAGTATATTAAGAAACAATGAGGTGAATCCTATGCCTTCAAAGTTAAAGAGAATGATCAAAAGGATGGTCAAATGGAATATACTACCAGCGGGTTGCATTCCAAATTATTGTATAATCAATATCTATGACGAAGGAGATTGTATTCCTCTGCCTATAGACCATCATGATTTTGTAAGGCCCTTCTACACGGTGTCCTTCATGAGCAAAAGTAAAATTTTTTTTTGAAAAAGAAATCAATATTATCAGCCCTAGGGAATTCAAATGATCTATTGAGATTCCACTACCAAAGGGTTCAATATTAATTCTTAAATAAAATGGAGTAGACTTAGCCTAGGACTGCATTACGGGGGTACGACACCATAGAGTGTCTATGACATTCAGAAGAATGGAAGACAGCTAATTACCATATGGGTTTCGATCGAATCCAGAGTTAGAGGAGCTGCGACCATACAAGTGATGAGATTGTTGCACCTCTAAGTACACGTAAAAGGAATTCTTGTATTGGAGCATGGCTTAGTAGGTCAGCTTGATCTAGAGCACATCCCGTAGAGGACAAATAGACAATTTTTGACGTTTTTTGTACTGCGTCAAGGCAGCATATATGATATGTATTTAAAATATGATATTTTAGATGTGTTCAGCATATGATGTTTCAGATGTATTCAACATGTTGTCTCTTTTGATGCTTCGACATGTATTCAGTTTAGAACACCTGTTTGAAGCAGATTAATGAAATTTCTATTATAGTCAACATTTTTGTCAAATTGCCCTTTGCTACGATTAATAATAAGTCGTGGAACCATATGTTGGTTTCAAATTATAATGAATGAAGAACAATATAATGAAAGTTTGATATTAAAACTTAAACTTTTTTTTTGAAAATCAACCAACAAAAAAATAAATTTTGAGTATGTACTTTGATAATTTTTGTTGAGTTTCTTTCTCTCGAGTTTGAGATTTCTTATTCTTTGCTTGCGTAATACGACTATCTTGGTCTACATCAAATTATTCACAATGTCCTTGGAGTTTCACACTCTGTACAAAATCATACAAATTTTTTTCGTCAATGTCAATCTTCACTTGTCACAAATTTATGAGCTTAACACCAAAAATTTCCTACACTATTTTCATGTTGTTCTCAGGGTCAGTATCGAGATTAGATATTTTCCTCGTCACCACTTAGGTTGGATATGAGTTCAAGGCTTTCCTTCATAGTGTGACCAATATATTTTACCTGCTACCCTTGGGCTGGATGTGAGTCCCAGCTCTTTCCTCCCCAATGTAGCAAATATTTTCCTCGTCACCATTTGGGTTAGATGTGAGTCCTAGAGCTTTTTTTCCTAGTGTGACCGATATATTCTCTCGCTACCCCTTAGTTTGAACGTGAATCCCAATGCTTTCCTCCTTAATGTAGCAGATATTTTCCTCATCACCATTTAGGTTGGATATGAGTCCCAGAGCTTTCCTTCCTATCATGACCTATAAATTTCTTGCTACCCCTTATGTTAGATGTAAGTCTCAGCGCTTTCCTCCCCAACGTAGCAGATATTTTCCTCGTCAGCACTTGGGTTGGATATGAGTCCCAGAGCTTTCCTTCCCAGCATGAACGATATATTTTCCCGCTATTGCTTTGTTTAGATGTAAGTCACGGGGCTTTCCTCCCCAACGTAGCAGATATTTTCCTTGTTAGCACTTTGGTTGGATATGAGTACCAAAGCTTTCCTTCCTAGCGTGACCGATATATTTTCTCACTTCCTATTTGGTGGGATGTGAGTCCCAGTGCTTTCCTTCCAAACTTAGTGATATGTATCCGATTAGCTCTTGAGTTAGATGTTAGTCTTCTAGCTTTCCTTCTCAATCTTGTCTTTCTGCCACCTCTTAGGTTGGAAATGAGTCCTAGAGCTTTCCTCTCTAATGTGACACAAATCTTCGAAATAGGTTTAAGACCACCATAAATGGAGTAAGGCATTCGATTCTCTACCCAAATCTTTGAGATAGGTTTAAAACCACCATAAATGGAGTAAGGCATCCAATTCTCAAATCTTTGAGATAGGTTTAAGACCACCTTAAATGTAGTAAGGCATATTAATCTCAAAATCTTTTGAGATCAGTTTAAGATAGCCTTAAATAGAGTAAGGCATCCAAATCTCTACCCAAATCTTTGAGACAGGTTTAAGAACAGCTTAAATGGAGTAAGTCATTCTATTCTCAAATCTTTCCAGATCGGTCTAAGACTACCTTAAATGGAGTAAGGCATCTTATTCTCTACCTAAATCTTTTAAATTGGTTTAAGACCACCTTAAATTTAGTAAGGCATCTGATTGTCTACCAAAATCTTTGAGATTGGCTTAAGGCCAGCTTAAATTGAGAAAGACATCCTATTCTCAAATCTTCCAGATCAATTTAAGACCACCTTAAAGCAGTAGGGAATCTAAATCTCTTTATGACATTAATAGCTAAATTTCAGTTTCCTTCTCAGAGTAAGTACCTAAATTTTGATTCCATCCCCCCAAACCATTGCAATCAAAATCAAAGTTTTCTAACAATCAAATTGAAATTGAATTTTCATCGTGACCGTCGTAGTAGTTTTCAGAATTCCTTTCCTTCTAATCCGTAGTGATAATTATGAAACCTCAATTTTGATCGAGTGTGCACTTGCTAATTCCCCAACAGAAACAACTATCACTCAATTATGCTTTTCATTCTAAGTTTGTGGACTTAGAAGTCTGTGTTGGTTTTGTTGATCTCATCTGTCATCACCAATACACTTGTTGTGCTTTCCCTACACACCCCACCTATTGGGAGTCCATTTGTTGACCTCACTTTTGGTTAAGGTCCAGTTTTTTCCTTTTTAGTAGCCTAGGGTCTAGCCATAGGACTTTCCTTTTGACTATTCCTAGAGGACTAGAAAGGAACCCTCACCATTAGAAATTCTAAACTCTTCTTTACTCAACTTGAAGTTCCATATACCGGTCCTAAACTTTAGCACTTAGTAGGTGAGGCAACTAAAGGGGAGCTCAAGGAGAGTTCCCATAAGTTTGCTTGGCTTTAAGGTTGACTCTGGGTATTGTTCTTCTGCTATTGCATACATTGTTACTCACTTGCACATTATGCCCCACTCAAAACCGTAAACCCAAACTTGTTAACTTTGATCTCTTGATCTTTTGGAGACTCATGTAGATGGTCACTTAGATCCACTAGCCCTAGGCTAGGGTTTACATAAGGCCAATACATAGAGGACCCAAATGGAGATTACATTGGTCCATAGCTCAAATAGGATGGTTGGCACCTTAATTTCACCAAAATACCTAACTTAAACTTTTGCCCCCAAATTTACCCAGTTTACCAAAACACCCATAAACCCTAAGTTTGACCAAAATTCCCAATTTCACCTAAAATACTCAAATTTGTTTAGAAATCATCTCAAACCATTTGAAGCTACCCAAATTACCAAAATACCCCCAAAATTACCAAAATCCCATTGGTGGGCCAAACTTTTCCAAAACCTTCAAAATCATTTTTATTGTCCCCAAAATCAATTTGGACCCTTCAATTGAACTCAATTTGACCAATTTTAACCAAAAGCCCGAAACTGCCCTTAAAGGCCCAATTATCCTAATTCACCGTAAATGTTCACTAATTTGGTTCCAATTTTTCCCAATTTTAATTCTAAACTCAGATTCATCATGACAAAACTCAATTCAGACCAATACATTAATGTTTAGAACTTTTCATAACATCCCTCTAGATCATTTTGAACCCTCAATTTGGACTTAGCCCAACTCTAGTCTAACCTAAACCCAAGTTTAACCTAACATCACTAAATTGATCAAATGTCTAAAATCCTTCAAATTGACCGTCCAAATCTTTTCCAAACTCTTTGTGACAATGATCAATATCATCTTGATCAATTAATTTTGTTCAATGTCATGGATAGCCCGACCCAAACCCAAATTCAATCCAATTTGAGCCAAATGGAACTCATGCATCAAAATTTACAAAGCAAAGCTAAATTGGCCAACCAAGGACCATTCTAGCCACTTAGTGCACTCTAGTGACCAGGCTAGACTTATCTATCCCACCTTAGATGAGCTATGGATCAATAGTCCCTTTATTTACGGGATTTCATGTCATATTTGGCCAAAACTTGAAATATCTTTGTCATCATTGCTTACCCTTGGGAGTTAAACATAATTAGCCACCCCCTGGCCTCCCTGGGCAAAGAGGTGACTGAAATCTAGCCATCCACCACTTCATCTACCAGAAACAGTCACCCCAAATTAGCTTAAGATAGATAAAACCCAAAATTGAACTCACCTAAGCGGGCTAAGCTTGACTAGATGTTACGACATTTATTCTCTCCACCTGGGAAGCACCCTGGCCACCTCAGCTTGGCCTGAGAGCCACTATAGCCTATTCTATTTAAAATACCCCTTGATGAACATAACAAAGGGCTAGTAAATTTCATAGAGAAACTCTGTCTAATTGCTTCCAGAAACTCTCCAAGAACTCCTCAACTCAATCCCACTATTTTCTCCCTCCAGCTCCCACTGTGAGAGCTCAATTTTAAGTTTGAAATTTCAGCTTGAACAAGGACATATTTCCCCACACCTCCACAGTCCACCAAATTTTAATTAACTGTGGCCACACCATCACCAGGGTGACAGGAGTTGATTCCCCATAAAAGCTTCATCCAAAACAGCCTCTAACCTTGTTCAAGATCAACTCCTGAAAACAGCCTTGATCAAAATCATACCTAGACAGTTCATCAGGGTCTAAGAGTTCATCTGGAGGTTCGTTGGATCCAATCAAAGCTGTTACAAACATCTTATTAAGGCCCCCCTTTAAGACAAAGGTATAAATTTCCGAGCCTATTTTGATTTTCCATACTTATTTAACGTATTTCATATTGTATAAGCCATATAGATGTGTTCATCTTAAGTAGGTGACGGTTTAGAAATAAACCCCATGGAATTTGGTTGAGTCTAGAGGGAGATTTAGGGTTTTAAGTTGAATAGTTTACGGGTTAGGTTACTTGAGGAGAATGATGGAAATCCGTCTGATTGCACGTTTATTCGATGGACAGAGGAGCTGAAGCCAGATGAACTCTTAGTACGTGAACTGCCGACAATGTGGCAGCTTATGTGACTTGCAACGTCAAATGGCAGAGTGTCATGTGTAGAGTTCATAATGGATAAGGTTGATTCGACGGTTAAGTTGGATAAATAGAAAATTAGGGATTTTTTATTTATTTTGATTCTAAAAATTTGAAAAATCATAACTTTCTGTAAAAAATCATAAAAATAAAATAAAAATAATATAATAAGGTGGATGAAAAATAAAAATTGTTTGTTGACTTTTTCATTTATAATTAATTAAATACTCTTTGTAGTACATCAATTCATTATGGATGAGCATTTCTCACCATAGCTTGAAATTTTGAGAGTTTATTCCTCGTGACAATGGCTATATTCTCTAATTTTTCCAAGGTCAGAGGACATCTATATGTTTCTAACCCTAATTTTCAAGCTAAGAAGGCTTTTTTGGCTTAAATTAATTGAATAAATTGAAATATCACTTGAAAAATTATGGGACAAATTTTTGTTGGTTTCCTCTGGTCAGTGAAGCTTAGGAAAAATATCATAATGGCTTCAATAATTTTTTAAATTTTTGCATTTAATTAAGTTTGTATATTTTGAACTAATTTATGTAAATTAAATAAAGAAAAAAAATCAACAAACTCAATTATACATTATGTGTAAAAATCATGTTAACCCACTGTAAAAATTGAAAAATTATTTGATTAAGTTTAAGCACTAAAGTTTAATTTTCAAAAAACATTATATTTTTGCACAAAAATAATTATAGTAAATTAAATACACATAGGAAAATTATGAAAAGTGGTTTTCTGAGTTCCATGTGATTATGAGCACATAGGAAAAATAGAAGTCTTTTTTGATAAAATACTTGATTTTTGGTTTATGTTTTGAATTAAAACTAATTAAAAAATAGTTAAAATTTTCCAAAATACAAAAATATTAAAATGTGCCTAATTGCTTTCTGATCACTTAGGACTCATTAAAACATTTTTTTTTCTAATTTTTCTAAGATAAAAAAGAAAGTTTTAAAGGCTTAAAGACATTTTTTTCTATTTTCTCATTTAAATTATTATACTAACTAAATTAAAAATCACAAAAATATAAAATTTGTTTCTCTTAGTTCTTTAAACTCAGAGAGGTTTAATAAAAATATGAAAAAAAATAATTTTTATAAATAAAACTATTTTCCATTTGATTAAATCATAAAAAAATCAATAAATAATTATAAAATTAAATTAAAGATTTGATTTAAAAAATCATGAAATTTTTTCTAAGCATTTCTTTAACCTAAGGAAAACTTTAATAATTTTTCCATAAACAAAAAAAAATTTATTTTGATTGATTAAATAAATAAATTTTTAAAATCCCATTTTTTATGTTAAAATAATTATTTAAATTAAATTAAAATTTGAAAACCACATTTTCTCCTCTGATGTTTTAATGTTCTCTATGGATAGAGTACTCTGAAATCATTTAAGTCACTTGAATTGTGCTTATTGAGTTATGCGGTGAAGAGCCTCAAGGGTAAAGTGTCAATGTTAGATTTTAGTACCTCAATCAAAATTTAGGAATAATCAAAGAGAAAATTGTTAATTTTGATCCTAATGAATATATTTGGATGATTGAAACATAATGGAAAAAGGTAGAAACCAACTTGCTACCTTTCCATGATAAGAATGAAATTATAAATTTTCTAAATCATCAAGATTTAGAAGTTAATAAAAATTCAAATGGTTTCCAAGTGATGGGCTTAAGCTAAGGAGATGATGTTTCACTTATGATTAAGTCCAAAATTAATGATGGTCTGACTTCTTTTAATCAGAATTTATATCACCTAAAAAAAATTTAACATTTGCCAATCTTACTCCCATTAGATTTAAAGGGCTTGGTAGTGATATAGGCTTGATATTTAATTCATTTTAATAAGATTTAGAGGATAATATGATTGATGATTAGCACTACAAGCCCAACTTTAGTGATGGGTACTAAGGTCCTTAATGACTAAAACTTGCCTTAGGGGTAACACCTACATAATTTTTAAGTGAAATATCAACTGATTAATTGCGTACCCTATCCTCTGGACAATTAAAATGTCAAAGTTCATCGAGTAATGGGGTAATTTTAATTTGACCTGGGATGATTAGTAAAACAATATGATAAGTTCAAAATGAACTCAAATGTTTCAAGGGATCTTTAAAGCAATTCAGGGTCATTCCTCGACACTTTATAATCTCTTGGATATTTTGAAAGACAAATTGAACTTGTTATATTTTGTTCTAAAGTCATCCATTAAGAACTTTCGGGACTCCATAAGTTATAGTTTAGAGTGTTAGATATAACTTCATCTACTCTTGCAATTTATTTAAATTTCTGCAAAATTATATGCATGTTGCAAAAGCTAATATTTCAGCGGGAATGTCGAGAAGATGACGGGTACGCTTCTATGTACTCTACTTTTCTTATAAAATAAAAACAACTTTTTCAAAAATTAATCAACATTTTCAAAACCTAAAACAAACTGTTTCAGAGGTAACCATAAATCCTTTGAATTTTCACTAAACATAAAACGTCCTTTTGAATTTACAGGATTCCCTTGGAGGTGGTAATCCACGGTTGCAAACGAGATCTCCTCGGTTTAAATGTGTTTTATAACTCGTTCAAGCTAAGTAAATTCAAAAGAAAATACTGATACTAGAATGAGGGAACCGTGAGATCCTAACCGGTGTCGCTCTAATCAACTTTAACATTCCCAATGACATTTAAATAACTATAAACTTAGGAAACACTTGATTTGATATTATGACTTGACACATCAGAAAACTCAAATTCACAGCAACAAGGAGCTTGGAGCTAGCATTGTTGGCAACATGTCAATCTTCTACAGCAAAACATGTATTTACTAGTAAAACAATCCCATTGAACTAAACAACTTAGCCATAAGATTTTAAGGTTGTCTGCCTAGTACAACCTAAATCCTTAACTTATCTTTAGGCCTTTGTATAGCTCTGTTATACAATTTAAGCCTTAACTCATTTTAGGATTTCCAGGTTACATAATGACCGTATTGCATCAATGTAAGCCCTAATTAATAAAATTGGCAAGATGTGACATTTAAATCACTCTTCTTCTCCAAACTAAAGTCAAAGCATAGGATAGCTTGTAAAGTCTCTGAGGTTCTCATTAGGATTCATGACATCCTCTAGTTCTTCTTCCTTTGGATTCTAAAAATAAATGTTCCAAATTTGAGTCATTCCCATTTCACACCACTTTGTCTGATCTTTTTGAAATGTCCTATCCCTTAAACTCCTTGAAGACAATATCCCCTTAGTTTTATTGAGAGTTTTATTAGATGACTTTGGTGATCTACGATGTAATTAACTGTAAGGGCTTGCCTTTATAGGAAACTTTTAAGAACCCAGCTTAATATAAACCTTATTTCATTTTTAATATTAAATAGGGGAACTTATCGACTTTAAATAAAATGGTTTCACAGAGCAAACAAATGTCATATATTTCTTAGTTTTTTTGATTGATTACCACCATCAAGTCATGTGTTTATCTTTCGGGATAGATACATAGCTTGAGGTACAGTGCTCTTTCATCTATTCTTTGAAAGGTATGGGATCAGTTTGATTTTATATTTTTCTAAACTAATATATTATATAAATTAAATGTCCCTCCAAAGCGAGCGTCAGGATATCCATTCCGGCGACCGACAGCTTCCATAGGACCCCCAAAAATTGTGTCGACACTCTTGTGATAGAAATAACTACTACGATGGTGAAGTAGCAGAATACCTCCCACTGGCGAGCAACAATCAGGTGTTGTACCACTCCACCGGGACTTGATAAGCTTTGCTTCACAGTGAATATTGATGACAATAGCAAGTAATTGCATCTGTTCTAAGCCTTGTAATTTGCAATTTTGGTGGTATCAAAAGTTTCCTTCTCCTTTCCTCTCGTAGTTTTAGAGGCAATTCTTCAAATCTAGAGCCAAATAAAGCATATATATAAGTTTTAAAGCCTCCTATAAGTATTTTCCTAGCAAATGAAGCTTTCATCCATGGATTTTTTCACCATAAATTCAAAAATTTTACAATATTTTGCCTTCAATCAATGAGGAAGAAATCTATGGTGAAACCAAAAAATTTCTATTGCAAAATAAAGATTTTTCTTGGAGAAGATGAAATATGGTGTTTGGTGTGGAGCCCTAGATGCCTCTTACGCAATCTATAGAATGAAGAAGAAGGTAGAAGATGAATGGTTGGTTTAAATCCTGAGTTTCATCCCATTAAGCCGGTTCAACAGATATGTCGACTAGGCACTGATTATAGCACCTAAGTGCCCTGAAGAGCAAATAGCTTGCACATAGGTGTCAATTCTAGCGCTTAGGCGCCAAGCCCAAATTTTAGGAAACTTTGATTTTAAGTGTGGCACAACAAACCTAAGGTGTCCAAATCAAATTTTAACATTAATTGAACCACATTTTATTAATTGAATATCCTTCTAGCATCTTTCAACTTTTATTTACTCCATTACATATCCAAAACTCCATTCTTTTCAACATTCAAATGCACCAGATTTTTCACAAACTTAACACATTTTCATTACTGACAAACAAGTATTAATACAACAGACATATCAAAGCAATGCAACATAAGAAACCAATATCAATACAAATACTAAACTTTTTGTAGTACAAATCACACACTTGACTAGAGTCAACAAACAATTTACCATCACACATATATCTAACACATGAAATTCTTAAGAAGCTTTTCCAAAGATCAGCAATTATTGGGGAAATTATCACCCACTTTTTCGATTGATAAGAAATTGCGATTGTACATGGAATAGAATAGAGTAATAGGATAATCTTCAAAAACTTTATCACTGATCCACTTGTTATCATGATACATACTAACCTAATAATCTTCATAGCAAGCCATAAGGTTGAATTGGAGTTTTATATGCAACTCCAAATGCTCGTACTGGTGGTACATGCCACTTAGCTTATTGTGTAGAATTCCTAACCCCTCTTCAATCTTCATCAGTTTGTCAGTGATTCACTCCAAACTTAGTGCTAAGAAACTATTGAAGTAAGGTTGCACATCCTTGGGTACTATCTTCTTCTCATTTTCTTGTACTCTCCATTTAGGCAAGAAATATATACTAAGCATTCAAATTCTCTCCAATTCTTCTTCTCACAGGCCAAAGTTCAAAGTTCTGCCTTCAAGGGATGAGTTTTGGGAGTTTTAAATAGACAAATCTAGGTTAAAACTGCTACGGGTGGTTTTCCTCATGAAATATAACAATGGCGTCTAGGCGTCGAGCTTACTGAGTTGTGGTGCTTAGATGCTAGGTTTTGCACCTAGGCACCAATGCTTAGGTAAACATCGTTTTGCCTCACATCTAATATTTAACATCCCAATCTCACTCTAATCATCAAATTAGTGTAATTATGCCTCCTCAAATCTTGTAAGTCTCAGTACTACATCATATAATCCACAACAATAAAAATCATAAACCAATCTACATAAATAACTATGGGTTACCTGCCAGAAAGCGCTTGGTTTAACGTTATCAAACCGAAATATCTAATGTTTTACTAGGGTTAACCAAACATCATGTTCTCTTCATGCAAACGCTTGTTCCCACAAATGTAATGTTTTAGTTGATGTATGTTCACTTTAATTGCTCGTTCAGTTTTTGAATCATTAATACTCATAGCACCAAAAGAATTGACATTTATCACAATAAATGGCCCCGACCACCTGGACTTAAGCTCTTCAAAAAACTATGTTAATCGAGTATTGTATAACAAAACGTTTTGTTCAGGCTTAAAATATTTTCTTAAAATCTTCCGATCATGAAAATTTTTCACTTTTTTTATTTCCTCAAGCTCATTAACTGCAGTAATCATTTTTCATGAGCTTCTTTTATGTTATATTTAAATTCTTTTATTGCCCAATATGCCTTATCTTCTAATTGAACTGGTAAGTGAGAAGTCTTTCCAAATATGAGCCTATATAGTGTCATTCCTATAGGAGTTTTGTAAGCAATCCCATAGACCCATAATTCAGAATCAAGTCTAGCATGCCAATCCTTCCTATTTAAATTGATAGTCTTTTCCGATATCTCTTTAATTTTATGATATGATACTTCTGCTAAACCACTTGTTTGAGAGCGATATGTTGTGGCAGTTTGATGATTAATTTTATATTTTCTCATTAATGTTTCAATCCTAAAGTTCTTAAAATGGCTTTCCACATCTGTAATGATCACCCTTGACATTCTAAAATTAGTAAACAAATTTCTCTTTATAAATTTAGCAACACTTTGAGCATCACAATGAGGTAAAAAAACAACTTATATCCAGTTTAAAACATAATCCACAACTAATAAAATGCATAATTTTCTAGAAGATGGTGCAAATAGTCTCATAAAGCCTAAGCCTCATACATAAAAAATTCAACTTCCAAGGTAAAATTTAGGGGCATTTCATTTATCTTAAAAATAATGCATACTCTTTGACATATATAACATGTTTTCATGTAAGTATTAACATCTCTAAATATTTTTTGCCAACAAAATCCAAATTGTGAAATTTTATATGTAGCTTTATCCACTGCAAAATGTCCCCCAAAATTAGATTCATCATTTTTCTTAATGATTTCTTTAGTTTCTTCAAAAGGTACACATCTTTTGATCAATAAGCCCTTACATTTCTTACATAAATAAGGGTCATTTCAAAATTATAATCATGCATTGTACATGAAATTTTTCCTTTGGATGTTGTCTAATAGGTACGGTAAAATATTACTAAAAAGGTAGTTAACTATTGTTGACCTAACTTTTGCTGAGGTCTAGTCTTTCTTCCTTAGAAGCCAAATATCTAGCCATAAGACTTTCATGTTGACTATCCTAGAGGACTAGTGATGGAAACTTACCCCATTAAAATTTCTAAACACTTCTTTACTCTTCTTAGATTTTCACATGTTTGGTTTAGACCTCTAACACTTAGTCAAATCAAACCAACATGGGGGAGCTCAAGAGGAGTCCCAATAGGACTGTCTGGCTTTAGAGTTAGCCCAGAATAGTGTTGTCTTGGTCAGTCTCACATGCACACCTGAACCCCTCACTTTCACTTAGAACTTAAATTCTAAACCAAGTAAGCTTAGCCTGATTTCATACGCTTTTGGAAACTCATGTTGGTGGTCCCCCAAACCCTCAGCCTTAGGCTAGGATGGCTAGGACCAACACATGGAGGATCTAAAATAGAGGATTTCCTTGGTCTCATGGCTTCATAAGGGTAATTTTGTGATTAGCCTCCTCATTAAACCCTAATTTTACAACCAATTTTCAATTTTGGCCATTTACCCCAAAAATTTTCTAGAATTACCAAAATGCCCCTAAAATCCTAATTTTCCAAAAATTGCCAAAATTCTCAAATTCTCTTAAAAAATTAGCACAAACCATTTCAAACCAGTCAAATTGCCCAAAACACCCCAAAATTCTCAAAATTCCTAAAATATCCATAAAATTGCCAAAAATCCCAAAATACCCCTCATGCCCCAAAAAAACCCAAAATTTCCAAATTTACTCTAAATGTTCCCAAAATCAATCCTTACTACCAATTGGACCCAATTTGACCAAATTGATCAATTTTGAACAAAATCTCAATTTTTCCTCAAAAAGCACAAATTTCCCAAATTCATCCCAATTTCCACCAAATCCATTTCAATTTCACCTAATTTTAAACCCAAATTGAACATCAACTTACCTAATCACATTCTACACCAATTTGGAGCCCAATTGAACCAGCCTCAAAACCTTAATTTCAATTTTTGGCCAAAATCCCCAATTTGACCATACCTCAAATTCTATCAAATTGAAACCCATAACCAATCCAATTACCTTAATTTTGAAACTTAAACTCATCATAACACTCCCTTAGATTAATATCAACCCTCAATTGGTCTAGAAAAAAACTCAAACCTAACTCAAATCCAATTCAAATCAAAATCTCCAATTTTTCTCAAAAGTCTAAATTCCCTTAAATTAAACTCCATAATCTCTCAATTTTCACCAAATTGATACCCAAATGCCTCATGAAAATGTTCTACATCACATTGAACCTTTGATTAACCTTAATTCAAACTCTAGCCAAGCCTAAACCAAAGTTCAAGCCAAATACCAAGTTTAGAATCCAAACCCTAAACGAGCACGTTCGTGGGACTTTAGAGAAGCTTTTGCAATCATCCAATTGAGTCCACACCTCTTGGACAATGATATAGCTACAAAAACCTTCTTTTAGGCTCAATTTCAACAATTGTAAAGGATACTTTTGTTTCATGCTTGATCAACCATATAGATAAGTTTGCCTTGACTTGATGAAGCGTTAAGAGCAAACCTCGTGTGATTTAGTTAATTATAGAGTGAGATCTTAGGTCTAGAATTTGGATGGTTCTCGGGGTGGGTATGATGAGGATGATGAATGAATATAATCCATTCATGTGTGTATTGATCCAACGGTAGAGGAGGAGTTGAACGAAGGATCTATTCAAGGACTATAAGTCATGTGGCAAGCTAAGGTGTAAAGCACAACAAATTAGGAGTCATCACGTGTGCTTTCAGAGCCACTAAGGTTGACATGGGAGCTGCATGGATAAGTATATTATTAGGGTATTTATGATTTAATTAAATATTGAAACTTCAAAAAATAATAACTTGGTGTAGAAAAATCATTAAAAAAAAACACAATGTTTCTTAGTGAACAAAGGAGACAATTATGAAATAAAGATAAAAATTATTCGTCATGTATTTTATTTTTAATTAATTAAGTACTCTAGAGCATATTTTAATTATAGTTAATTAAATATTAGTCACCATGACTTGGAATTTGGAAGGTTTATTTTGAATGTGATTAAGAATGTTGTCTGATTTTTCTAAAGTCAAAGAACACCCCTAACTATAAAACCCATAATATTCATGGCTAGTTGCCTATTATTTTTTTCAAAAAATATTTTTTTTTTGTGGGAAAGGAACATTATTCGGCTCCTATTATAATAATTCAAAAGAGGAGTTCCAAAAAGAGGGGTGGTGGTGGGGGGGGGGGGGAAGAGGTGGTACCCCTTAGCTAAGAACAAAATAAAATTTATAATTAAAGTGCCCCTAGGGGATTCCACCTCCCACATACAATTCCAAAAAAAAATTCCCAAATCCATACAAGTATACCCAAATACAAATATAAAAGTATAACTTAGAAGTAAAGGATGAAGATAGAAAATCAGCAGCTTGTATGTCCAGTAGTTGTATCAGCAGGTTCTAATGTGTTGTGAGAAGGCCAAAAAAACCAAAATCAGTCAGGGAACCATGTATTTCCATAGCCGTGCTCCATTGAGGAAAGAGAAATGTCCAGAACCTTGCAAATATATCACCAGAGAAGCAAGAAAGTAACTCTCCAATATTTAAAACACATAGTGCAACCTAGAAATCAAAAGAGAAAGTAGTGACAAAGTCTAATATATAAAGTATAGCAAAAAAAGGAATCTGCAAGAAGCCCAAAAATAATATAGGAATGGTGCTTTAGCAGGCTAACCCAATCCAAATCAACTATTAAAAAGCAAGAATGAGCATAGAAAGATCAGAATTAAAATGATCGTCCAAAGAAACATTCTAAAACAAAACATGTGACAAAATCTAGCTAGTAACAAACTTAGAAACGGGATGTTGTTTGTAGTAATAAGAGAGCATAAAATTAGCAGAAAAATAGTCAAAACAAAAACTAGATATCTCCTATTATTAGGAGCTTCAAGCAGATCACCCAGTCAAAGAGTGTTAAGATGTGAGGCACGTTTGATACCAACCCTGTTGTCAACTGCCCTCTGATTAGACAACCAATCAATAGAGGAATTTCCCTCTCTATAAATGAAACTGAAATGAATAACGAGTTGATGAGTTTTGATAAAGGCCATTATATAATTAACCAAAAAATTAATATCCTGAAAAGGTTGAATTGTCATAGTTAGAGTATCAAAAAGAGGGTTTGAGTCGGTTTTAATATCAATGTTTCTTAACTGAAAAGAGACTTCCAATTTTAAAGCAATTAAAACCACCCAACTCTGAACTTCTATTTATGAAGAAGCATTCTCTGCTAAAGCAAAAAAAATATGACACTGTCACATATTTTGTCTAAAAATACCTCCAGCCTCAACAACATATGAGCAATAATTACCATAAATGATTTTCTTAACCCAACCACTAGAGGGTGGTTGCCAACAAACTACAGATGGTCCTTGTCCCCTCTCACCAACATGAGATCTATTTTTCAAACTTCTACAAGCTTTAGCATAGCTTGCAAGAATATTGGAAATAGTAATAGACGAGGTAGGGGGCGAAGCATTATATTTATAAATGTTTCTAGCAGACCAAATGAACCATAACACAGTAAGAGGGACAGAGTGTATGTTTTTCGTCTTTTCAATCCAAAATAAAATTCTCCATAATAACACCAAGGGTCCATTTAACCACAATTAGCCTACCAAACATAGTCCATACATCTCTAGCAAAATAGAATTCATGTAAAAGGGAAGAACCATATTCAACATCCCTTTTACAAATATACCAAATAGAGGCCAAATTCAAACCCTTCATATATGGGTAACATTGAAGGGAAAAAATTCGATAAAAAAAGAGAAATAAAGGGAGAAATGTAGCATTTCCATATCAAATGACCAAATTTCCAAGTATTAAAAGTATGGATTTGTGAGTAGAGCATTTTAATATTAGACACATCCGACTGAAACTTCCATTTAGGGGTTTCTTTCTTCTGACTGTGTAAAAAAATTCTAGCAATTGTAGAGGCTAGCTCACCCACCAAAGAAGCTAACTTAATGGTATTCCAGTCTCCCCTATTCTAACAATCTGATACCAATAGATGTCAGTCAGAGGGAGAATGAGGAAAAACAGTGAGATTGGTCATATCCCAAATAGATAAAATTAGCTGCCACAGATCTAGCATGTAAATAGCTTTCTGAAGTTTGGAGTCTCCAACTTTTCATATTACTGCGAAGGGGTGAGAATAGAACAATACTTTTGAGGCATGTATTGGGCCCATAGAGATTCACCAACCCTGAATTTAAACCAAATCTTATACATATTAATATCAATAATGTGTTGTAGTGTTTTGAAACCCAAACCACCAGAGAGAAGATATTTACTAGATATTTTCCAATCAACCTAGAATTTACTAGTACCACCACTAGACAAAAGAAAATTATTAAATTGAACTTCAAGAGTTTTTCTAGTATGTTTCTTAATTTTAAGGACTTGCATGACATACAAGGGAATGCTAAGAAGAAAAATTTTCAATAAGGTTAGCCTACCACCATTAGATAAAAAAACATTTCTCCAATCATTAATTTTGGATTTGATTTTATCAACCACCTCATCCATTTGAGTTTTCTTCCTCCTCTCCCTAAGAATATAACCCCAAGACATTTAATGGGAAGATGTGCTACATGGAAACCGGTGAAAGAGGTGGCCCAACTAGCAATATTATTGTTAACAGATTTCCCAAGGTACAAAGAGCACTTAGCTTTATTGAAAGATAAACTAAAAGTGTTCTAAAATTCTTCAAGCAACTGCATGATATGTTTAATAGAAGGCTTACTAGCATTGGAAAAAGAATAACATCATCAGCTTAGGAATAATAGCTAACCAGAATTTTATACTTATGAGAAAATTGTATCGTAGGGTGCTGTGTATTTAACCAATTTAATAACTGAGAGAAGTAATCAAAAGCTATAATGAAAAGTGTGAGGGAAAGTGGGTCTTACTACGTGATGCCTCTTTGTGCAGAAAAGAAACCTTATGCATGACCATTAACCAGAACACTAAATTTTTTATTATTAAGCCATCTTTTAAAAAGTAAAAAAAAATTTGATGAAAACCTTTAACTTGTAAAATGTTAAGAATGAAATCTCAGTTAATTGTGATAAAAGCCTTCTTTATATCAAGTTTAAGCAACATAGTGCCGCCCCTACATTTTTTTATCTAAATCCTCAATCTTTTTTAGAGCAAGAAGTATACTATCTCTAATATCTCTTCTTTTAACAAAATTAGATTGTTGAGGATAAATCATATTGTATAAGTGAGTTTGTAATCTACTCACAATCAGTTTGCTCAGGACTTTAGAGATAACAAAAGTAAGGGATATAGGCTTATAGTTATCCCAACTGATCTTATCATTTTTCTTGGGAATAAGCACCATCAAAGAAGATCTAAAGAATTTGCAAGGGTTTTCACCCAAAAAGAAAGTTTTAATAAAAAGGGTAATTTCTTTCTTAATAATATTCCAACAATGAACATATAAAGTAGAGGAGAAACTATCCATCCCTAGAGCTTTGTTGAGATTGATAGACTGAAAAGCAGTGAGAATCTCTTATTCCATAGAGACTCGAGTTAATGATAAAGCATTTACATAATCTCTTTCTCCGGCAAAGAGATCATGATCAACCTACTCCTCTTAAAGACTAAAAGAAAACAAATCCGTAAAATTTTGTACAACACAGTTACCAATATCATCAATATTAGTAAGAATATTTCTAGTGGAAAGTTTAATATTCATAATATTTTTTTATGTTTCTTCAGTGTTTAATAGTGGCTTAAAAATATTTAGTATTCTTTTCCCCTGCAGTGAAGTAGACATCATTAGCATTTTGTTGTAGCAAACCCTCCTCCAATGAGAATGCACCCAGAAGAGCTAAGTGAACTTAGCTACACATCCACCAAGCTAGGTGAACTAACAACATGGAATTCCAATTATTCCACAATTAGCTGGGCTTCCATAACTTTTGTGTGCACATTACCAAAAACCTGAAAATTCCATTTTATTAAATGAGTAGTTGTTTTCTTGTGCAAGCCAGAGGATAAACCAAGGGGTGTCAGCACCATCAAAACTCCACACCTGCTCAATAAGACTATGAAAAGTGTCATGAGTAGTCCAAATGTTTAGAAATTTAAACTAAGAGATGAGGGGTTTGAAATTAAAAGCAAAAGTAAGTAGGATGGGATTATGATCAGAGGATGCATAATTCAGATTTTGAACCCGTTAATATGATAACATTTTAGAAAATGATGATTGCCCAAAAAAATAATCAAGTCTCTGAAAAAGCAACCCCATTCTACTTGTAAATGGTGAAGCAATATAGCCCAAATCAAAAAGTCCTGAATAAGAAATATCATCACAAAAATTTGGGAATATAAACTAAAATGTAAATAAAAAAAATATGGGATTTGTTTTATAGGTTCTCTGTGGTAAGAGGAGTCTAAGAAAAACATAAGATGAGTTAAATAATTGATTTCATTATATTATGTAATTAAGGCCTTAAAACCCATAAAAAAATAAAAAAATAAAATATAATTAAAAAAAACATATAAATGGATTCACAATAAAGATAAAGATAATTTTAAGTTTCTGTAAAAATTTAAAATCAATTTGAAATATATTTCATATTAAAACTTATTTTTTTAGTAAACTCGGATTTTTATACTAACAAAATTATAATAAATAAAATATAATTAAGAAAATTATGAAAAGTGGTTTGGAGGGTTCCATGTGATAACACACACCTAAGAAAAAGAAAATTGATTGTAAAATAAGTAGTTCATTTTTGAACTAATTTTTAATCTAAAAATAATAAAAAACAATTAAAACAAACAAAAATATAAAAATGCACCAAAATGTCATAAATTGTTCTCTGATCACCTTAGATTTTTTTAAATATTTTTCTTAATTTTCTAAATAAATTTATGTATTTTTAAATACTTCAAATGTATTTTTTTTAATTTTGCATTCATATAATTACAATAAGTAAAATGAAAGATTAATTCTCTGAATTATCTAAACTCAGAGATACTAAAGAAAAATATGAAAAGTAATTATTGAAATAAATTATATTTTCTATTTAATTAATCATTAAAAGAAATCAACTATTATAATAATTAAAATATAATTAAAAAAATCAAGAAATTTGACTTAGGTGGGCATCTGACCTAAGTGTAAAACTCTATTAATCTTCCTAACGAAAGACAATTTTGTTTGATTGATTAAATGAATCAACATTAAAAAATTTTATTATTAAGTAAAAATATTTTTAAAAAATTAAATAAAAATAAAAAAATTATAATTTCCCCTTTCACATTTTTATTGACCCTTGAGTGGGGTACCATGAAAATTTTGAAGTCATTCGAATTCGATGTAATGGATTATGGAGTGGAAAGCCCTAGGGGAAAAATGGTAATTATTGGATTTTGATGCCCGAATTAAACTTTCAGTTGTTAAGTTAAATGATAAATGGTTAATATTAATCATAATGAACATCTTTAAATGATTGAAACATAAGGGTTAAGAGATTGAAACCAAATTATCACTTTTCTTTAACAAGGGTAAAAGAAATGTAATTATCCTAAATTATTGTGACTTGAAGGTTAACTTAATCAGATGATCCTAGGGTAGTTTGCATGTGCTAGGAAGAAAAAAAACTTACTTATTAGAAGCCCCTTAATTGGTGATTATGTGATAATCATGAGCTTTTAATGAGAATTAAATGCACTTAATTTAACATTTTGCTTATTGTAAATTTACCCCAAAGATTGGATTCAAGGGCTTACTAGTTAGCTAGGCTTGATTTAAATTTGTATAATAATGATTAAAAAAGAAGAACAAAATTAATCATGAATACTTTTAAACCACAACAAGCCCAGCTTTAATTGTAAGTTCAAGATCTTTAATGACTTGAAGTTGCATTAAGGGCACCCCCTTACATAAAACCTAAATAAAACAAAAAGTGAAAGTTTGAGTACCCTGCTCATGGGATAATTAAAATATTAAGGTTCATTGAGCACACAGGTAGATTAATCCACTGAATATAAATTTAACTTAGGATGATGAATTGAATAATTTAATAAGTTCAAATGAACTTGAAATGATTCAAGGGGTTTTAAAAATTAGTTAGGGTTTTTCACCTATAAATTTTATGATCCTTTGGATATTTTCAAGGACAATTGAACTTATTATTCCATTTTCAAGATAATCATCCATTAAACTTTTAAGGACCCAATAAGTTATGCTTCAGGACCTGATAATTTACTTAAATTGATAGAAATTCCTTACACAACTTATATTATATTAATTGACCTAAGGCTAAAGGATTTGAGTCTTTCTGACGACATTATTTTTGGGGGATCATTTTGTGGAAGCTGTCGATAGCTAGAATCCGAATCCTGTCGCTCGCTTCGGAGGAACATTTCTAATTTAGATATAAATATATTTAATTTTAGAAAAATATAAAATTAAAAATATCCCATATCATTCAAAGTTTAGATGAAATAGCATTACACCTCAAGCTATGTATCCACCTCGAAAGATAAACACATAACTTGATAGTGAAGCTCAATTAAATGAACTGAGAAACGTATGGCATCTATTTGGTTTGCGAAACCATTTTATTTATAAGCTGACAAGTTCCCTATTTAATATGAAAAATTAAATAAGGGTTTATATTAAGCTAGGTTCTTGAAAGTTTACTATAAATGCAAGCCCTTACAGTTAATTATATCTTAGATAACCGAAGTCACCGATAAAAACTCTCGATAAAAATCAGTGGACATTATCTTCAAAGATGTCAAAGGAATAGGACTTTCCACAGAGATCGGACAAGAAGATGTGAAAGGGGAATGACTCGAATTTGGAACATTTATTTTTGGAATCCAAAGGAAGAAGAACTAAGGGATGTCACAAATCCTGAGGAGAACGTCAGAAACTTCTTAAGCTGTCCTATGGTTTGGCTTCAATTTAAAGGAGAAATATTTAAATATTTCATCCTATCAATTTTATTAATTAGAGCTTACATTTGTGTGAAATAATCACACAAATATCCTTGAAGATATGAGGATTTAAGTCATGATGAATGATAACCTCGGAATCTAAAAACAGGTTAGGGCATGTATTGTATAGCAGAGTCACACAAAGGCCTAAATGTTTTTAGGCCTGCACTTTGGACAATCGAGCTAATCACGAGTAATGTACCACTCTGAAAAGTAATACACTACCTGATAAAAAGATTATTTAAATAAACTATAGAAATAAATGACTTCCCTTTGATCTATAAGTTTGCATGATGACCGACAGATTCCCCTATTTGATATGAGAGTCAAATAGGGTTTATTTTAAGTCTAAGTTCTTTTGAGTTCCCTATAAGGGCAAACCCCTATAGTTAATTACATCTTAAGTGAACGGATTGCTTAAAAAAACTCTCGATAAAAATCAAGAATCTTTTGTTTTCATGAATTCAAAAGGAAGGGTTTTCAACAAACATGATTGTGAAATTTCAAATAGGGATTGGTTTAAAGGTGAAAGATTTTCTTTTAAGAATCGAATGAAAAAGGTAAGAGAGATTAAGGGTTCTGAATAGGTTCTTGGTAATCCCCTAAACTATCCTAATGTTTGGCTTAATTTAGGATAATATTAATTTAAGTTAACTCTTACCAGTTTTTTTAATTATGGCTTAGATTTGTGTAATGATGATTTACACAAAAAGCCTAGAAAGATAAGAGGTTTTACGTCGAGTGACTACATTAGAATCCTAATATAAGTTAGGACATGCTGCATATTAGAACTATGCAGGAGCCTAACAAAAAGAGAGGTTTTATGTCATAAAAGATAGCCTCAGAATCCTATGGATTGTTATTTAAACTAGAGAAAGGTCTTGAACGAGCTGCCCACGAGGTCTACTTTAAGCTACTTGTTGTCGTGCCTTCAAGTTTTCAAGTATTCCGATATTATTATTAAAATTTTTATTTATTTCAATAATTTTATAGTGAATTAATTAAAGGATAATAAAGGTATAGTTCAAACCTAGTCTAAGGCTAAGTTCACTCAAGCTAAGTAATCTCCAGTGTTATGATTTCTAGGTCTCCCTAATCTAAACTACTTTTATTTCTTTATTATTTGTCCTTAAGACATGCATTCTATGTTTTATAAAAGTAGTAAAAGAACATGCATTGAGATACATAAAGCAATAAATAGAGCAAACAAAGAAATAAATTTTATTTAATTAGTGCCAACACATTAAGGATTTCTATGACTTCCTCGTCCCGGGTTGCGAGATGCCCTAGTTTACTTCGTCCGAAAGGTGGTTTTCCACAAGGATCAGAGGATTTTTGTC
Source organism: Phalaenopsis aphrodite (assembly GCA_003013225.1). Taxonomy (NCBI): domain Eukaryota; kingdom Viridiplantae; phylum Streptophyta; class Magnoliopsida; order Asparagales; family Orchidaceae; genus Phalaenopsis; species Phalaenopsis aphrodite. The sequence goes on from NEWO01000184.1 coordinate 381,623, forward strand.
AACATCCATAGAATGCATTGTCCAAGAAATCTTCATAAACTAGAACAAAAGGTGTTAAAGTTGCATCTTGTGATCTTCGTGATTAAGATTTAATTGATCCTTGAGTTACTTTATCAATTTTAGGGTTGAAATGTTTTAGTTTGTTTACATCTTGTTATCATGTTTTAAATTTTTTATTTTAGCTATTTTTGTTCACTTATTATTATTTATGTGAGGTTGATGACTTTGAAGCTGACTTAACCTCAAAGCCATGCTTTAAAGCCTTGCTGTGTTCAATTTAGTTTAAATTTATGTTTTAATGTGTTTTATGTGAATTTTACCCATCCCAATGTGTTTTATTTTATTTCTTAGTTGATGTTCAAGTTGAGGGGTTTAGGTTTAACTTAAGTTTAAGGTTATGCCTAAAATATTCTCTTATGTTCAACCTATGAGTGAGGTTCAAACCTAAGGTTTAGGGTAGGTTTAGTTTAAGACTAAGCTATAATTTAGGTTTGCTTTACCTAAAGATTAAAGTTAGATTAGGGTTACTAACCTACGGTTTAAGTTAACTAATCTTATTGGTTTAGGGTAAACTAACCTAAGGTTTAGGTTAACTAGCCTAAGTTTTAGGTTGACTAATCCTATCGGTTTAGAGTTAACTAACCTTAATGAAACAATGGTTTAGGTTTACTAACCTAAGGTTTGGGTTAACTAATATTATTGATTTAGTTTTAACTAATTTAAGGTTTAGGTTAACTAATCCTAATCGTTTAAGTTTAACTAACCCAAGGTTTAGGTTAACTAATCCTATTATTTTAGGGTTTACTAACCTATGGTTTAGGTTTACTAATCCTATTATTTTAGGGTTAACTAACCTTAACCAACCTATAGTTTAGGTTAACTAAACTTAGCTAATCCTATTGGTTTAGGTTTAACTTACCTAAGGTTTAGGTTAACTAATCCTATTAGTTTACGTTTAATTAACCTAACGTTTATGTTAACTAATCTTATTAGTTTACGTTTAACTAACCTAAGGTTTAGGTTAACTAATATTATTGGTTTATGGTTAAATAACCTAAGGTTTAGGTTAACTAATTCTATTAGTTTAAGGTTAACTAACCTAAGGTTTAGGTTAACTAATCATATTGGTTTATGTTTAACTAACCTAAGGTTTAGGTTAATTAATCTTATGGGTTTAGGTTTAACTAACCTAAGGTTTATGTTAACAAATCCTATTGGAACATATGGTTTTGGTTAACTAATTCTATTGGTTTAGGGATAACTAACATATGGTTTAGGATAACTAATCCTATTAGTTTAGGTTTAACTAACCTAAGGTTTAGGTTAATTAAATCTATTGGTTTAGGGTTAATTAACCTAAACTGGCTTAGCTAATCCTATGGATTTAAAGTTAACTAACTTAAGGTTTAGGTTAACTAATCCTATTGGTTTAGGTTTAACTAACCAAAGGCTTAGGTTAACTAATCCTATTCATTTAAGGTTAACTAACCTGAGGTTAGATTAACTAATCACATTGGTTCAGGGTTAACTAACCTAAGGTTTAGGTTAACTAAGCATATTGGTTTGGTGGCTAACTAATGTAACCCCGAAATTGGCAAACCAAGTATTGGGTTTAAATCGGGTTGACCTTTAGTGGATGAATTCAGATCAGTCCCACCAATGCTAGGAGACCGACAAGAAGTCTAAATTGCCTAGACTAGGTTTTGCTTGAGCTCGAGTTAGGCTAACCTAACCTAACTCAAACTTACTCCCCTAATTAGTGAATTATGATTATTAAAATGATTTTAAATATGTATTTAAGGTTTTCAAGATCTATTTAAAGTCAAAGAACAAAATCAAGGGAGATTTGGAAATTCCACATTTCATATTTTTCTTAATTCTTTAAAATGAGCCATTTCACTAAAAAAAGAAATTTCTCTACAGAGGAGTCAAAATTACTTGAAAAAATTAGAGAAAATTTTTTCCCAAGACACTTAATATCTCTGTCAAAATTCATATTTTTCACATTTATATTTTAATTTTTATTATTTAAATATTCCAAAACTTAAGGAATTAATTTAGAAATATTTCCTTGATGAAAAATCATGATTTTAAATTTGAAAAATTCTTCTCATTTTCTTGAGTTCATAGCATCTTTCGATTTATTTTTTCGAGTTTTCTACAAAAATTATGCAATTTTGATATTTAGTTATAATTTCTTGAATAAAATAAAAACAAAGAAAATTGCTACAGTATCTCCTCCTCGCTGACGTGATGTCGGAACCCGCGACTCATGCATGGAGGAGAACCGATGGCCAAAACTTCTCGTATTCCGTTCTCTGCCTAATCTCAACCAAATTTGGCATTCTTGGGCTCATTTTTTCAAATCAAAGAGTAGATCACATCTATATAGATACTTGTGTGTTTTGTGATCTATTTTTTAATATGGATAGTTTGGGATTATCATTTTGATTTAATACATATACTTGAGCCTAAGAGGTTTGCCCTCAATTAGCTTTGAATAAGTAGGCTTCCTTGAGCTTATCCAAGTCCTTGTGGTGTTGATTTGACGTCATTCTTGCACCGGCTTGGAAGTTTGTCGGAGTTGGCTCAGCTTTACTTGGTGGAGGTGCTAATGGCTGGGAGGAATATGAAAAATGGTTGGCTTTGTCTCCTAAAGACCTAAAGAGCCTAATATAACAATTTGGACGAGTTTTGAAAAAGTTTTTTGTGCAAAATCACAAGGTGACCGTGACCTTCAAATGAATTTTTCAGTGGTGGCGCTGGTTTCTGACAGCTGTGTTGGTGTATTTTTGTTCCTCTGGTCAAGGAACACAACTTGCTCAAAGGTGCATGTGGGTTTGATGGCTTTATGGAAAGCTGGGTCTCTCTTCTCTCTTTCTCCTCTATTTTTTAAGCTTTTCATGGGCATGGGGGAGGAGAGCTGATCTGTAAAGGGGACTGAGATGGAAGGATTTGGTTGGCTTAAGGTATAGGTGAAGCTAGAAGGTAGCGAAGGATAGGGTAGGCTAAGACTTGGCTCCATGTAGCTAGCATGTCCAATCAAATTTAAGTGGTGGATCTCTCCCCATACCTCCTTTGATTAAGCTTGGTTTACGTTAATGTTTTTTGAGATTTAGACATGGTATAAGGGTCAAACATCTCCCGTAGGTTGTGGAGGAAAGGCGTGGGCTAGCATGGTGGTGACACCTCAAAAATATCATAATTATGTGGGCTAGAAGACAAAAATATGGAAGCAGGGGTAAGGTCAAAGATGACTTAAAAAGATGACCCATGCTTAAACTTAAAGATGATGTTTTCAATGGTTGAGTTTCTCCTTACTTTGTTGAAGAAGTAGACTACAAAATATAACCCAAAGGGTAGCCGAAATGCATGAATTTGGGTTCAAGATGTGCATGGGTAGTGAAGTGTACATGGTCACATGTATGAAATGAAAAATCCATGAAAATTATGTCAAATGGATTGATGTTTTGAATGTAAGTATTCATTAAGATTTATTTCATGATTTACAAATGTTGGGGAACAATTCCAAATTAATTTGGTGGGAAAGTATGAGTGAATTATGTGGCATATGTCAATTTGAACCCTTTAGGCATCAAGAAGCCAATGTAGAGCAAATGCCAATCAAAATGTTTGAAAATTTAGATGAGATTGTTGATGAAGATGGGAAGCATAATGGGGATGAACTTAATATGATTTTGTCCTTTATTATATGCACTTGTAAGGGAATAATTTTAAAATGGGCCATATAATCAAAATTGGGGCTTTCGGCTTGGACTGAAATAAGGATCACAATGTGGGTCAAGTGAGCTTGAATTTGGTTTAAATTGATCTTAAGAATTATGAATTTGAGCTTAGAAATGAAATTAGGGAAAATTGAGGCCAAATTGATGGACATTTGGGGTAAATTAGAGGGATTGGGCCTTAAGGGTCAATTTCGTGATTTTGGTCAAATAGGTCAAATTGGTTAAATTGAGTCAAATTGGAGTGAGTGGAGTGCTCCACATTGGTTTTGGGAACATTCAGGAGGACTTTGGAATGTTTGGGAATTTTATTGGAATAATTGGAAATTTTGGGCTAGGAGGGGCATTTTGGTAACTTTGGTCAACTTTGGTCAGAGCTGTCAAAAGGTTGATTTAAGGGCTCGAGGCAGTTCAAAAAAAATTTGGTGTCAAACGACAGTGTTTGGGGTCATTTTTTATCAACATTGAAGGTTTTATTATCTCCAAAGCATTTTTAAGTATTATTTATTTTGGTGTCAAAGAGCCAAAATGTTGTCCAGAAGTATGATAATATTATAGTCAAAATTATCAGAAAGACATAAGGAATTATTTGGTGTGATTTTTAGGACTTATTGATGATTCTAGGAAATTTTGGGAAATTGGGTATTTTAGGGGTCTAGGAGTATTTCGGTAATTTTTGGGAAAATTTGGTATTTTTGTAACTTTTGGGTTTCAAATGGTCTATATTATCAAATGGTTTGAAGTGGATTTTGTGATTCAATGGTAGTTTTAAGGAATTTTGATGAATTGAAATATTTAGGTGGGGTATTTTAGGGGAAACTGAGTTCCAATATTTTTAGTCAGCCCCATTGGTGTAATAATTACAACATTGTGATATGAAAATTAAATTTTTATGATGATCATGATGATTATGAAAGATGATGCAATGTAATGTAGTCCAAAAAGGTGTAGAACAGTGCAGAGCTAGATCCTAGTGGTCCATAGGTCATTCCTATGGTCCATAGGTAATATAGGAATTCTCATCAGGGTTCCCTTATGCAATCTCTAATCTTTGTATTAAAGATTATTGATCATATATAGAATCAACATAAAGAATAGAGATTTGGTTGAAATGTCTAAGGAGATGGTGGGTACCATTTCTATTATGTTAAGATATTCATTAGGAAAGTCTAAGGCTAGATCCTAGTTACTAAACAAAAGACCCAAAACCCTCACCCAAAAGTGAGGTCAACAGCGGACAACCTCAAAATCTTATGGCTTGTTGTTTAATTTCTAAAGAATGGTTTAACTAGTGTAGACATGTTTTGCTATTAAGGATGGTTGTGCCACCCACAATGCTAGCTTCAAGCTCATCGTCTTGGCGAGTTTAAGTTTTCTAATGTGTCAAGTCATAATGTCAAATCAAATGTTTCCTAAGGTTATGGTTATTTAAATATTATGGGGAATGTTAAAGTTGGTTAGAGTGACACCGGTTAGGATCCTACGGTTCCCTCGTTCCGTCACCACTATTTTCTTTTGGATTCACTTAGTCTAACTGAATTTACTAAACTCAAATTAATGAGTTCCATACTTTCATTATGCCGTGGGAAATCTCTTTAGAAATCATAGATTACCTCCTCTGAGGGATTCTGATTATCAGATAGATATATTTTAATTTAGTTGCAATTTTTGTTTTGTTTTGTTTGTGATAAATTTTAAGTTGTCTTATATTTTGACTGTTGTGGAGGAGAATTTTATCTTGCTTAATTTTTTTTTAGTTTTTTTTTGTTTCAGTTTTGTGGCTATCCTAAAAGTTTCAGTTTTGAGATGCAATGTGACTTTAAGCATTGAAGCAAGAAACAGGAGATACAAAAAAGTAAATGCAATAACTTAAAAGCATAATTGTTGATTCTTTTCGGTCCTTCATCTGAAAGGTTAGCTTTGGCAATATGTATATAATTCTTAAGGACATTAAATTGCAGGAGTAGATGAAAGTATAGCTACCAAACCCCAAGTTATGACCTTATTCATTCTCGGAAGATCTTAGTGGATGATTTTAGAACAAAATATAGCAAGTTCAATTTGCCCTTTAAGATATTCAAGAGATTCCCAAGTGGTTGAAGCATGACCCTGAATCACTTTGACGATTTCTTGAAATAATTTGAGTTCATTTTGAACTTATCATATCATTTTATTAATCATCCAAGGTTAAACTAAGGTTATCCTATTGCTTAATGGAACTTGATGTTTTATTTATCCTGATGCTAGGACTCTCAATTAATCAATTGATATTTCATTTAAGAGTTATGTTGGTGTAAGCCGCTAAAGAAAATTTAAGTAAGTAAAGGTTTTGGTACTGAAAGTTGAAATCGAACTTAGGTTAGAGAAACATTTTGACAAAGTTTCATGATTTTTTTAAATTAAATATTTAATTTAATTATTTATTGATTTTTTATAATTTAATTTGAATTTAAAGATGTTTTATTTACAAAAATTATTTTTTATTTTTTATTAAACCTTGCTAAGCCCAGGGAACTCAGAGAACAAATTTTGTATTTTTATAATTTTTAATTTCTTTATTATAATTACTTTAATGAGAAAAAAAGAAAAATTCATTTTAAGCTTTTAAAAATTTATTTTTAACTTATAAAAATTCGGAAAAATATCTTAATGACTTCTAAGTAATCACGGAACAATTATGCACATTTTAAAATATTTTGTTATTTTTAGGATTTTTAATTATTTTAAATTCAAAATAAAGCAAAAAAAATCAAATATTTTCTCAAAAATAAAGTTTATTTTTCTTAAGTGCCCATGATCACAAGGAACTCAAAAAAATACTTTTCATAATTTTAACAAATGTATTTAATTTAATATAATTATTTTTATACAAAAATACAAGATTTCTTAGAAAACCAACTATAATGCTTAGACTTAGTCAAATATTTTTTAAGTTTTTACAATGAGTAAACATGAATTTTATACACAGTGTGGAATTGATTTTGTCAATTTTTTTTTAGTATTTAATTTACATAAATTAAAGCAAGATATATACATTTAATTAACTATAGAAATGCACAAAATAATTCAAATTATCACGTCATTTTTCTTAAGCTTCTCTGTCCATAGGAAACCTACTAAAATTATTCTCATAATTTTCTAAGTGGTATTTTTAATTTATATAAATAAAATAAGTCACAATAGCTATCCTAGCTTGAAAATTAGGGTTAGAAGCATAGATATGTCCTCTGACCTTGAGAAAATCAGAGAACATCCCCTTTGTCACAAGGAAAGAACCCCAAAAGTTTAAATCCACGGTGAACAATGCTTGACCATAATGAAATAAAATGTTCTATAGAGTATTTAATTCATTAAAAATCAGAGAGTTAATAATTAATTTTTATTTTAGTCCAAATTATTCTCCTCTATTAACTGACCAAGAGGGAATTTTTTTTAATGATTTTTCTACAGAAAGATATGGATTTTTGAAGTTCAGGTATTTAAATAAATAAAATAAATCTGGATTTTTCTATTTAAACGCGCGACACCGCCTCAACCTACGATGGCTCTAAAGAGCCACATGGTGCTCTGAAATTCGACGGCGCCAAACACCTCAGTGCTTTGTAAGCCCGCATATCATCTCTTCATCTGACTCGATCACGACCATCTATTGAATAAATGCATGATTGAACTGCATCCATTCATCATCCCCAAATGAGCTAACCCGAGAACCGTTCAGACTAAAACCTTAAGATCTTCATCTAAACTAAGCAAAATTGCATGGGGTTTGCTCCTAAACCTTCATCTACTCATGAAGAGCATATCTATATAACTTATATAGCATGAAATACTCCAAATACATATGGTGAATCTAAATAGGCTCGGATTAGGTTTGAGGTTCAATACCTTTGTCTGAGAGGGGATGCCACAATCAGGTGGCTGTGGTAGCTTCAATTATATCTAACTAACCTCCAGATGATGTTCTAGGCCCTAGTAAAATGTCTAGGTATGATTTAATCAAGCTCAATTTCAGGTGTTCGTCTAGAGCTAGGTTAGGCTCTCTGTGATGGGTCTTTTGTGGGGAATCAGCTTCTATCACTCAGGGGATGGTGTGTGCACAGTTAATTAGAGTTTGGTTCACTCTGGAGTTGTGGATAAATTTTTCCTGGTTTTGGTGCAAATTTTAGTAAAATAATTTGCTCTATAGAGTGGCTATGGGTGGCTGAGGGCATGGGGATTACACTTAGGAAGGTTTGAAGAAGCTTTGGTAAGACTTTGGCAAAGTTTCCTTGAGGTTTCAAGAACTCTCTTTTTTGGCCTTGGAGAGCTCCATTTATAGCCATGTCTGTCTGGTGGAGTTCAGGGCTGTGAATTGGGTGCTAAAGCATGCTGAGGTGGAGGGAAGAAAGGCTCTAGTGACTAATGAGAGTGAGCCAAGTCAGGGAGGTTTAATTTTGGGTTTTGGCCATTTGGGAGTCCCTTGAGCTAGCTATTTTTGGCAGCAGAGGAGGTGGTTGGCCAGGGTCTGGTCACCTCTGAGGTCAGGTAGGTTAGGGGGTGCTTAATTATGATTAATTTTGAAGTTTAAGCAATGATGGAGAAGTAATTTCAAGTTTAGGATAAAAATGGGTAAAATCCCTTAAATCAATGGACAATTGGTCTATATCTCTTCTAGGGTGGATTGGATGAGTCTAGCTTGGCCACTAGGCTCCATTTGGTGGTTGTGGTATCATTTCATTGGTCACTTAGGCATGGCTTAATCATTTTTTGTGCATGGGTTAAATTTGGGTTGAAATATCTTAAACTTGGGTACTTGGAGGTTCAATTTGAATGATTTTGGGCGTTTGGTCAATTTGGGGATGTTGGGTTAGACCTGGGTTTAGGTTGGGCTAGAGTTGGGCTAAGTCCAAAGTAAGAGTTCAAAATGGTCTAGGGGAATATCATGAAGAGTTTTCAACATCAATTGGGTGCCAATTTTGGGGTTTGGTCATTAAAATTGGTGGAATTTTGGCACATGGCTAAATTGGGGCAAATTTGGGAACTTTGGATTTGGGTTGCAATTGAGTGCAATTGAAGCTTGAAAAAAGTCAATTAAGGGCTTAATTTGGTTTGTGGATATTTTTCAAAAAGTTTATGATGCAGAATTTGGGCAATTGGAAGGACTTGGGGGTTCAATTGAGTGGGATTATGGTTTTTGGCCAAATTGGGTCTTTTTGATTTGGGTTGAAATTGGACTCAAATGTGGGTCAATTGGACTTGGACTTTTTTTGAATTGAGTTTGATCATGATGAATTTAAATTTAGAATTCCAATTGGAGAATATAAGGATAAAATTGATGGACATTTGGGGTGAATTTGGGGAAATTAGGCCTTTAAGGACAATTTAGGGCTTTTAGTCAAAATGAGTCAAATTGGTCAATTTGGGTTTTATTAAAGATTTCAAATTGTTTTTGGGTACATTTGAAGTGATTTTGAGGGTTTTGGGAAAGATTGGGCTACCAAGGGTATTTTTGTAATTTTGGAAAATTTGGGGGTATTTTGGTAATTTTGCAAATTTGGGAAGTGGGTAATTTGGTTAGTTTTAAATGGTTTGAAATGATTTTTAAAAAAAAATTTGGGTTTTTTGGGTAATTTTGGTTAAATTTGGGGTTTCGGGGTGTTTTGGTAAATTGGATAGATTTGGGAGGTAAAATGCTAAGTTTGGTTTTTTGGTGAAATTTAGGCGTCAACCACCCTATTTGAGCTATGGACCAATAAAATCTTTTACTTTGGGTCCTTCATGTAATGGTCTTAGCTAGCACCAGCTTAAGGCTAGTGAGTCTAGGGGACCATCTACATGAGTATCCCAAAGGATTAAGGGGTCAAAGTTAGGTGGGCTTAGGCTTAAGCTAGTGAGAGGAAGTTTAATGTGCAAGTGCGTGACAGAGTATGAACCAGCTCAAGACCAACACCCAGGGTCAACCCTAAGGTGAAATAGTCCAATGGGGACTCCCCTTAAGCTCCCCCATATTTACCACACCTACCAAGTGCTAGAGGTCAGGACCAATATGTGGAACTTCAACATGAGAGAGGAGTTTAGAGTTTTTAATGGTGAGAGTTCCTTTTCTAGTCCTCTAGGAATAGTCATCAGGAAAGTCCTATGGCTGGACCCTAGGTTACTAACAATGAAACTATACCTCAACCAAAAGTGAGGTCAATAAATGGACCCCCAATAGGTGTAGTGTGTCGGACAAGCACATCGCACGTATTGGCATTGACCGATGAGATAAACAAAACCAACACCAAATTCTAAGTCAACAGACCTAGAATGAAGTGCAAAATTGAATATATCAAAGAAAGTTTTGATTTCAATTTAAAATTTTAAAGGGGTGAAATTATGTGCGAGGAAACTGGATTGAGTGCAAAACACAAGCACAAAAAATGGAATAGGGCGTCATAGTGTATCCCAAATGAAAGGATAGGAATAAGACATTTAAGGCTACCATGATGGTTAAGGATGAGAATAAGACGTCTAAGACTAACTTAAAAGTGTAGATGGGAATAGGACATCTAAGTATACCTCAAAAAAAGGATCAAAATTTGAGTAGTGTCCTTGAAAGGCGGGAATTAGAATTTAATTACAGATGCTAAGAAGGGAATTATAATTTAGGTATCAATTCCAGTAAGAGGATCAATTGCCTCAGTCCATTTAAGGTGCTCTTAAACCAATCTCAAAGATATTGAGAATAAGATTCCTTACTCCATTTAAGGTGGTCTTAAACATATCTCGAAGAAGGGAATCAGAATTTAGGTACCGACTCCCAGATGGGAATTAAAATTTAGGTATTAACCCCAAAAAGGGAATTAAATGCCTTCATTTAAAGTGGTCTTAAACCGATCTTAAAAATATTGAGAATAGGACGCCTTACTTCATTTAAGGTGTTTTTAAACCTATCTTGAAGAATGGATCAAAATATAGGTACTGACCCCAAGATGGGAATTGAAATTTAGATATCAATCCCAAAAAAGAATCTGATGCCTTACTCCATTTAAGGTGGCCTTAAACCGATCTCAAAAGAAAGGATCAAATTTTAGGTACTAACCACGATATGGGACCTAAAATTAGGTATCAACCACAAAAAGAGAACTGATGCCTTACTCAATTTAAGGTGGTCTTAAACCGATCTCGAAACGAAGGGATCAGAATTTAGGCACTAACCTCAAGATGGTAATTAAAATTTAGGTATCAATCCAAGAAATAGAATCAGATGCATTATTCAATTTAAGGTAGCCGTAAATTGAACTCAAAGGATGAAAATAGGATGCCTTACACCATTTAAGGTGGTCTTAATATTATCTCAAATAAATTGGGTAGAGAATCAAATGTATAATTCCATTTAAGGTGGTCTTAAATCGATCTCAAAAAATTAGGTGGTCTTAAACCGATCTCAAAAGATGAGAATAGGATGCCTTACTCCATTTAAGGTGGCTTTGAACCTATCTCAAAGATTTGTGCCACGTTAGGGAGGAAAGCTCTGGGACACATATCCGACCAATATGGTAACAAGGGAAATATCTGCAACGTTTGGGGAGGGGGGAAGCGCTGGGACTCGCATCCAACCCAAGAGGTAGCAGAAAAATATATCTAAACCTCGTTATTGACCTCAAGAACAATATGAAAATATTGTAGAGAATTTGTGGTGTTAATCACATAGATATGTGTCATGTGAAGATTGGCATTGGTGGAGAAAAAATTGTAAGATTTAGTGCAAAGTGTGAAACTTCACGAAGAATGTGAGGAAATTGGTGCAGATGAGGATAGTAGTACTATGCAAGCCAAGAGTAAGAAACCTCAAACTCGAGAGAAACAAACTCAATAAATCTTATCATTTTATTTTCTTATTGTCTTTATCACATTTAGTTATCAAAATATGTTTTTTTTAATTTTCGTTGGTTGATTTTTTCTCAAAAGGATATTTTATTTAAATTTTGTTATCATTGAATTTTTTATTGTTTTTTTCTTTATTAATTATAATTTAGAACCAACGTATGCTTCTGGGGCTTTTTATCCATCATAGAAAAGGGTAATTTGACAATTATGTTGAAATCTGAGTGAAATTTCATTAATCTGCTTCAAACAGGTGTTACAAACTGAATACATGTTGAAAGCATCAAAAGAGACAATCATGTTGAATACATCTGATACATCATATTGTGAGTACATATCTTATATGCTGCTTTAACGAAGTACAAAAGGTGACAAAAACTGTCTATATGACCTTTAGGGGATGAGCTCCTGATCAACCTGACCTACTTAGCCACGCTCCCACCTAAGAATTTCTTTTTGCGTGTACTTAGAAGTACAACTATCACATAGCTCATATGGGTGTAGCTCCTCAAATTCTATATCAGGTCGGAATCCATATGGTATTTTTTGTCATCCATCCTTCTGAGTGTAATGGAAACTTTGCAACGTCGTACTCCTAGAATACAGTGCTTGGTGAGGTCTTTTCCATTTCCTTTTAAAATTAGTACCGAACCCACCAACAGCAGAATTGCAATTGATCCTCTGAACTCACTGGGTCTGACAAAGTTAATTTTTTTCCTAAACAAAATGTCGCTTTGACTCATGAATGAGACCATACAGAAAGGTCTGACAAAATCATGGTGATCTATATGTGGGGAAGTACCATCTCCATCTTTATTCATGTTGATGAGACAACTGTTTGGAAAGGATTCCATTGATAGCACGCTCAATCTGACCATCCCTTTTTATCATCCACATTTTTGTGGGAGGCAATGGATCCACCTCGTTGTGTCTTAAGATCCCCGAGGGGTTCTGATCCCAAAACTGCTTATATGAACCAGTATAACAAAAATTTTGATTATAATTTCCACTTAGATTTTCTTACTTTGTAACGATACCAAAAACATGAACTTGAAGAAAAATAAGAATTTAACTTTTAATTTATAAATATTGAGATACTATGCAAGTATATGTATCGTTATCAAGTAATATAAGGCTTTTTTATTAAGATAGAAATATCGAACCCACATGGAAGATATGCAATATGCACTTTTTGGAAAACTTTCTATTTTTAGAAAGACAATTATTTAAACTAAAGACATTTTCACAACAAAAAAGTTTAAATATTTTTGGTAATTTTAATATTCTGATAAAACAAAACAAACTTAAAAAGATAACTTGAGTTTTTGAAGAAGAAAAGCACTAAATATGAAAAAATCTTTCTCCTCAACATGATAGTAATAAGCATAGGAATATGTTGTGGAAGTATGCATATTTTGTTGTGAAAAATAGGAGAAATAATATTCTTTACCCTTGCTAGAGATGCTATAAAGAACATTGGCTAATTGAAAGATTAAATAGTTCTGAAGACCGGCTAGGCAAGGAAGATACTAGCTCTCACTCTAGAGTTTCCTCGATTCCCTCTACCTGGGGGCTAACGTCTCATATCAGAACCTAAAATAATTAACCAAGCTTTAACCTGTCACTTTAAATTCCTCTAACTCTACACCCTTCAATAAATATTTCTCTATTTATTTGCACTCAATCATATGAACCACATTCTCATTCATACAACCTCATGTGATTCTTTCCAATTATTAACTGAGACAATACCAGTCGAGTTCTTAAATGTTCTCACAACAAATTTAACATCTGGATTGGCCAGATCAAGAAGTAAATGAAGTTCATGGATTTAAATCATCACAACTTCTTCCAACATTAAAGATCAATACTCTCCACAACTTCCATCCAACACTTAATTACATATCATTTTAAGAAGAAATATAAAGAAAACTACTCAGAATCCTTGGAGAAAATAAAACCACAGTTTAGTTTAAAAGTAGAAATCATTACCAAACAAACAACAAGTCTCAATTAAAACAAAAAGTATTCTAAAAAAAAAGATAAAAACTTATCTTAAGTCCTCCACAAAACTCTTAAAGTTCCTTTGAATCTCTTCTCTATTACAACACTCTTAATATCAAAATAAAAAGGATAAATATGTGATGCTTGAAAATCTCTCCATTTAACTCCCCAATTTTAGAACATTCAAAACTTTCCCAGTACTTTCAGGACCCCTTTCAAAGTCTCAATCTTTCTTCTTTTATAATTCTCTAAAAGGTACCTTGGTATCTCTTCAAAATGTGTCTTGATTTGATGTATTTCCCAAAGAGATGCATTCTTTTGCATTAATTTTCATGCACGGTGGTTGTAACCACCTATTAAGCCAATTTTTGCCTAAAAAACCTCTTAAAAATTTGCAAAAAAAGAATTTACTCATCTAATAACTGCCACTGACGCTTAAGCGCAGGGCCTCTCAAGCTTAGGCTCGACCTTCTCTATTTAACATGTGCGTAAGCGCCGGATCTTGTGTTTAAGCACCAAAACACTTTTGCCCAATTTATCACCTATTTGCTCTAAATCTCATCTTTTCTCACTCCTTTAAGCATTTTTCACCTTGTTACCTGTCCCTGAAAGAAAAACACAAAAGTACCAGCCATTAAAGTGCAATATTTCAAAAATAGGTATAAAAATGTGTCTAAAAACACTATATATTTTAGGCGTATCAAAATCACCCAAACTTAAAATGTTACTTGTCCTCAAGAGGTAGAAGAAAAATATATCCAACCCTGTTTGAATATATGTTGAAATATGAGGGGGGAAGTGGTAGAACTCACATCCAACCCAAGAGGTAGCAGGAAAATATATCTAAACCTCGGTATTGACCTCAAGAACAATATGAAAATAGTGTAGAGAATTTGTGGTGTTAATCTCATAGATATGTGGCATGTGAAGATTGGCATTGCTGGAGAAAAATTTGTTAGATTTCATGCAGAGTGTGAAACTCCACAAAGAATGTGAGGAAATTGGTACAGATAATGATAATCATACTGTGCAAGCCAAGAGTATGAAACCTCAAACATGAGAGAAACAAACTTAAAAAATCTTATCATTTTATTTTCTTATTGCCTTTATCACATTTATTTATCAAAATATGCTTTTTTATAATTTTCGTTGGTTGATTTTTTTCAAAAAGATATTTTATTTAGATTTTGTTATCTTTGAATTTTTTTATTATTTTGTTCTTTGTTCATTATAATTTAGAACCAACGAATGCTTCTAGGGCTTTTTATCCATCACACAAAAGGGTAATTTGACAAATATGTTGAAATCTGAAGGAAATTTCGTTAATCTGCTTCAAACAGGTGTTACAGACTGAATACATATTGCTTGCATCAAAATAGACAATCATGTTGAATACATCTAAAACATCATATTGTGAGTACATATCTTATATGCTGCTCCGACGCAGTACAAAGGGTGACAAAAACTATCTATATGACCTTTGTGGGATGAGCTCCTGATCAAGCTGACCTACTAAGCCACGCTCCAAGACAAAAATTTATTTTTGCATGTACTTAGAATTAGAACCATCTCATAGCTCGTATGGCAGTAGCTCCTCCAATTCTAGATCGTATCGGAATCCACATGGTATCCTTTGTCATTCATCCTTCTGAGTGTAAAGGAAACTTTGTGACGTCGTACTCCTAGAATATAGTGATCGGAGAGGTCTTCTTCATTTCCTTTTAAAATTAGTACCAAACCCACCAACAACGGAATTGGAATTCATCCTCTAAACTCACTGGGTCTAACAACATTGATTTTTTCCCAAACAAAATGTTGCTTTTACTCATGAATGAGACCATACAGAAAGGTCTGACAAAATCATGGTGATCTATATGTGGGGAAGTACCATCTCCCTCTTCATTCAAGTTGATGATACAACTATTTGGAATGCTTCTGACTGATAGCATGCTCAATCTAACCATCCTTTTTTATCATCCACTTTATTGTGGGAGGCCATGGATCCACCTTGTTGTGTCTTAAGATCCCCGAGGGGTTTTGATCCCAAAATTGCTTATATGAACCAGTATAACAATAATTCTGATTATAATTTGCTTATATTTTTTTAAGAATTTAATTTTTAATTTATATATATTGAGATACTATGCAAGTATAAGTTTTGTTATCAAGTAATATAAGGCTTTTTGATTAAGACCTGAATATCGAACCCATAGGGAATGTATGCAATATGCACTTTTTGGAAAACTTTCTATTTTTAGAAAGACAATTGTTTAAACTAAAGATGTTTTCACATTAAAAAAAGATTAAATATTTTTTGTAATTTTAATATTTTGATAGAACATAACAAACTTAAAAGATAACTTGAGTTTTTGTAGAAGAAAAACACTAAATATGAAAACATCTTTCTTGTTATCACGAATTAGTAAGAAGTATAGGAATTTGTTCTGGAAGTATGCATATTGTGTTGTTCCAAATAGGAGAAATAATATTCCTTACCCTTACTAGAGATGCTATAAAGAACATTGGCTAATTTAAAGTTTGAATAGTTCTGAAGACCAACTAGGCATGAAAGATACTAGCTCTCACTCTAGAGTTACCTCGATTCCCTTTACCTGGCGGCTAACATTTCGTATCAGAACATAAAATAATAAACTAAGCTTCAACATATCACTTTAAAGTTCTCTAACTCTACACCTTTCGATGAATATTTCTCTATTTATTTGCACTCAATCATATGAACCACATTCTCATTCATACAACCACATGTGATTCTTTCCAATTGTTAACTGAGACAACACCAGCTGAGTTCTTAAATGTTCTCACAACAAATTTAACATCTGGATTGGCCAAATTAAGAAGTAAATGAAGTACATGGATTTAAATGATCGCAACTTCTTCCAACATTAAAGATCAATATTGTTCACAACTTTCATCCAACGCTTATTTACTTATCATTTTAAGAAGAAAGATAAAAAAACTACTCATAATCAATGGAGAAAACAAAACAAAGCTTTAGTTTAAAAGTATAAGTCATTATCAAACAAACAATAAGTCTCAACAACAACCAAAAGTAGTCTAAAACAAAGATAAAAACTTATCTTAAGTCCTCCACCAAACTCTTGAAGTTCCTTTGAATCTCTTCTCTATTACAACACTCTCAATATAAAACTATAATAAAAAGATAAATATGTGGTGCCTGAAAATCTCTCCTACTAACTCCCCAATTTTAGAACTTTCAAGACTTTCCTAGTACTTTTAAGACCCCTTTGAATGTCTCAATCTTCCTTCTTCTATAATTCTTTAGAAGGTACCTTAGTATCTCTTCAAAATGCGTCTCGATTAGATGTATTTCCCCAAGAGATGCATTCTTTCGCATTAATTTTTATCCATGGTGCTTCTAACCACCTATTAAGCCAATATGTGTCTCAAAAACCTCATCAAAATTTACAAAAGCTGAATTTACTTATCCAATAACTGCCACTCGTGCTTAAGAGCAGGGCCTCTGGTGCTTAGGCGCAGCCTTCTCTGTTTATCCAGCGCTTAAGCACCGAATCTGGTGCTTAGGCGCCAAAACACTTTTGCCCAATTTTTCACCTACTTGCTCCAAATTTGATTATTTTTCACTCCTTTAAGCATTTTCACCTTTTTATTCGTACCTGAAGGAAAAAACACAAAAATACCATCCATTAAAGTGCAATATTTCAAAAATAGGTGTAAAAATGTGTCTAAAAACTCTCTATATTTTAGGTGTATCAAAATCACCCAAACTTAAAATGTTACTTTTCCTCTAGATGTAGCAGGAAAATATATCCAACCCGGTTTGAATATATGTTGAGATCTGTGGGGGGGACGCGCTATGACTCACATCCAACCCAAGAGGTAGCAGGAAAATATATCTGAACCTCGGTATTGACCTCGAGAACAATATGAAAATAGTGTAGAGAATTTGTGGTGTTAAACTCATAGATATGAGGCATGTGAAGATTGGCATTGGTGGAGAAAATTTTGTAAGATTTTGTGTAAGGTGTGAAACTCCACAAAGAATGTGAGGAAATTGGTGCAGATAAGGATAGTCGTAATGTGCAAGCCAAGAGTAAGAAACCTCAAACTCGAGAGAAACAAACTCAAAAGATCTTATCATTTTATTTTCTAGTTGTATTTATCACATTTAATTATCAAAATATGTTTTTTTTATTTTTGTTGGTTGATTTTTTTTCAAAAGGATATTTTATTTAAATTTTGTAATCATTAATTTTTTTATTATTTTGTTCTTTGTTCATTATAATTTTGAACCAACGTATGCTTATGGGGCGTTTTATCCATCACACAAAAGGGTAATTTGACAAATTTGTTGAAATCTGAAGGAAATTTCATTATTCTGCTTCAAACAGGTGTTACAGACTGAATACATACTGAAAGCATCAGAAGAGACAATCATGCTGAATACATCTGAAACATCATATTGTGAGTACATATCTTATATGCTGCTCTGATGTAGTACAAAAGGTGATAAAAACTGTTTATATGTCATTTGGGGGACGAGCTCGTGATCAAGCTGACCTACTAAGCAGCGCTCCAGGACAAGAATTTTTTTTTGCTGATACTTAGAAGTACAACCATCTCAAAGCTAGTATGGTTGTAGCTCCTCCAATTCTAGATACGGTCGGAATCCAAATGTTATATTTTTGTCGTCCATCCTTCTGAGTGTAATGGAAACTTTAAGACGTCGTACTCCTAGAATACAATGCTCGACGAGGTCTTCTCGATTTCCTTTTAAAATTAGTATTGAACCAACCGACAACAAAATTTCAATTAATCCTCTGAACTCATTGGGTCCGATAACGTTGATTTTTTTCCCAAAAAATGTCGCTTTTACTCATGCATGAGACCGTACAGAAATGTTTCACAAAACAATGGTGATCTATATATGGGGAAGTACCATATCCCTCTTCATTCATGTTGATGATACAACTGTTTGGAATGCATTCCACTGATAGCACGCTCAACTGACCATCCTTTTTTATCATCCACTTTATTGTGGGAGGCAATGGATCCACCTCGTTGTGTCTTAAGATCTCTTAGGAGTTTTGATCCTGAAACTGCTTATATGAACAAGTATAACAATAATTCTGATTATATTTTTCACTTATATTTTCTTCTTTCATAATAAGACCAAAAACTTGATCTTGAAGAAAAATAAGAATTTTACTTTTAATTTATATATATTGAGATACTACGTAAGTATACGTATCATTATCAAGTAATATAAGACTTTTTGATTAAGACCTGAATATCGAACCCATAGGGAAGATATGCATTATGCACGTTTTGGAAAACTTTCTAATTTTAGAAAAGCAATTATTTAAACTAAAGACGTTTTCACAACAAAGAAAGTTTAAATATTTTTGGTAATTTTAATATTTTGACAAAATAGAACAAACTTAAAAAGATAACTTGAGTTTTTGTAGAAGAAAAGCACTAAATATGAAAATATCTTTCTCCTTGTCATGTACTAGTTATAAGTATAGGAATCTATTGTGAAAATATGCATATTGTGTTCTACCAAATAGGAGAAATAATATTCTTTACCCTTACTAGAGATGTTATAAAGAAAATTGGCTATTTTAATGTTTGAATAGTTTTGAAGACTAGCTAAGCAAGGAAGATACTAGCTCTCAGTCTAGAGTTGTCTCGATTAATGCAACCTGGGGGCTAAAATCTCGTATCAGAACCTAAAATAATAAACCAAGCTTTAACCTGTTACTTTAAAGTTCTCTAACTCTACACCCTTCAATGACTATTTCTCTATTTATTTGCACTGAATCATATGAACTACTTTTTCATTTATACAACCTCATGTGATTTTCTCCAATTGTTAACTGAGACAATATCAGCGAGGTTCTTAAATGTTCTCACAATAAATTTAACATCTCAAATGGCCAAATCAAGAAGTAAATGAAGTACATGGATTTAAATCATCACAACTTCTTCCAACATTAAAGATTAATACTCTCCGCAACTTCCTTTCAACACTTAATTACTTATCATTTTAAGAAGAAAGATAAAGAAAACTACTCATATTATATGGAGAAAATAAAACCACACATTAGTTTAAAAGTAGAAATCATTATCAAACAAACAACAAGTTTCAAATAAAACCAAAAGTAGTCTAAAACAAAAGATAAAAACTTATCTTAAGTCCTTCACCAAACTCTTGAAGTTCCTTTGAATCTCTTCTTTATTACAACACTCTCAATATAAAACTAAAATAAAAAGGATAAATATGTGGTTCCTGAAAATTTATCCAACTAACTCACTAATTTTAGAACATTTAAAACTTTCCCAGTACTTTCAGGACCCCATTTAAAGTCTCAATCTTCCTTCTTTTAGAATTCTCTAAAAGGTACCTTAGTATCTCTTCGAAATGTGTCTTGATTCGATGTATTTCCCCAAGAGATACATTCTGTCACATTAATTTTCATCCATGGTGGTTGTAACCACCTATTAAGCCTTTATCTACCTCAAAAACCTCTTCAAAATTTGCAAAATCTAAATTTACTCATCCAATAACTGCCACTGGCACTTAAGTGCAGGGCCTCTAGCGCTTAGGCACGGCCTTCTCTGTTTAATTGGCGCTTAAGCGTCGGATTTGATGCTTAGGTGCCAAAACACTTTTGCCTAATTTTTCACCAATTTGCTCCAAATTTGATCCTTTTTCACTCCTTTAAGCATTTTTTCACCTTTTTACCTGTACCTAAAAGAAAAACACAAAAATACCATCCATTAAAGTGCAATATTTCAAAAATAGCTATAAAAATGTGTCTAAAAACACTATATATTTTAGGCATATCAAAATCACCCAATCTTAAAATGTTACTAGTCCTCAAGAGGTAGCAGGAAAATATATCCAACCCTATTTGAATATATTTTGAAATCTGAAGGGGGGAAGCGCTAGGACTCACATACAACCCAAGAGGTAGCAAGATAATATATTTGAACCTCAGTATTGTCCTCGAGAACAATATGAAAATAGTGTAGAGAATTTCGGGTGTTAATCTCATAGATATGTGGCATGTGATGATTGGTATTGGTGGAGAAAATTTTGTAAGATTTTGTGCAGAGTGTGAAACTCCACGATAAATGTGAGGAAATTGGTGCAGATAACGATAGACGTACTGTGCAAGCCAAGAGTAAGAAACCTCAAACTTGAGAGAAACAAACTCAATAAATCTTATCATTTTATTTTCTTATTGTCTTTATCACATTTAATTATCAATATGTTTTTTTTTTTTGATTGATTTTTTTTTTGAAAAGGATATTTTATTTAAATTTTGTTATCATTGAATTTTTTTATTGTTTTATTCTTTATTCATTATAATTTAGAACCAACGTATGCTTCTTGTGCTTTTTACCCATCACACAAAATGGTAATTTGACAAATATGTTGAAATCTGAAAGAAATTTCATTAATCTACTTCAAACAGGTGTTTCAGACTGAATACATACTAAAAAAATCAAAAGAGACAATCATGTTCAATGCATCTAAAACATCATATTGTGAGTACATATCTTATTTGCTGCTCTGACACAATACAAAAGGTGACAAAATTTGTATATATTCTATTTGGGGGACGAGCTCCTGATCAAACTGACCTACTAAGCCACGCTCCAGGAAAAGAATTTCTTTTTGCGTGTACTTAGAAGTACAATCATCTCATAGCTTGTATGGTTGTAGCTCCTCCAATTCTAGATCCAGTCATAATCTATATGGTATCTTGTTGTCGTCCATCCTTTTGAGTGTAATGAAAACTTTATGACGTCGTACTCCTAGAACACAGTGCTCAGCGAGGTCTGCTTTACATTCTTTTAAAATAAGCACCGAACCCACCGACAACAGAATTGCAATTGATCCACTAAATTCACTAGGTATGACAATGTTGATTATTTTCTCAAACAAAATGTCGCTTTTACTCATGAATGAGACCGTACAGAAAGGTCTGACAAAATCATGGTGATTTATATATGGGGAAGTACAATCTCCCTCCTCATTCATGTTGATGATACAACTGTTTGGAATGCATTCCACTGATAGCACGCTCAATCTGACCATCCTTTTTTATCATCCACTTTATTGTGGGAGGCAATGGATCCACCTCGCTGTGTTTTAACATCCCCGAGGGGTTCTGATCCCGAAACTGCTTAGATGAACCAGTAGAACAATAATTTTTTATTATATTTTTCACTTATATTTTCTTATTATGCAACGAAACCAAAAACTTGATCTTGAATAAAAATAAGAATTTAACTTTTAATTTATATATATTGAGATATAACGCAAGTATACGTATCGTATCAAGTAATATAAGGCTTTTTGATTAAGACCTAAATATCAAACCCACAGGGAAGATATGTAAGATGTACTTTTTTGATAACTTTCTATTTTTAGAAAGACAATAATTTAAACTAAAGACATTTTCACAACAAAGAAAGTTTAAATATTTTTTGTAATTTTAATATTTTCACAAAACAGAACAAACTTACAAAAATAACTTGAGTTTTTGTAGAAGAAAAGCACTAAATATGAAAATATCTTTCTCCTTATCATGAATTAGTAATAAGTATAAGAATTTGTTGTGGAAGTATGCATACTGTGTTATGTCAAATAGCAGAAATAATATTCTTTACCCTTGCAAGAGATGCTATAAAGAACATTGGCTAATTTAAAGTTTGAATAGTTCTGAAGACCGGCTAAGCAGGGAAGATACTAGCTCTCACTTTAGAGTTGCCTCGATTCCCTCAACCTGGGGGTTAACATCTCGTATCAGAACATAAAACAATAAACCAAGCTTTAAATTGTCACTTTAAAGTCCTCTAACTCTCACCCTTCAATGAATATTTCTCTATTTATTTGCACTCAATCATATGAACTACATTCTCATTCATACAGCCTCTTATGATTCTTTCCAATTGTTAACTGAGATAATACCAGCCCAGTTCTTAAATGTTCTCACAACAATTTTTAACATCTGGATTGGCCAAATCAATAAGTAAATGAAGTACATGGATTTAAATCATCACAACTTCCTCGAACATTAAAGATCAATATTCTCCACAACTTCCATCAAACACTTAATTACTTATCATTTTAAGAAGAAAGATAAAGAAAACTACTCAAAATTTATGGAGCAAAAAAAAACCACACTTTAGTTTAAAAGTATAAATCATTATCAAACAAACAACAAGTCTCAATTAAAATCAAAAGTAGTCTAAAACAAAAGATAAAAAATTATCTTAAGTCCTCTACCAAACTCTTGAAGTTCCTTTGAATCTCTTCTCTTTTACAATACTCTCAATATAAAACTAAAATAAAAAGGATAAATATGTGATGCCTGAAAATCTCTCCTACTAACTCCCAAATTTTAGAACTTTCAAAACATTCACAGTACTTTCAGGACCCCTTTCAAAGTCTTAATCCTATTTCTTTTATAATTCTTTAAAAGGTGCATTGGTATCTCTTCAAAATGTGTCTTGATTCGATGTATTTTCCCAAGAGATGCATTCTTTCACAACAATTTTCGTCCATGGTTGTTGTATCCACCTATTAAGCGAATAAGTGCCTCAAAAACCTCTTCAAAATTTGCAAAAACCAAATTTACTCATCCAATAACTTCCACTGGCGCTTAAGCATAGGGCCTCTGGTACTTAGGCATGGCCTTCTCTGTTTAATCAGCGCTTAAGCAACTGATCTGGCGCTTAGGCGCCAAAACACTTTTGCCCAATTTTTCACCTATTTGCTCCAAACTTGATATTTTTTTACTCCTTTAAACATTTTTCACCTTTTTACCTGTACCTGAAAGAAAAACACAAAAATATCATCCATTAAAGTGCAATATCTCAAAAATAAGTATAAAAATGTGTCTAAAAACACTAAATATTTTAGGCGTATCAAAATCACCCAACTTAAAACGTTATTTGTTCTCAAGTTACACTTCAATCTTTAAAAACTAAATATGTAGGATTAGGAGTTACTAAAATTTTTATTGAGAAATATAGTAGTCCAATTTAGGAAAAATATTTAGTAAATGAAACCAACTTAGAGTTTAGAAATTTTTAATGTGAAGAAAGATGAAAATATGAGTTCCTACCTAATTTAGAAATATTGTTAGTCTTCCAAATTTAAAATTTAGTTCTTTTATTATCTCCACTTAAAAATGTTTTTTAAGTATAATTTAACTTACTATATTATATCTATAAGCTTAAGATTTTCTCATGTCTTATACTTTAAAAAGATCAAATGTAGAACCAATTTTTGATAAGGCACTAATCCTCAAGCTTCTCCTCCCTCACTTTTTCTTCTTCTTCTTCTTCTTCTTCTTTTTTAAGATTTTGATCAAATTTTCTAATATTTTCATTTCAATTTAACATGCAGATATTCAATAGACTTCTAAAGAGTGGGTATAAACATAAAAGCAAACTAACACACTAACTTGACTTCACAATCTTAACATAAAAACAAACTCACAAACATGATAAAAGAAAAATACAGGGTAGCAGTTTCTAAAATTTAATATTTAAGACCCAAGTTGGCAAGCTTTTCTTTTTTTTCAAAAAACATAGAATTAAGTTAAGTTTTAAACTAACTAAATCACAAAACTCACAATAGTTACTACCCTAGATGTTTAAAACAAACTATTAACTAACACAAGCATCACAATAGTAATAAGATACAAAAGTCCAAAATAAGGTTGCCTCATTCCGGCACCACTATTTTCTTTTAGATTCACTTAATCCAAATTAATTTACTAAACTAAACTTAATGAGTTCCATACTTTCATTTAGACCATGGGAAATCTCATTAGCAATCGTAGGTTACCTCCTTTGAGGGATTCCTTAATATCTGATATAAACATTTTAGTTTGTTTGCAATTTTTGTTTTATTTTGTTTGTGATTAATTTTAAACTTTATTATATTTTTACTGTTGTGGCGGTGAATTTTATCTTGTTTAAATTTTTTTAGCTTTGTTATGGTTTCAATTTTGTGGCTATCCTAAAAGTTTCAGGTTTTGACATGCAGGGTGACTTTAAGCATTCAAGAAAGAAACAAGAGATACAAAAAAGTAAACGCAATAACTTAAAAGCGTAACTATCAATTCTTCCTGCTCCTCCACTTGAAAGATTTGCTTTGGCAATATGTATATAATTTTGCAAGGAATTCAAATTGCAAGAGTAGATAAAGGTATAGCTACCAAACCCCAAGTTATGACTTTATTGAGTGTTAGAAGATCTTAGTAGATGATTTTGGAATAAAATATAGCAAATTAAATTTGCCCTCAAAGATAGTCAAGAGATTCTAAAGTGCTTGAAGCATGACCCATAATCACTTTGAAAATTTCTTGAAATATTTTGAGTTCATTTTGAACTTATCATATTATTTTATTAATCATCGAAGGTTCAGCTAAGGTTATCCCACTGCTCAAGCGAATTTGATGTTTTATTTATCTTGAGGCTAGGATGCTCAATTAATCAATTGATATTTCATTTAAGCGTTATGTGAGTAGATGCCTCTAAGGCAGATTTAAGTAAGTAAAGTTTTTGGTACCCAAAGTTGAACTTGAACTTATAGTGTAAAAAGGTGTTAATCATCAATCCTGTTATCTTCTAAATCCGATCAAATAAATTTAAATATCAAGCTTAAGTCACTACCAAGCCCTGAACAACCACAATAGGTGAAATTGTAACTTAGCAGAATTTTGATTTAAATTACATGCATTCTTATTGAAAGATTACTTTGTCATCAATTATGGGCATAAAATTAATGAAATATTATCTTTCTAACTCGAACCCATTACTTGAGAATCATTTAATTTTGATTGACTTTCAAGTCATAATAATTATAGAAATTACTATTTTTTTCTTGTTATCGAAAAGGTGGTAAGCGAGTTCCTACCTTTTAATCCCATTGTATTTCAATCATCCCAACATGTTCATTCGGATCAAAATTTCCCTTCTTTTATTTCATTAATCCTAAATCTTGATTGAAGCATCAAAATCTAATGTTACTCATTTGCCTTTGGTGCTCTCCACCTCATAACTCATTAATCAAACTTCAAATGACTTTGAGAATTTTTTTAGAGTGCCCTATCCCTGGGTCAATTAAAATATTAGAGGAGAAAATGTGGATCTTCAAAATTTAATTTAATTTAAATAATTATTTATATTTGAAATGTTGTATTTTCAAAGTTGATTTAATTGACTATCCAAACTAAAGGTTTTATTCATGAGAAAACTGTTAGAGGTCCCCTTAGCTCAGAGAAACACTTAGACAAAATTTTATGATTTTTTTGAATTAAATCTTTAATTTAATTTTTTATTGATTTTTTTATTTAAATTGAATGGAAAAGATATTTTATTTAGAAAAATTCTTTTTAAAATTTTTATTAAGCCTCTCTGAACCCAGGGTACTCAGACAAAAAACTTTTGCATTTTTATAATTTTTAATTTATTTATTAAAATGATTTTAGTGGCAAAATAAGAAAAATTCATTTTAAGCGTTTAAAAATTTATTTTTAAATTAGAAAAATTAAGGAAAAAATACTAATGAGCTCTAAGTGATCATGGAATAATTAGGCACATTTTAAAATATTTTGTTATTTTTGGGATTTTTAATTATTTTTAATTATTTTAAATTCAAAATAAAGCTCAGAAATCAAGTATTTTTTCAAAAAAAAAATTATTTTTTCCCAAAGTGTTCATGATCACAGGAAACTCTCAAAAATACTTTTCATAATTTTCCCAAATGTATTTAATTTAATAAAATTATTTTTTGTACAAAAATACAAGGTTTCGTAGAAAATTAGCTATAATGCTTAAACTCAGTCAAATAATTTTTAAATTTTTAGTGTGAGTAAATAGGATTTTTATGCACAATGTAGAATTGATTTTTTTCAATTTCAATTAGTATTTAATTTACATAAATAAAAGCAAAATATATACATTTAATTAACTATAGAAATGTACAAAATAATTCAAATTATCATGAAACTTTTTTTAAGCTTCTCTAACCATAGGAAACCTACTAAAATTATTCTAATATTTTTCCAAGTGGTATTTTATTTTATATAATTAAAATAATTCAAAATAGTCATTCTAGCTTGAAAATTAAGGTTAGAAGCATAAAGATGCCCTCTGACAATGTGAAAATCAAAGAACATCCCTTCTGTCACATGGAATGAACCCCAAAAGTTTCAAGCCATGGTGAGCAATGCTCGAACATAATGAATTAAAGTATTTCAGAACGCATTCAATTCATTAAAAATCTGAGAGTTAACAAATAATTTTTTTTATTTCACATTATTCTCCTCTGTTCACTGAGTAAGAGAGTATTTTTATTTTATTTTTATGTTTTTTCTAGAGAAAGATATGGATTTTTGAAGTTCTGGTATTTAAATAAATAAAAAAATATGGAATTTTTCTATTTAAACACGCGGCGCCACCTCAACCTATTGCGGCTCCGAAAGGCCACATGGTGCTCCATCATTTAATGTCGCCATACACCTCAGCACCTTCTCAGCCTGTGGTTCGCGTATCAACTCTTCATCCGGCTCCATCATGACCGTCCCTTAAATAAACACGTGATCAGTTGACATCATTCATCATCCATAAATGAGCTAACCCGATAACCGTTCACACTAATACCTTAAGATCTTCGTTTAAGCTCAACCAAATTGCATGGGGTTTGCTCATAAACCTTTATCTACTCATGACCAGCATATCTATATGGCTTATAAAACATGAAAAACACTAAATACATATGAAGAATCAACATTGGCTTGGATTAGATTTGAGGTTCAATACCTTTATTTGAGAGGGGAGGCCTCAATCAGATGATTGTGGTAGCTTTGACTGGATCCAAAAAACCTCTAGATGAATTTCTAGGCCCTGGTGAAATGTCTAGGTATGATTTGGATCAAGCTCAATTTCAGGTGTTGGTCTAGAGCTACTTTAGAAGCTCTCTATGATGGGGCTTTTGTGGGAAATCATCTTCTCCCACTCTAGGGATGGTTTGTGCATATTTAGTTAGAGCTTGGTTTATTGCGGAGCTGTGGAGAAGTTTGCTATGGTTTTGATGCAAATTTATGTGAATATTTTTTCTTTATAAAGTGGCTATGGGTGGCTGAAAGTAGGGGGATTACACTTATGAAGGTTTGAAGAAGCTCTGGTGAAATTTTGGCAGAGTTTACCCAAGGTTTCGTGCACTCTCTCCTTTCGCCATGGAGATCTCCATTTATTGTCATAGCTCCCTAGTGGAGCTCAAGGCTAGGAATTAGGTGTTGAAGCATGCTGAGGTGGAGGAAAGAAAGGATCTAGTGGACAATTGGAGTGAGCCAAGTCAGGGAGGTTTAAATTTGGGTTTCGACCATTTGGAGCTCCCTTGGGCTGGCTGTTTCTGCTGGTTGAAGTGGTGGCTGGCCAGGGTCTGTTCACCACTGAGCTCAAGGAGGTCAGAGGGTTTTTAACTATTATTAACTCCCAAGAATAAGCAATGATGGAGAAGATATTTCAAGTTTAGGCCAAAAATGGGTAAAAATACCTTAAATTAAGGGACCATTGCTCCATAGCTCTTTTAGGGTGTGCTAAGTAAGTCTAGCATGGTCACTAGGCTCTATTTGGTAGTTGTGGTGTCATTAATTTTGTCGCTTCGGCATGGCTTAATCAATTTTGGTGCATGGGTTCAATTTGAGTTGAATTATCTTGAAGTTGGGTTTGGGTTAAGTTAGCCATGACATTCAGCCCAATTGATTGATCAATTTTGTGTGAATGATTTTCATAAAGAGTTCAGAAAAAATTTGGAGCGATTTTGAATTGACTTGAAGGTTCAATTTGAAGGATTTTGGGCATTTTGTCAATTTGGGGATGTTGGCTTGGACTTGGGTTTATGTTAGGATAGAGTTGGGATAAGACTAAATTGACAGTTCAAGATGGTCTGAGGGAATGTCATGAAGAGTTCTCAACATTAATTTGGTGCCAATTATGGGGTTTGGCCATTCAATTTGGTGGAATTTGTGCATATGGCTATATAAGGGAAAATTTGGGAATTTTGGATTTGGGTTGAAATTGAGTGGAATTGAAGCTTAAAAAAAGTCAATTTAGTGTTCAATTTGTTGTGTGATGATGTTTCAAAGAGTTTATGATGCATAATTGGGGCAATTAAAAGGACTTGGGGGTCCAATTGAGTGAGATATTGGTTTTAGGCCAAATTGAGGGTTTTTGATTTGGGTTTAAATAGGACTCAAATGTGGGGTGCCAAATGGACTTAGATTTGGTTTTAATTGTGTTTGATCATGATGAATTTGAATTTATAATTGAAATTGAAGAAGATTGGGATCAAATTGGTGGACATTTAAGGTGAATTCTGAGAAATTGGGCCTTTAAGGGCAATTTGGGGCTTTTCATCAAAATGAGTCAAATTGGTGAAATTGGGTTTATTTGAAGAGTAAAAATTGGTTTGGAGACATTTTAATTGATTTATGGTTTTGGGAAAGTTTGGACTGCCAAGGGTATTTTTGTAGTTTTGGCAAATTTGGGGGGTATTTTGGCAATTTTGGCAAATTTGGGAAGTTGTGGGCAATTTGGGTAGTTTCAAATGGTTTCAAATGCTTTATGAACAAATATGGGTATTTTTTTGTAATTTTAGTTAAATTTGGGGTTTGAGGGTGTTGTGGTAAATTGGGTAAATTTGGGAGGCAAAAGACTAAGTTTGGTATTTTGGTGAAATTGAGGTGTCAACCACCCTATTTGAGTTATGGTCTAATGGAATCCTCTAGTTTGGGTCCTTCTGGTACAAGTATTAGCTAGAACCTAGCCTGGAGCTAGTGGGTCTGGTGGACCATCTACATTAGTTTCCCAAAGGGTTAAGGGGGTCAAAGTTAAGTAGGCTTAGGCTAAGGTAGTGAGTGGAAGTGTAATGTAAAAGTGAGTGACAGGGTATGCACCAGCTCAAGACCAGCACCTAGGGTTAACCCTAAGGCCAAGCAGTCCAATGGGGACTCCCCTTGAGCTCCTCCATATTGAACACATCTAATAAGTGCTAGATGCCTGAACCAATATGTGGTACTTCAAGTTGAGAGAAGAATTTAGAGTTTCTACTAGTGAGTGTTCCTTTTCTAGTCCTCTAGGAATAGTCAATAGGAAAGTATTATGGCTAGACCCTATGATACTAAGGAGGAAACTAGACCTCAACTAAAAATGAGGTCAACACTTCCCTAAGGATTTTAAATCCTTGTGCGTAACTGTTGATATTTGTTTTTGCCACATATGGATCATCAGGCTTGTGTAAGTCTGAGGTCTTTGTGGCTGGGGCAATGAAGATAATGCTCATGTGTGCTAAAATGAGGGATACGATGTGGGATTTTGAATTGTGTTTCTTACCTCAAGTATCTTCAATAAAAGGAGAGGATAAGAACCGATGGTACTATTTGCCAACTTTTGATAAGGACTGAATTAGGTTGTCTGTAGTCCTAGCTCTATAGAAGTAATGAACCCGTGGACTACACTACTTTGCAAAGCATTTACAGAAATAAAATTTCTTTTGTCTGTTAAGTTCTACATGCATGAAAATTAAATTAAAATTTAAAACTTAAAAAGTTTCATGGTTAAGCATTTAGATCGAGGTTAAGACTGCCCTCAAAAAATTTTTTGGTTGCTAGCTCTCACTCAAAGTCAGGAAGCACACAGTCCAACTCTAAGAGCCCACCTTTACCAATATCTTAAACTTAGTTCAGATCTTCTATATGAGACTACAGGTTTCTTAAACTTAGTTATATTTTTCTAAGACTCATTTTCCCGCTTTTTTCGGTTGTGGATGATCCTGTTTACTTTCCTGCAGTTTTTATAATTTTACTGCAAATATGTTATGCTTTATGATGTAAACCATGCAGTGGTAACAGAGGCTCAGGTACGTATTTACATTTCAAGCATTTGTAATTTTATTTATATACCTTACAACATTTTCTACCTGCATCTTTTTATTGTACATGCAGAACTTAACCAAAACTGAAAAATACAAAACTTATTTTCAAAATTAGGTTACATTTTTAAAACAACAAACAACATAATACATCCTTTTGAATTTACGGGATGCCCTCAGATGAGGTAACCTATGGTTGCTAACTAAATCTCCCCAGTTTAAATGAGCTTAACAACTCATTTAGACTAGGTAAATTTAACAGAAAATAGTGGTACTGAAATGAGGGAACCTTGCAATCCTAATTGGTGTCGCTTCAATCGAATTTAACCCTCTATATAATACTTGAAAAACAACAAAACTTGTCACTTAAAAGGTAAAACCTTAAAACTTGATTGTGGAGCTCTCACTTTAAAGAGGAGCTTGGAGCTAACTCTGTGGCAGCATGAGAAGAAGGTAAAAAATAACAACTTTGAAAGAGAAAACAAATCTACAATAGTAAAACCTTCTTAAGAATTAAACAAAAAGCTATAAAATTTTGAGGTAGCTCATCTAGTATGACATAAATTCTAAACCTATCTTTAAGCTTTTGCACAATTGATCACGGTTGAATATAGTTGTGTAAAATTTATAAAGTTGACTCCGTTTTATAACAGTGCCAAAAACTTGATGTGATATTTTACTAATAATAATGTTAAGTTCTTAAAATCTGGATTCTACGCAAGTATACGTATCATTATCAAGTAGTATAAGACTTTCTGTTTAATTCCCAAATATTGATCCCACGGGGACGGTTTAAATTTGAAATGATAAATTAACTAGAAAATTTACAGAAATTAAATGAAATTACTGTCACTAATTTCGAAAGTTTAAGATACTATCAAACATAAATTATTTACTACTAGAAGAATTTAAAAGCAAGTTTTAAAATTAATAACTACTAAACTATGTTTATGTGTTTAAGTTTTCTAATAAGAAAAAACATCTTTCCCACTACAATGATTTTTTTTTGTGAAATGAGATGAGATAAAATGTTTAAATATGTATTGTGCCAAAAATGAGCAATTTTAATTCTCTACCCTCATTCAGTGTTATAGAAAATCATTGGCTAATCTTAGGTTTAGTCCTTAAATCTGTGGCTAGGCTAAGAGGATACTGGCTCCCAATCCAGAACTCCCACTTCCCTTCCCCAGAAAGCTAAATCTCGCTTTAATTTTTAAACACTTAGATTAAATTGAGAATTTTTAGTCTGTCACCCTAAAAATCTCCAATTCTACACTCTATAAAGTATATTTCCCTATTTATTTGCACGTAATTCCATGAACGAAACACTCTTTCATGGAGTTAAATGTGATTCTCACTCTGTTGTAGAACTCATACTCAATTTCTCGGATCATATCTTTCACAATATATTTTAACAATTCAATTGGTCAGATCGAAAAGTAAATTTAGAGCGGAGTTGAAAAACCATCACTGTTTATTTGAAATTTTAAAGTTGGCACATCCACAACATCTCTTCATTTCACCACATCTGAGAGTAGGGAGAAAGATTAAGTAATCTACTTATATTTCATAAGAAATATACAACAAAACATGAATTTCATACATAAAAGAGAGTTCATACAACGATAATAAACAAATAACACTTATCTGAAACTCTTTCTTAAAGCAAATCCTTTGTTGCCACTCTTAGGAAATGTAGGAAGAAGAAATCTCTCATTTCTTTTCCTCTCCAACACTTCTTAGAAAATAATTTACACTTAAAATCACCATAAAAACTAAAAAATATAAAAATAATAACTAACTAATGGTGTGGAGTGGCGTGGAATGTAGGTGTGTGAAGAGGAAAATTGAAATGAGTTGAAGAAGTTGAAATGGTGTGAAGGGGGGTTTATGATCAAATTTCAGCTCTGAATAGAGCCTAAGTCGGTTCTCCAATAGGTGCATCCAACAAATCTTCAAAAAGCATCCAAATTCATCAAATCTCCTAGAAACAGGTCTTCCACCGACATAAGTGCCGTCAGGGCCCATCTTAGTGTCTTTGGCGCCAGTGCTCCCACTATTAAATCTTAAGTCTCTATCAAATGGCGTCATTGGTGCCCAGTCTGGCCTCGTCGACGCTGACCAAAATTTTAAATTCTCCATTTTGACTCCAAATTTCATCATTTTTGCTTTAAGTCCTCAAGATCAACAACCTGCAATAAAACATAAAAAATACCTTCCATTAAAGTGCAATATCACCAAAAATGGGTATAAAATATGGGTCTAAAAATGCAAATAATTTTAGTGTATCAAAATTCCCCAAACTTAAATGTTACTTATCCTCAAGTAACTCCTTTACTACATAAGAATATGACTTATGGTAAAGAATTTAACTTCTAGATTTCCATATCTTAGTTCACTAGATAAAATAGCATCACTTAAAAAAAATTCAAAATAACTTCAGTTAATACTAAAGGTATAATAATATCTTGCAGTCAAGTCTAAGATTTTGATTCTCCATTCTTTTCAAGGAAAATTACGAATTATTCATATTAAATCCACTTAGAATATCCATATAAAAAAGAACTTCATGAAACTTTACTAGTAAATATACTAATACTGAAATATAAGTTTTGAAAATGTAGCCAAGCCTTTTTCTCTAAGTTGATTTAAGTGAAGCCAAGTTTTAATTAGGCATCTCCTCAAGCTTCTCCTCACATCTTTTTTCTTTTCTTTACTTTTTCTTTTAAGGATCATTTTCAATCATTTTTCTTTTCTTTTCTTTTCTTTTCTTTTCTTTTCTTTTCTTTTCTTTTCTTTTCTTTCTTTCTTTTTTTCTTCTTTTTTTTTTCTTATGTGAGGATTACTATATCTGGATACTCTTTAGTGATTTTGAACTTCACTATCCTCTTCTTAAAGTTAAAAACTTTTCACATTCTTTCACTTTATAAATTTATATTAGCTTTAAAGATTTTTCATAAATTTTTAATCTTTTCTTCTTACATGAATCTCTAAGATTTTTAATATTTCAAAAATACAAATTTCTTTTCTTAAAAAAGAAAAATATAGTCTTATTCTATCATACGAAATAACCTTAATCTCTAAAATCAACCATTACTACCTAAAAATTTTACTTAAGTTTACTATATATTTAGAAACATAGATATAGTTATCCAAAGTTATCCTCTAATACTAAGGTCATGTTAATTTTTTTTAAATATTTTGAAAATATAACTAATTAAGGACAAATAAAATTATGTCTCTTTTTTTAAAAAGGAATTTATTCCCCCAAATTTTAATTTTTAAAAGATTTTAAATGATGAATTGAAAAATTAGGGTTAAAGAAAACAATTAATACATAAAGAAAAGACATACCTGTTGAAGGTTCTGATTTGAAACTTAACTCTGAAATATTACAAGTGCTAATATGAAAAACTACAAGACATAAAACATTAAATAACACATAATACATATAAAAGTTTGCTGAGAAAGAGTTAATTACAAATACATCCAACAAAGTACTAAAAAATAAAAAGAGTATTATAAAAGAGTCTCACAAATCCACAGTTCACAACCCAACATACAACAAAATAAAGTACCACAATCCACAAATGAACAATCTCAAAAATAAAGTAAAATTAAATATTAACTAAAAAAAATCTAACTATGACATCACTAATCATCGTCTTCTTCTTCTTCTTCTTCCACATCCAAATTCTACTAATGATATGGAGTAAAAACAGGGATAGTAGGAAACTAAACTGAGTGATCAACTTTCATGATTTTGAACATTGCCTCATCATAAGTAGCATCATTTTCAAACTTTTGTCTTATCAAATAATCAAATTGAGCATTTCTGTCCTCCATTTCTTCCATTCTATGATCGATTCTCAAAATATTTCCCTGTTCTATCATCATTTGCTCGATAAGTTCTTGGATAGTAGGGAACTAGAAGTACCTGAAGTAGAAGGAATACCCCTGGTCTTACTTCCAAATCTGCATCCAACATGAGATTCATAAGTCTTTATATTGGTAGGACCAATAAGTTTTATAGTTTTAATCCTCTCCTCCTCTGTTCTATAATCAATTCTTGCATATTCACATAGTGTGAAGATCAGGGCAGGGTGTGCTAAACCTTCAAAAGTCTCTCCAAAAGCAATAGATCGAGTGTTCCTATAAATAATAGAGCTCACATCTATCCTTTTCATCTGCTGGAAATAGAAGTTCAGAGTGGTTCTATCCCTTGTAACCTCAGTTTGATGATTTGTTGGAATCAATATTTTTGAAATAAAATAGTGTCAGGCCTTAGATACTACATTTAAGATAGAAAGAGGAAAGTTCACCTTAACTCCATTCTTCACCTTCCAGGTTCCTCTTCCATTAGTAAGAAAAGACATTGCCTCACCAAATGCCTCATTTGTAGTAGAAAATGATTTGTACTAGTAGCAATACACATCTTCCAACTGATAAAACCCATTAATCTTCTTTGGAGTAAACTCCACCATTTTCCCATGAACAAACACAAAGTTTTCAGAAGTCTCCTTAAAATTGGCGTAGAACTCCATCACTACACCAATAATCACCTCGACAGTAAAGTAGCAGAAGTTCTCCCACTGTTGAGCATTGATTAATCTCTCAACTTCTCCTCCCAGATTTTTTAAATCCTCGATTCGAAATCACTTTTTTAGTTGTACTTAGACTATTTAAGCAAATGTTTCCCTTATAATTGACAAACTTTTGATCATCAAAATCTATCTTTCTCTTTCCTTTGCTCATTCTAGATGTCATGGTAAATCTTCAAAAAATTGATAAAATCCAAATAAATTCCCAAAAATTCAAAAAATTGTAATGTGAAATGTTTAAACTTAAATCTACTAAGTAAGAGTTCTTCAGTAAAGGATTTTCTAAAAATCTTCCAAAACAATCTCAAAATTTTGGATCTCGACAATGTAAGATAAATCTTTGGTGAAAATAGAAATTTTTGAGTTCAAAGTGTAGCTCTTACCTAGAGAAGATGTAATCCAAACTTTGTTTGCCTTAAAATCTCCTTAAATCTGAGCAATAGCAAGCCCTAGGTGTAAAAATTGGAGGTTGAAGGTGACTCAAGCGGTAAAAATGGCGTTTCAATGTGCAAATTGCAAATTTTAAGGTTGTTTGGGTCGGTTCGGGTCCAGGGCGCTGTCGGCGCCCAAGCCAGCGTTGTCGACGCCAGTGTCCAAAAAATCCACATTTTGATTTTTTAAATTTTCAATTTTCTCTCAATTTACTCTAAATTTTATTTAGTTTTTTTTAACACAAATTTTCATCTAAAAATAATTAACAAATAAACATTTTCACAAATAACACCAAACTAACTTTTATATATGAAAATACACTTTTTGCAAATACATTTTTCAAATCACATTTCCACATCTTCAAAGCAAATTAAATTATAGATCAGCGTCAAAATCAAGCCACAACACTATAATGCTGACACAAAACTATATAAATAATCAAAGTTATAAAACAAAGTAAAGTAAATAAAATCCACAAAATTACATTAAAGCATAAGTATTTTAAAATAGTAGAGAGTCTAACTTATTTAATTAATCTGCCTCTTCTTCAATACTTTCTCCTCCTCTAATATCTCCCACAGACTGGTAATGGACATATAAATTATAGAAGGGTCGGTACGGGAACTGATCAGTCAAATTTTCATCGATCCATCCATTTTTCTTGAACATATGTACCAATCCTTCTTCAACTATTCCTGTATGATCAAAGTTCTCCTTCATTCTCTAATTTAGGTGATAAAAAATATAGTTAAAATTTCTTATGCATTTGCAATACTCTGTAGTTCTCTTTCTATTTTCTTCATGCTCTTCTCCAAAGATAATTAAATTCCAGCTTCTGGTGGCATCAATGGTGTTGAAGCATGTGATGAATGGTCCAAAATACAATCTAATGCTTCATTTCCATTTCCTATATAATTTCCATCAATAGAAATCATGGGCTCCCAAGGTACCAGAACTTTTTCCCAACTTTTATATGGAACTTGAGATTGACTGCAAAGTAAAAAAAATGTAGAAGGATGCCCAAGTCCATTAATTGGCCCATTCATGATAATACACATAATAGTTTTGAAAATAATTGACCCTACATCAATGGGGTGTTTCCATTTGAATTGAATAGTTTAGAATGACACTCTCTTGTAACTCTATTAATCTTCATGGTAGGTAGTAGTTTTGCAGATATGAAGAAATGCCATTATTTCGAAATTAAATTAAGAAACGATGCAGATAAACTAACGTATCCCTCATCTCTGATTTCCCAATTATCATGTTCATGCATCAGAAAATTATACACTTCTTGCATATCTTTTGTCGGGATAAAATTTGTATAATGAAAAATTAGAACATTTATACAAATCATTAATTTGAGCCGGGGTAAATGGTACAACCTTACCTCAAACGAAGACAACTCCTTGGGTATGGGTACTATAACTGCAGCGGTGTGTAGCAGAGAGCTTCCCAATGCCTCTGTGCAATGATTTTCTTGATGTGTGAACTTTGATTACTCACTCCATGATTGACAAAGCCTCTCTCCTTGATAAGTCTCTTCTTCATGATGACTTTATCGTATAATCTCTGCGCATCAAAACTGATAAACTTCCTTCTATTAAAAACTCCATACCTTAAAATATTTCTTAAATTGGAAGCCATGAAATTCAAAATTAGGAAGTTTTTGGACATCCAAGTTAGTTTTTAGGACTTTAAATACACCTCTCAGTGGCTATTATAAAGCCAAATCTCGCCAAAGTCCACCATAATCGTTCAGCACATGAAAAATGCTCAGGGCCCCGTCGCCGCTCCCGTTGGCGCTACCGACACCATGGTCCCTTAGTTGGGCGATGTTGGTGCCAAAGGCCAAATTCACGTCTGAAATTTTTTTTTCAATTTGATTCCAAATTTTCCTCTAATACTAATATTTGTCTTAATTTATGATATATAAATTTGAGTAGGACTTAAAAATACTATTATTTCATAATACATAAACACATTTATTAACAACATAGCAATATATAGATATATAGATTTATATATGGGTTGTCTCTTACAAAGCACTTGGTTTAATGTTGTCAGCTCGACATATCATTTATTTAGTTGGGTTGATTTAACATTAAAACTTCTTTAAATTTTATTATGTGTCCTGAATAATAATATTGCATAATAATATTTCAATCAATGCCCATTAACCTAAATATCTTTCCAGTTTTAGGATCCTTAATAACAATTGTTCCATAATGATAGACTTTTATCACTTTAAATGATCCTAACCATCTGAATTTAGAGCTTTCTTGGAAATAATCTCATTCTTTTATTTTATAATAAAACTTCTTTTCAAGGTTCAAGAATTTTATTAATAACATTCCGATCATGTCATATTTTCATTTTCTCCTTATAGATTTTTGATTTATCATATGCTTCATTTATCATATCCTCAAGTTCATTGAGTTGCAATAATTTTTTCTCACCAGCATCTTTTAGATTAAAATTAAATTCCCTAATAGCCCAAAATGTTTTATGCTCCAATTCTTCTAGTAAGTGGCATGTTTTTCCAAAAATAAGTATGTATGGGGAAATTTTTATAGGAGTCTTATAAGTAGTTCTGTTTGTTTATAATGTAGTAATTAATCTAGCAGACCAATCCAATTTATAGGGATTTATAGTTTTTTTCTAAAATTCATTTTATTTCACGATTCGATCTTTCTGCTGGACTGCTAATCTGAGGATAATAAGCAGTAGAGAGTCTATGCATAATATCATTTTTCTTTATCAATTTCTCAAGTCTCTTATTTCTAAAGGGGATCCTCCATCTATAATAATTACTATCGGTATTTCATATCTTGTAAAAATGTTTTTATTTAAAAATTTAGAAACACTCCGAGCATGAAATATAGGTACAACAATAGTTCGAATCCATTTGGACATATCATCAACAGCAAGTAATATATATAAGTTTCCAAATGAAGGCATAAATGTTCCCATAAAATCTAATCCCCACACATCCAAAATTTCAACTTCCAATGTATAATTTAGAGGCATTTTGTTTCTTCTAGAAATATTTCCTACTCACTGACATTGATCACATATTATAATATATTCATTAACATCTTTAAAAAGAGTAGGCCAATGAAATCCAGCTTGCAAAATTTTATAAGCAGTTTTATTTGCTCAAAAATGTCCTCCAAATTCAGAATCATGATATCTTTCAATTATTTGTTGAGTTTCTTCATAAGACACACACCTTCTAATAATTAGATCTTTACATTATTTATATAAAAATGGGTCATTCCAAAGATAGAATTTTGAATCAAATATAAATTTCTTTAGTTGTTGATTCTTAATATATGGTGGTAGAATTTCACTTACAATATAATTTACTATATCAGCATACCACGGTGTATCTATTTCATCAAGGAAATTTTCTAAAATTTCATTTGCAAAATTAGTTAATATTTCTTTTTATATTCTAGACAAATGATCAGCTATTTGATTGTCATTTCCATTTCTATCTACTTCAAAAAAATCAAACTCTTGAAATAGAAGTATCCATCTAGTTAACCTTTATTTAGCATCTTTTTTTTTCATGAAGTACTTAATAGCAGAATGATCTTTATGCACTATACATTTAGTTCCAATTAGGTAAGGTCTAAATTTATCAAAGTCATAAACAATAGCTAATAACTCTCTTCCAGTA
Source organism: Phalaenopsis aphrodite (assembly GCA_003013225.1). Taxonomy (NCBI): domain Eukaryota; kingdom Viridiplantae; phylum Streptophyta; class Magnoliopsida; order Asparagales; family Orchidaceae; genus Phalaenopsis; species Phalaenopsis aphrodite. Next base: position 420,899 of record NEWO01000184.1, read on the forward strand.
GTAGTGTAGTTACTTTGAGCATCATTTAGAGTTTTACTTGCATAATATATTTCTTTAAAAACTTTGTTATGTCTTTGTCCTAGCACAACTGCAATAGCATAATCATTAGCATCACACATTATTTCAAATGGTTTTTCCCAATTAGGTGGTACTACTATAGGTGCATTGATTAATTTTTCTTTCAATAATTCAAATGCTTTTATGCTTCCTCATTAAAATAAAATTTCATTTCTTTTTCTAAAACTTCACATAATGACTTAGTTATTTTAAAAAATTCTTTATATAACACTTATAGAAACCAACATGTCCTAGAAAACTTCTTACCCCTTTGACTGTGGTCGGTGGTGGTAATTTTTTAGGATCTACTTTCATGTCATTTTTAGAAATTTTATCCCCAAGCACAATTCCTCGTGCAACCATAAATTGACATTTTTTTCAATTTAGTACTGAGTTGATTTTTTCAGATAATTCTAGAACTTTGTCTAAATTATTTAAGAAAAATTCAAATGACGTCCCGAACACCAAGAAATCATCCATAAATACTTTCATTCCATGCTCAATCAAATTACTAAATATTGACATCATAAATCTATTAAGTGTTGCAAGTGCATTGTATAGTCCAAAAGACATTCTACGAAAAGCAAATGTTCCATAAGGGCTTGTAAATGTTGTCTTGTCTTGATTCTCAAAAGTAATTAGAATTTGATGATAACCAGTATACCCACCTAAAAACATTAATATTTATTTTCAACCAATCTATCCAATATTTGATCTAGAAAGGGTAAGGGAAAGTAATCTTTCATAGTGGCCAAGTTCAATTTTCTATAGCCTTTCGCCAACCAGTAACTTATCTTATTGAAATTAATTCATTTTCTCATTTACTTCAACACTCACTCCTTTCTTCGGAACATAGTGAATTGAGGCATTGTCTGAAATAGGATATATAATTTCAAAATCTAACCATTTTAGAATTTCTTTTTTAACAACTTCTTTCATTATGGGTTGTAATCTCCTCTGAAGATCAGCTTTAGGTTCTTGTTACTCATCTAATAAAATTTTATGCATACAAATTGAAGGACTAATTCCTTTAATATCTGCTAAATTCCATCCAAAACCCTTTTTATATCTTTTTAACATTTCTAGTAATTTTGGTTCTTGAATTTCAGTTAACTCAGAAGATACAATAACAGGCAATGTAGATGAATCTCCTAAAAATACATATTTTAAATGAGCAGGTAATACTTTCAGTTCAAGTTCAGGTGGTTTAATACTTGAAGTAATAAGATTTTTACTATCAATTTCCAACAAATCTAAAGTTTAAAATTTCTCCTGAATATAATCTAAATTTTCTTCTTTTACCTCATCCTCACTTTCACTAAATTCTTCTTGCTTTAATTTTTCTTTAAACTCTTTTTTATATCACTTATTTCTTAGATAATCAGTAACTTCCATCCAAAAACATTTATTTTTTTTTCTATTGCAGAATATTTCATAGGTTTTATAATATTAAATTTTACTTCTTGATCTTTAACTCTCATTATTAATTCTCCTTTTTGCACATCTATAACAGCTCTCCATGTTGCAAGAAATGGTCTCCCCAAAATAATAGGAATTTTTTTATCTTCCTCCATATCTAATATATAAAGTGTAGAGGGAAAATAAATTTATCCATTTTTGCTAATACATCTTTAATAACTCCTTCAGGATAAGTTATGTATCGTTCAGGTAACTGAAGAGTTATAGTAGTAGGGGAAATCTCTCCTAATTTTAAATGTTTAATAATTGATAGACTCATATGATTGATTCTTGCTCCTAAATCATATAAGGCTTTTCCATAGAACTTTTCACCAATTGCACAAGGTATAGTAAAACTACCAAGATCTTTTAAATTTTCAGGAAGCTTTTTCTGGATAATAGCTCGACACTCTTCACTAAGTGCAACAGCCTCATGATGTGCAAGCTTCCTTTTCTTTTTTATTGTATCATTCATAAATTTCACATTACTTGCCATTTGTTCTAAAGCCTCAATGAAGGAAAAGTTTATCGTTAACTTTTTAAGGATTTCCAAAAATTTTGTAATTTTTTGCCCTTATTCTTCTGTTTTAGTCATTGAGGAAACGGAGGTAATGGTTTTTTCAAGGGAACTTGTGTTTGTTCATTTTCATTATGGTCACTTTCCATCTCTTTCTTCTCCTCATTAACTTATGTTTCTCTTTGGATTCTTGTTTGTACTTCTATTCCACTTCATAATTGAATTGCTTTAATTTGTTCTTTATTTTGATGTTTGGGATTAACTTCCACCGTACTCAGAAGATTTCTGGAAGTCTATTATGAAGTGTAGTAACAATATGTCCAAATTGATTTTCAATATTTCAAATAGTAGCCCCTTGATTTTTTATTTGATTTCTCATATTCAACATTACCTCTTCCATTATTAACTTCTTTTCCTTAATTAGTTGGTTAGGGTTAGAGTTAAATCCCAGAGGATAATAGAGTAGCTAATTAGGATTTCCTTGATCATTTAAATTTCCTAAGGGGTTCATTAAATTGTTATAATTATTCCAACTAAAATTAGGGTGATATTTCCTTCCAGGATTGTAATAGTTATAATAAGGATTGTTATTTTGATTATTAATAGCAGTAAAAGTTTCATAAGATGATTAAGTATCAATTATTTATCTTAGTGAATTTTCCTCTAATACTTGTGGTATTTGAGAATAGTTCACTCCAATTTGATCAATCTTTTTTGATATAGCAGCAATTTGAGATGCTAAAATAGACATTGCATCATATTCATGAATACTAGCTACTCTCTTAGGATTTATCCATTCAATGGGCCATTGAAATTTATTAGTAGTCATTTTATCTTTTAAAGAGCATGCTTCATCAAAAAGTTTTGACATTAAAGATCCACCTGCAGTAGCATCTATAATAGATCAAAGTAATCCTACTAATCCATTATAAGAAGTTTAAATTTTTAACCAATCTAGTAAAGCATGGTGTGGACATTGTTTAAGGAGATCCTTAAATCTTTTCTAGGCTTCATATATCAATTCCCCTTCAAATTGACAAAAAGATGTAATGTCATTTCTAATCTTAGCGGTTTTTTAGGGTGGAAAATATTTAGCCAAGAATTTTTTTTATAGTTCTCCCGAAGTTTTGATAGATCCAAGTCCTAATGAGTTTAACCAAGCTTTGGCTTTATCCCTTAGTGAAAAAAGAAAAAGTCTAAGCCTAACAGCATCATTAGACACTCCGCCATATTTAATAGTAGCACAAATCTCAAGAAAACTCTCAAGATGTCAGTTAGGATCTTCAGTAGGTGTTCTTTCAAACTAATTATTTTGTAACATTTGGATAATATCAGTTTTAAGCTCAAATGAAATAGCAACCTCTGGATTTTTAATAGTTAAGTGAAGTTCATCTACTTCTAGATTAGCATAATCTTTTAAAGGTTCTTGTCAATTTTCATTTATTTGATTATCTAAGTTATTCACCATTTTGTTCAAAATTTTAATTTCTTTGTGTCGTTTTTGAATTTTTCTAATAATGTGTTCTAATTCTAAATCGTAAGGTACTAAACTTTGAGATCCAATATTTTACATAAAAAATATAATAAACAAAGAAAAATTTTCTTAAGAACACTCTAAAATATATAGTTATATATA